>PISW01000247.1:0-577049 GCA_004023785.1 Mungos mungo | reverse complement strand
CAGTTAAGAATCCGACTTCGGCTCAGGTCATGATCTCAGTCTGTGAGTTTGAGCCCTGAATTGGGCTCTGTACTGTCAGCTCAGAGCCTGGAGCCTGCTTCATATTCTGTGTCTCCCTCTCTCTCTGCCCCTCCCCCACTCATGCTCTGTCTCTCTCTCTCTCTCTCTCTGTCTCAAAAGTGAATAAACGTTAAAAAAAACCCATAATGTAACAGGGATTTTCATTTGTTCAGCCATGTGATCCAGTCTGTGGATAAGAGTAGGAACACGAGAGTCAGGACGCCTGATCTCCTGGCCCCTCCACCGGCCAGCTGGCGGTTCTGTCGGAGGTTCTGCCGGAGCCTCAGGTTTAGACGGTGGGCTGCACAGGCCTAGCTCAGTGAAGAGTTTCCTGAGGACCTGACATACAAACTGCAGGGGGGCGGAAGAGCAGAAGAAAGGCAATTCAGGCACAGGGACTACGGGAGGGTGGGCAGTAGGGAAGGGCTCGTGCCCCTGAGCGATGGGAGGAAGTGAGGCCAGAACAAAGCACCGAAGGGGCCTAGTGACCCGGTGAGGTGAAGAAAGGTCAGGGCAGATCAGGTAAAAACCGAAACACTGCTGACTTGCTCACCAGGTGGAGTGGGAAGCTGTCAAAGGACTTTAAGGAAACACATCATCTGACTAATGTTTTTAAAAGTTTGTTATGGTTCCTCAGGAAACGAAGCACAGAACTGCCGTTTGATCTGACAATTCCCCTCCTGGGAATACCCCTCCCCCGAAGCACTGAAGGCAGGGACTTACCAGACAGTTGCACACTCATGCTCTTGGCCGCATTATTCTCAACAGCCAAAGGGTGGAAAACAGAATGAAAGAATAAACAAAATGTGGTGCATATATATGCAGTAATATTATTCAGGCTTAAAAAGGAAGGAAATTCTGACACAGGCTATGGCACAGATGAGCCTCAGAAACATTATGCTAAATAAAGTAAGCCAGATACAAAAAGACAAAGGCTGTATGGTTCCACTTTTATGAGGTCTCAGATTCATAGAGAATTAGAATGGTGATCACCGGGGTGAGGTGTAGACAGGTGGGAGAGAGTGGGTGTCATTAATGTTAGGTACAGAGTTTCAGCTGGGAAAGACGAAAAGGTTCTGGGGATGGACGGTGGTGTTGGTTGCACACATATTTACACTACTAAATTTTACACTTAAAATGGTAAGATTTATGCAATTCATATTTTGCCACAATAAGAACAAGTTTGCTACAGTTGTACAGAGAAATGGGGGTGGGAAGCAAAATGGGGGTCAGAGAGACCAACCCTCAGGCTCTTGCATATTCCTGGTAAGAGAGCAGGATGGATTGGTGGAGAGAAGGAGAAGTGGATGGACTTTCAGTTCATTTTCAAGGTTCACTGCACTGAGCAGGCCACGGACCAGACAGGGTGGTGGGGAGGGAGATGGGGAAGGAAGTGTCAGGGAGGGGGGTGTCTGAGGCGGCAGATGTCACCGTGGTTACTGGCACAAGCAACGAGAGACTAAGTACACCATTTACTGGGCTGCCTGGGTGGCTCAGTCGGTTAAACGTCCGACTCTTGATCTTAGGGTCAGGTCCTGATCTCAGGGTTTTGAGTTCAAGCTCTGAGTTGGACTCTGTGCTGGGTGTGAAGCCTGCTTAAAACAAACAAACAAACAAACAAACAAACATACCATTTACTGAAATGGCTAACACCAGAGGAGGAACATAGGAGGTGGAGGGTTGGTGGGAGTTGGGTTCCAAGCGGTGCTCAGGTTAGCATACCCCGCCACTGAAAGATCTGTGAAGGATCCCAGTGCAGCCATGAAATAGGGTCCATGAGAGAGAGAATCCCAAGCATGCTCTGCACTGCCAGCATGGAGCCCAACGTGGGGCTTAAGCCCATGAACCTTGAGAGCCAGGAGCTCAGAAGGGTAGGAACTGTACCACGTGGGAACTGGGAACCTAGACACTATCACAAACCACAGGATCAGGTGAGACTTTGTAAACAGAGTGTAGACCAGTGAGTAAAAATGCAGCCCAAGAAATGCAGTGAGCCCAGATCTGATAGGTTGATGTTAAAATTCCAGTGAATCAGGGGCACCTGGGTGGCTCAGTTGGCTAAGTGTCTGACTCTGGCTCAGGTTACGTTCTCATGCTCTTGAGTTCGAGCCCCCCACCCCAGGCTCTGTGCTGACAGCTGGGAGCCTGGAGCCTGGTTCGGATTCTGTGTCTCCCTTTCTCTCTCTGCTCATACGTGTTCTCTCTCTCTCTCTCTCTCTCTCTCTCAAAAATAAACAAAAAAAAAAAAATGAAGTTTCAGAAAATCCGCTTACTTTTCTCTTTCAGCCAGAGACATAGCGCTTGAGTAAGAATTACCAGGGTATTAGATAGTGAAAATATGCAGGGAAACCAAGCGCACATGGCGGCCTCTGAAGCCTGGGAGTGTTTGCCAGTCACCCTGACTCTCCCAGATGCAGAATGGAGACAATGGGCTGCCTGAGTGGTTGGAGAAGAGCCCACGAGGACTCTGAGCGTCCCGTCTTCCTAAACCGACCTCAGCCGGAGGTGACTGAACTTGAGAAAGAGAAATAGGACCAGCCATGATGGCCAGGAGAAGGGTGTGGAGTAGCTAGAGTCACAAGCTACCTCAAGATGTGAATGCCTTTCCTGTTCCAATCTACTTGTGTTTGGGTGGTTTCTCTCCCCTTTTCCTTCACCTAGTCTGACTAAAGCTTTGATATCAGCAGAAGACAGAATGAGCTAACCCAGGGGCCCCTGGGTGGCTTAGCTGGTTGACCATCTGACTCTTGGTTTTGGCTCAGGGCATGATCTCAAGGTTCATGGGTTCGAGCCCCACATTGGGCTCCATGCTGGCAGTGCAGAGCCTGCTTGGGATTCTCTCTCCTCTCTCAACCCCTCCCTGGCTCACTCTCTCTCACTCTCAAAGTAAATAAATAAGCATTTTTTAAGTGAACTAACCCAGACAGTAAACAGTCTCATCTCTAAGTCCTATCATATTATAATGGTTATAAAAACATCAGCTACTCCACTATGCACAGATATTTAAGGGAACTCATCCCGCCCACCCCCATCCACCTTTCTGGAGACTTACTTTGGAGCTTACAGCTAGTTCTATTTCCTGGACATGCTCCAGTTCACCCAGGAGGGTATCAGTGAGGACCCAGTTTGGAAACAATCATGATTTTTCTGAATATGTAGGAACTTCCTAAGAGCAAATGCTACTAAAAATTGTTATTTCAGGTGGGGAGAATTTACCACTCCCAAACGTGGACTAGGCCAGGGTCTAGGAGTAATCCAGGCGGGTGTCTAAACTGAGGAGTAAGCGTTTGCTGGTGGGAGTGCTGTTGGCGGGTACAGGGGATCCAGAGAGAACTCAGCTGCAGGTGTGGGTGAGTCGCGCGAGGTGCGGTCCGGGCAGACAGGCCGTAAGGCTCGGGGATTGAGCACAGGCTTTGGAAGTTGGTGCCAGTTCAGGCTGGAGGACAGAGAAGGTCCTCGGAGCCGAGTCCCAGGACTGGGGTAGGAACAGGAGGACTGACAGCGTGGGCGGAGGCGCTGGCGCTGACTGCGGTTAGGCAGGTCTCAGGGGGGCCCCAGATACCAGGGTGCTGCGCCCTGGGGGCCTCCGGGGCGTGGAGCCGAGTGGACGCTGGCTGTCCTGATGCCGGCCCCATCCCCTTCGCTTGCTGCCGGGCAGTGGGTCCCAGGCCAGCCTGCAGGGCTCTAAACTAAGGACCTAAACAGCGTGAGATGCACGGCGGCACCTCCCGCGAGAGCAAAGCCTGTGCGCCTGCGCTCACGCACGTGCGTGCTTGTGCGCATGCGCGCGCGTGTCCGTTGCTCTCACGGCTGCTGGCGCTCGAGGCCTTTGTCGGACGCGGGTTCGTCAGGAGGCCGGAGGGGCCGCCCTGCCTTTCTCACGACGGGACCCTGCCTCTGCCGAGAGCGCTCTGGGGGCCAAGCGACGGCAGCGTCCCCTGGGCCGGGGCACCGTGCACACGTGGAGTCCACGCGGCAGCCCGGCCGTCCTCGCTCCGCTGGCGCCGTCGCCGTCAGGTGGGTCCCGCCAGGCGCTGGGGGGAGGGCTGCCGCGTCTCCCCTCCCCCCCTCGTGGTCTCCCGTCAGGTGCTGGGGGGAGGGCTGCCGCGTCTCCCCTCCCCCCCTCGTGGTCTCCCGTCAGGTGCTGGGGGGAGGGCTGCCGCGTCTCCCCCCCCCCCCCCCCCCCCCCCCCCCCCGTGGTCTCCCGGCTGCGCGCGGCCGGTGGCCGTCTGAGCAGGCGCCTTTCTTCCTCCCGCGTGTTCTTACTGTTCCTTCCTGCTCCTTCTGATCCGGGCAGGACGGGCTTGCGGTGCTGTGAGGTCGGTCCCAGGAGGGGAAACTGCTACCAGAAGCGTGTTCTGATCAAAATGCAACAGTAGAAATGCCAGCCTGGGAGCAAGCTCAAAAGACTGCCTTTCTTCCCCTCCGTGCCTCGGTTTCCCCGGCGCCGGTTCCTTGCGTCTGTCCCCGTGGAGTGGGAAGGCGAGTTTAGAGAGGCCGGGGTGACGCCTCTGTCGGGTCAGGCAGAGCTTAGCCAAATCCAAAGGCAGGATTGGCAAGGGAAGCTTGCTGGCTGGGGCGCTGACTCCAGGAGCTCCGCTGCTCCTGGCTGGGGGGAGGTGGAGAGAAACCGCCTTGGCGCTGTGAGCAGGGAGGCCGGGTCCGGGGGCCACAGGCCACCCAGGCTTTCCGGAGGGCGTCGGGGAGGGAGCCGTGTGGGGGACTGTTACCCGCGTGGCCCCTGTCCGTGCGCATCCCGTGTCCATGCTTGTCCCAGATGCCAGAGAAAACCAACCACAAACGTGGAGTTTGGTTTAAGGACAAAAGGCAGGGAGGCTTGGGGGCGGGGCGAAGACTGGGGGCGGGCGGCATAGTGCTGTGCGGGTTCATTGATGACCAGGCGAGAAAGTGGTTAGATTCTTTTATTTTAAGGAGCCAATAATGCTGTGCAGAAATGTTCCAATTTGTCTCTACCGCGGCTCCAACGAATTAGAAGAATCATGTCTTGTTCACGGACGGGGATAGGGGAGGTTGGATGAGTGGGTCTGATGCGGCTGTGAACTTGCCCGGCTAAGAGGTGCACTAGAGGCCCCCTCCCCCGCGCTGTCTCCTCAAGTGGTGTTTCCCCAGAGCTCAGCCGTGGACAGGGAAGGATGTGATCCCGAACCCTGAAGGAAAGTTATGAGCGGAGGTCCTAAAAAGATAGAGATTTCAAGCAGCGATGCTTCATAATGTGGAACATTGAGAGCCATCTGGATGATTTGCCCCCCGGGGAAGAGTGTCTGAGAAGTAAACTCAGCTTTTCCTCCAAAATATTTGAATGTCTGTCTGTCTACTTATCCGTGTTTTAGGCACGTTGCTAGACATTTCATAGACGCAATACTCATAAGAAACCTGGGAGGTAAGTATTGCCTCCCTTCTATATGTTAGGAAATGAGGTTAAAAATAGTTCGGTAGTTTGCCTGAGGTCAGAGAGCTAAAATGCAGCATATTTGGATGTCTCTCTTTGGTTCTAAACCCTACACGGTGAACTGTTTTTCTAGGTTAACTTGGAGTGGTTTATATGTCAATCTGACAAACAGAGAATTCATCCCAGCCAGTGTGCAGACCCTGGGGCAGATTTTATTAAAAACATTTATTTGATGGCTTTTGATTTTGTGCACAACCTATCCTTATTTATCCTGTTCTCTTAAAATTCCCTTAAAAGGCCCAGTGAGAAGGTGTGATGTTAAAGGTCATCAGATAAGTTGCGTAAGCGAAAATCATTTTAGCGGCAGACGCCAACGAAATGCAGATCTCCGTGGTCAGTAGAAATGGAACCTGATAGATGAACATTCCATCAGTTCAGATTTATCCACCTTTCATACCATGCCTTCCTCAGACATAACCACATAGAAGAAAGGCAGGCAGGCCCCTGTCTTAAATGCCAGTCCTTTGCGGGACATCTGAATTATAAATTTGTTGTACGTCATAGCGGAGCACGTACTCTTGGCCCTTCAAAGGGAGTTGTAGTTGACGTTGATCTCCGAATCAACCCAAAAGGTCCCTAATATGCAGTCATTTTGATTTTGTGGGCATGTGTGGACATGCCCTGTCCAACCCGTGTCTGGGATTATACAGTTTGTGAGGGTGTGAGGGGACTAGCGACCCCTGTAAAGCATTTCAGGGGATGAAATATTCCCTTTTTGTTAGAAATATAGCAATTTGGTATGAGAGAAAACATTAACGAAAGTTGAAAAGACACTTGTGGGAGGAGGAGATTTCTAGAACTGTGACTCCGTGGGCACATGACTCCAGGAAGTCAGGAGGCTGCAGAAACATTTACTTCCGTAATATGGAGCTCTCTAAAGGTCTGGGAAGACATCTGTATGATATGTACAAGGTCTGTCTCACTCTGATGTGTGGGGAACCTTGTAATTGATTGTTATAAAAATGCGAAACACTCGTAAAAGTGAAATTTATATGCACATCTGAATATTACCATTACCTTATTAGTGCATTCAATTTCCTGTTTTTACCTTGTAACAAATCAACATATAGATACACTTTATTCCCATTTTTGCTGCTGCTTTTGGGGGAAGAAATCATTGTTTTATCTGGCAGACATGACATGAATCATGACCATATATCACCCACAGAAATACAGTTTCCTTTCATTCTAGAGACATTTCCCTGTGTGATCAGGGGCTGAGAGCCAAGAAGTGTTAAGGACGCATATCCTTGGTGATGGCCCGAGGCTGGACCCAAAGGTCCTGCATTCAACGACAGGGCTGGAGAATTTCTGGTTACCTGATGCTGGATAGCTCAGAATTCTCCTCTGCATAATGTCCTATCTCTGGAAGGTAACTTCCATGCAACGCAGTGGTGCAAGATCCTAAAGGGATTTTTCAGGTCCACAGGACAGGGTGGTGTGACCTGATTTCTAGCCTAATCAATGTCTGTATATGTGGTAGAGGAAAAAAAAAATAAAGAAATAGAGGTTCCTTTGGTGTGTGCCTGCCCTTCTCCCACCAATACCAGTGCAGACACATCTCGTATGGAGTCCCAGGTACCTGACAGCAGTCATATGAGAAGGAGATTCAAATCCAGAGGAAAAAAACTGGGGAGAATTTAAATGCATCTGGGGTCGGTGAGAAGGAACCCAGTTGCTCTGAAGTGTTGCTTCAACCGTTCACGCAGAAGTGGTCCTTGAAACGGAGGCTCCTCTCCGGGGGGATGACAAAGACACTCAAGCGTGGACTTGCCCCCGTGGCTGGAGGGGACGCAGTGCCCCTCGATGTCAGCTCCGCACCGCGGGGACCAGGGGCGCTCGCAGGGGTGGTCACCAGCCATCCGCTGATGTGGCCGAGGACCACTGGCCCCCTCCAGGTGGACGTCTTGGCATCTGTAACTAAATCATGGAAGATGTGGGGGCAGGAATTCGCGGGCCAGCCTGGGGCATTTGGCTGCCTTCTGTCTCCTCCCCTTCCAAGTTCTTGTGCTCTGTTTGAAATTAAATGTATGTTTTCTTCCAAAACGAATGACAGAGAAAAGGAAAAGCCACCCAGGGTTGAAAAGTGGTAGCTTCTTGCAGCTGACTTCCTGCCTCTGCCAAGGAGGCAACTCGGCGTGTCCTCAGCTCACCCTTGCAGGGGCCAAGCTCTATGCAAATGAGAAGCTGTTTCCACGTCTGCCTATCCGAGGCCTTTAAGTGAAAAAGAAAGAAAGAAAAGAAGAAAACCACCGTCACCACCAACGAAAAAAACCCCAAGACCAATTAATTCCAGTAGATTGCGGCAAAGCAAGGGCCTTGGTCGGGACACATCCTGTTTTGACATTGACGCTGTCACCCCCCCACGCCAGCACCTCCCTGAGGAACCGTAGTCAGTTGTGAAGTAAATCGGGAGTGACAAAGAATTCAGAACACTTGCAGGACAGTTTTCTAACCTCTGGTCACTTGGAATACTTTTTTTTTTTATTTTTGACTAATTTGCTTTGATGGGAAAATAGGAAAAGCAAACCTAGGTCTTAAACGATGTCTACATATCTATTTTAGAGCTGGACTTGAGGTCATCTAAGTTGGGCTTTGATCCTACAAGAACCATCTTTGACTTTTAACAGCCGGGGTCTGGTGAGGCCACCACTGGGCAGCAGGGTCCCTGTCCTTTGCTTTTGTACTACTAATACCCATGTTTGCTTTTTTTTATATTTTCTTTTTTTTTTAGTGTTTATTTTTGAGACAGAGACAGAGCGTGAGTGGGGGAGGGGCAGGGAAGGAGGGAGACAGAATCTGAAGCAGCTCCGGGCTCTGAGCTGTCAGCACAGAGCCCAACACGGGGCTTGAGCTCATGAACCGCGAGATCATGACCTGAGTGAAGTCAGACGCTTAACTGACCGAGCCGCCCAGGCGCCCCTACCCATGTTTGATTTGAACAGACACCACCTAAGCCAAAACCGGATGGTTATGTAACCACAAGTTCTGTATTTTATTCTAGGACCGGGTAAGAAATTTAGAGCCTAGCCAGAAAGATTTAGTTTAGGCTGTGGGCGAAGAGTATATTAAATAGACTGCATTTAGTGGAGGTGAGACCAGGAAATGGATTTATTTATTTATCTTCTGTCTCTGCTGTCAAAGAAGCAGTCTTGGACGAGGTTCCTTGATTCACCCCTGTCCTGTCACCTTCCGCCCTAAGCACAGCCACTTTTCAGGTCATGAAGTCTCACTTTCAGGGTTCAGGAATCCTGTCCAGTTTCAGTAGGACAGCAGCTGCACATCAGATCCAAAACTCCGTCTGTCACTTTGCAGGGAGTTTTCCGGTGCGGTTGTGAGACAGTTAACTGGGGCGGGCGAAGGAACACACCAGCGCATCTACCTGGTTATTTTTCTCACTCTCTTTGAATTTCTCTTTCGTGCATGCTCTAAAATGTGCCTAGATTGTGGTTCGGTAGGGCATTTTCGGTTTGTGCATCAATATACATATGCATATAAATGTTTGCACTTTATGTTTACGGGGGCGACGTGAAAGCATGCTGGGGGTACGCACAGTGGCAGGGGAGGGAACCGGAGGCAGTCAGGGATCTAGGAGGAGGCTGTTAGCTGTGGAAGCAGAGGGCGGGGGGCTGGAACCGGAGGAGCTGGTCCCTGGAGGGGCGAGGGGCCTGGGAGCAGGGGTGCTGAGGCGGGGGTTTGGCTTGGCCTCTTCCATGCCCAGCCTGCCCCGGGACTCAGCCGTGACTGGGACAGGTTCACGAGGGCCCCAAGGCCCCGTCTGATGCCTGGCAGAGTGTCTGGTCTGTTCCTGGAACCCCCGTGTCCCCACCCTCGGTCACCCCTTTGCTTTGTCCAATCAGGGCTGTTGCCATCCTTCTGCTCTGTTGCCTGTGGCTTCGGCCCTCCTCCTGTGGTACCTTTCCTGCCCCCACATTAACGTCTCTGCTGCTGTTCCTGCAAGGCCCACCTGGAAAGCCCTGTACATTCCGGTGTTTTCTCCCTTCTACGCCAGCTTCTCCAGAGGGGCTTTGGAGGGCCGACCTGGCTCTGGTACCCAGCATGGTGTCAGAATAAGACGGGGCACAGCTCCGTGCCGTAAGCACTGTTCTCTTCCTGTTCCCGCGGGCCCGCTCAGGCAGCCAGGCTTCTTCAAAGACTTGTTTTTTCTCACAGCCTCATGCAAATTGAGGGCTGTGGCTGGCTGAGTCTTCAGCATGTCGCAGAGCCTCATGAATGCTGCAAAGCCCCGGACCACGGTGCACCGTTAGAAGTTGGTGTGGCCAGCACAGGGCTGCTCTGTGAGGGTGTGGGCAGAACGCATGCGTTTCTAACACAGTCTTGCTCTGACCTGACTCCAAACATGGAAACCCAAGTAACTATAAAAGCTGTAATAGAGAGTAGGTACGAGGGAAAGATGAGTTCATATCTGACCAGTTAATTTGAAATGTGTCTAGTGGATGCAGAGATGTCAATGTCTAGTCCCCTGTTAAATATGTAGATATGTAGAACAGGAGGAAAATCAAAAGAGTGTTGGAGAGGAAAAACTTTCCCTCTACTCTCTTAGGTTCCTTGCCTGGAGGCCTTCAAATTAAACTCATACTAACAGCTTAGCAGGAGAAAGGACAGATTTTAATCATATTATGTACATATGGGCATTGACAAAGATAATGTGACTCAAGGGGCAGTTAGAATTTGGGTTTATGTACCATCTTCCTAGGTGAAGGGGGCGGGGAGAAGAGCACTTATGGGGAAACAATTTAAACATTGAAACATAAAATAGTTATATTCTTGGAAACATTAATGGTCCCTTTGCAAATGGATGGGAGATAATGACAATTTTGGGACCACGTCTGAGTGTGGTGTTGAATTGTCTTCAAGAGCGTTGCAGTTGTTCTCAAGGTGTGTGCCCACTGAACTCTTTCAGGAGGCTCAGTGTTTAGGGGGCCTGGCGGGCTCAGTCAGTTAAGTGTTCGACTTCGGCTCAGGTCATGATCACACAGCTTGTGGGTTGGAGCCCCATGTTGGGCTCTGTGCCTCCATTTCCTAAACTATACCTCTGTCTGCCCCTGATAATATCCCATTGTACCACACAAACAATATGATTGTTTGTGGTCATATGTCATGTCATACCTGTAATACGGGGATTATATATAGTTCTGTAGACAGTTAGTCAAAGCGAAGTTGGGTTTTGATCTCCTTCCTTTTGCCCTCCTGGAGTGAGGCAGGCTTCCAGGTCAGGAGTGGCCGTGTGTCTGCTCGGGAAGGGTAAGATGTTAGCAAGTTTGGAGGCTTCCGTCCCTGCTCAGTGAATCTTTGAGTGTCCAGTTGTTTGTATTTTGGCAGAAGCGAGGTGTTGGAAACAGACTGCTTAAAGGAAGAGACCTGGTGTTTGTTGCTCCTAGAATTTGGATTCTAGCAGATATACATGTTAGAGAAACAATCACTAAAACTAAAACAAATGTCCACCATGATAAGCGCAGGGAAGGAAGGTACGCACGGCTTTTAACGGCTTAGAGCAAAGGAACGTGACCTAGTCTGCAAGGAGAGTTACGGGCAGCTTCTTGAGGAAGTGGCTTTGGCACTGAGGTGTAGGGGGAGTGAGAGTGTTAAGAGTAAGTAACGGGAGGAGGAGAGAGGGAGAGCTTTCCAGGCAGAAGCAAGAGCAGGAGTGGAGATCCTGTGGGAGGAGCTTAAGTCCAGGGTGGGATGGTGCACAGAGGGAGGGGCGGAGAGGCAGCGGTTGAGGAGGGCTGTCTGGGCGGGGCGGTGACCGGAGCACTGGGGAGGTGCAGGACCGACTCACACCAGAGGCGGAAAAGGAGAGGCGGGGGTAGAGGACCCTCATGTGCTGTGATTTGTCCCTGGAAAGATCTTGCTCAGTCATTGCCATTGCTGAGACTACTTTTCCTACTGTTTCTCTCCTTTGTCTTGACTCACAAAGATCAGCGGCTCAAAGTAGAGTGGCTGTTTATAGGACTCGCTGTTTGCCATAGTCCGCTGGGTCCCACTCCTGGATTGAGTTTTTGCTAAGGGACCAGTGTGGGTGCTGTAGGCTGCCTGTGCCGGGAGGGTTGTGCTTGTCAGACTTGGCAAATCTAGATGCAGTATGCCAAGTGAAATTTGCATTTAAGGTAAATGAATAATTTCATTTAAGTGGCAAAGAATGAATAGGTCTTTAATAATAGGGGACACCGAATCATTTCACATTAATTGATGCCTCGTTATTTTTTTATGTGGCAACCTTAACCAGAGTATCTGTGTTACTGCGCAAACTGAAAAGAGTTTTGAGAAGTTATCAGAGATGCATACAAATCTGTCCATGTCCGTCATCCATCCATTCCTGTCAGTCCATCCGTGTCTGTTTATCTGTCCATCCATTCCATCCGTCCATCCTTCCTGAGCTTCTATGATGTGCTGGACACTCTTTGGGGGCCGAGGTTCTGTGATCATAAGAGAAACTCTGTACCTTCCTAATGTTTCCATTCTAGGGACACAATGTTGATCTTAAAGTGATGGTAACACACCCTTAGAGATGACATTTATGTCCAAGGACAGAGGACTGGATACACAATAAGATGGACTGTCATGTAATCATAACAGAAGTCATATGTTCAAAGGTTATTACATATCATGGGGGATTGTTTCCAATAAAAAAGCAAATTACGTAAAAGCAGCCCACGAAACCCTGCATGAGGTATCATGTAAATTAAAACTGCAAGGTGTGGGCGTATCTTGTGTTACTGTCTGGAAAGAGACGTACCAACAGTGGCTATCTCTGAGTGTAGAAATAATGGGTAGCCTTTCATTGAGTCTTCATAATCTTATGTTTTCTCATGGGTTTTCTACAAAAAGTTATGGATCAGTTTTATATTTAGAAAAGCTTTTTTTCAGAAGCTCAACAGCAGCCGTGGAAAGACCACAGATTGGTGCTAGTTTGTCCTAGCCATTAATTCTCAGGACAGCCTCGAGGTAGTTATGTCACTTACCTGGGCTCTAGTTTGTTGGATTTAAAATGAAGAGACTAGGGGCGCTTGGGTGGTCAGTTACGTGTCTGACTTTTGATTTCAGCTCAGGTCATGGTCTCAGGATTGGTGAGATCGAACCCCAGGTCAGGCTCTGTGCTGACTGTGCAGTGCCTGCTTGGGACTCTCTCTCTCTGTCTCTCTTTACTCCTCCCCTGCTCCCTCTCTTTCTCTTTTTTTTAAAATTTTTAATGCTTTATTTATTTTTGATACAGAGAGAGACAGAGCATGAGAGGGGGAGGGGCAGAGAGAGAAGGAGACACAGAATCGGAAGCAGGCTCCAGGCTCTGAGCTGTCAGCACAGAGCCTGACTCGGGGCTCGAACCCACGAACGTGAGATCTGACCTGAGCCGAAGTCGGAGGCTTAACCAACTGAGCCACCCAGGCGCCCCCCCTGCTCTCTCTCAAATATAAATAAGCATTAAGAGAAAATGAAGAGACTAAGCTGTGATTTTTGTGTGTCATTGAGAACCAAACGAAGGTTAAAACTAATGTGCTTATTTTTATGGAAGGAGTTTGGAGGCTCCATCATTACAGTCTTGTGTGTCTTTATGAAACCCATCGTCATAGTTGTGTTCTTTTGTTTTATCCAGCTGTTATAGTGTCTGCAACATTTACCTTTTAATATTTTACTTTTCAGGTCTACTTTTAAATATTTCAGCATAGATTGTGTGTGTGTGTGTGTGTGTGTGTGTGTGTGTCTTTCATTTTTAATCCTCTACGGGGTTGCTAACATTTGAAGTACTCTAACAGGATGTATTCTTTAGGAATATTAAGGGGTTACTATAAGGCTTTAGTGATGTTTCTCTCTGGTCAGTCCTAGAGGGTTTGCTAATGAGCCTAGTAACTATGGGAAGCTACTTTTCGTTGGAGAGTTGAGTGGTGTTCATGACGCATGAGTTGGTTAGAACTGTTGCCCATGCATGGATAGGTTTCGGAGTCTAGTAACACTAGCAAATTACAAACTTTGCAGTGATGGTGAGGCCAGATGAACCAGTTTGTCCTGTGTCCAAATATTAACAAAGGGTTCTAGCAACTCAGTCCTACTAAACATGGTGGCTGAAAACTACTGCTAGAATATTGTTACATCTGATTTGAGTTAACATTTCGTGGAAGGGTGGGAGCCTTGGTAATTCATTGAGCTTATAGGAATGGCTGTTTTTATGCCTACTTAGTAATAAATTTTCTCTTTCTGGCAGAATTTGGTCTGGGTCATGCTGTCTGAATCACACATCTCCAAGGAGCTCGGTGATGGATGAGGAGACTGTAGTTCTTACGTTTGGTTATTGGATGTGCAGAGTCCAGGAACTTTGGAGGATCCAGTTGACTCAGCTCACTTGGCATGCTAGTCATAAACTCTGTTGTCTAGAACTCCATCTACTTGAAGTTTTAAAAACCTTGTAAAACAAATATACATGTTAGGCAAAAACTAACCAGTAAAGAAGAATATAAAATATCTTACCAGCCCAATTCCTATTTCTAGTAATTAGACATGTGTCTTTATTTTGTTGGGTAGAGATACGTCCTATAAGTTCTCTTTTTGGGCTATTATGTGCAGTAATTCATTTAAAATGGATGCTGGGTTTATAAAGTGTCACCCGAATGCTTAATATCATTAGAGAGCCCTGTCCGGCTTCTTTGGAGAGAGTACAGGGATGTTTTGGCAGGACATGTTGGAAATAACTGACTTCCCTCGCAGCTTTCATTTTGATGAGTTAATTTAAATTTATTCCATCTCGAGTTTTATTTAAATACATGGAACTTTATAAATGCCGAAGAAGGGGAAAATACTTATTACACTTTTTCAGGTGTTTTCCTGGTAAACCACTTGAAAGCTAGGAAGAGCCCACTTTTGGCAAATTCAGTTCTCAAATCAACAGTTGACCTTGGACAGTCGTCATGGGGGCTAAGCACTATAACTACACCCAGGATTGTACCCTGTGCACAAGCTAGTCCCCAATATGCGTGGGGGTGCGAGGTGAAGACTGGCCGTAAATGGGAACTCTGATTCAGATTCGATTCTTTGCCTGCCAGTGGCTGGCTCAAGGGAGCTCAGGTGACTCAGGACACATCTGTGTGTCACCATGTCACCACTTACAGAGCAGGACATGTCAGCCTACTTCATTTGAGGAGAAGATTCAGCAAAATCTTTCTTGGGAGACCTAGAGATGCAGGCAGTTGGTGGTGGAGTGGGGGTGGGGGCTGATATGCAGGGAGGGGAGAGTCGGACTTTGGGCAAGGACCAGCGTGACCGTGGCAGGTTGCTTATCCTCTCAGCCTCGGTTTCCCTGTCAGCAAAGTGGAGATAAGAAAGAGAGCTACCTCACAGGGTGGTGATGAACAGTACACGTGTAAGTCAGTCCACTCGTTTGGTCCAGATGATGTTCAGGGCAGCACAGACCTACGGATGCCTGAGACCCAGGCTCTATCTTCAAGGAGTTTCTAGTGGCAAATAAGATCTACAAGTAAGCCAACCACCAAAGTCTGTATGCACTGCGCTCATCACCTTAGAGAAGAGTTTTCAGAGCAGCTGAAGCCTGAGCTGGTTCTCTAAGGATGTGGGACAGGTGGAGGTGTGAAAGTAGGAACACTTACGTGTTACAGAACTGTTCTGCAGTATCTTTGTTTTTATTTTATGATTTTATTTTATTTTGGTTTGGTTTATTTTCAGAGAGAGAGAGAGCGAGAGAGAGAGAGGGAGAGAATCTCAGGCAGGCTCCATGCTGACAGCACGGGTCTCGACCTCATAAACCAGGAGATCATGACATGAGCGGAAATCAAGAGTCAGACGTTTAACCAGCTGAGTGACCGGGCGCCCTAAGTAGGCCTGCTGGTACTTGTTGTCCTTGTCTTTGGAGGCTGATGGCATGTGGGGGGAGATGTGGTCACTGAACCTGGAAAATCCACATGAGCAACAGCAGCAAACAGATCCAGGCTGTTCATAGCTCTGCCCTCGAGAGCTAGGGGGATGTGACCGGAGCCGACCTTTCCCGAATGGTGGCTGGGTGTGACGGGATGGGGTATCCTCACAGGCCTTCCGATCGAGCATCCTTATGGATAAGCCAGTTTCTTGACCTGAATCTTGTGACTTTTAAAAAATGTTCATTTTTAGTTATTCTTGAGAGGGTGCAGGTGGGGGAGAGGCAGAGTGTGGAGGGGGACAGAGAGAGAGGGAGACAGAGTAACCAAAGTGGGCTTGAACTCACGAACTACGAGATCACGGCCTCATCTGAAGCTGGGTGCTCAACCCACTGAGCCCCCCAGGCGCCCCAACCTGGATCTTGTTATTAAGGCTCAGTCATGGGGCTGGAGTGGGGAAGAAGGGGTATGATGTTGGTGAAGCTCTCATCATGAAGGAAGGGGAAGTAAGAGAGAAAGTGGATTTTTTCTGTCCCCAGAGGTCGTCTCGCTGCCGAAACTGTGGTCTGCGGACCAGCAGCATCAGCAGCTCCTGAGACTTTTTGAGAAATGCGGAACCCCGGGCCCCACCCCAGACCTACTGACCCAGAATCTGCACCTTCACAAGAGCGCCAGGGGACTCCTGTGCACTCTCCAGTTTCACAAGCTCTGCTGCGGCCTGACCATGTGTGAGAAGAGCCCTGGTCCGTGTGGCCCGGAGCGCGGGGACTGTGGTGTCGCCTCTGTCCCTGTGAAGGTGGGTCTTGACTAAGGGCGGCACCTTCCTCTCACGACGGGGTCCGTGTCCCGGGCCTCAGAGCTCAACGTGCCGTCCGTGCCGTCCGTTACAGCAGCACGTCTCCCCGAGGAGGAGCCCGGCTCAGAGGTGGTGAGGAAATGCTGCATACGGAGTTTGCGACGGTTAACTCCCCGTGTCAGCTTGGCTGGGCGGCAGGACGCCAGACATCTGGTCAGACATTATTCGAGGCATTTCTGTGAGGATGATTTCAGAGGAGAGTCACATTTAAGTCGAGAGACCTCGTGAAGCAGACTGCCCTCCCCAGTGTGGGTGGGCTTTATCCAGTCAGTTGAAGGCTTGAATAAAACACGAAGAGTGATCCTCCCCCGCCAACCACGAAGTGGGGATTCCACCTGCCTGCCTGCCTTCAGACGGGACGTCGGCTGCTTCTTGCTTTCCTGCTTCTGTGGGCTCGTCCTGGGTCTTGAGCCTACTGGCCTCTGGGTGAGAACCACGCCAGCAGCTCTCGTGGGTCTCCAGCTCCCTGACCCCCTGCAGATGCGGGGGTTTGTCGATGCCCATGATCACATCGGTCGTTTCCTTATAGTGAGTCTCTCTGTGCACAATCACGTCAATGATTTCCTAGTTCTTCCTCTGGGACCCGAACTAATACAAATACAGCGTTCTTTTTCAGTGTGTCTGGGATTTGTTAAATATACCAAATCCGTGCATTTATGCCCTTCATCATGGCAGATAAATTCATAGCCAGCGTCTCCTTTAGTGCCTCTCTGATTCTCTCTCATGTTCTCCTATTGCCTCTGCTCCATTCTCTTTGCTTTTGGCTTAATTAGATTAATGCTTTACCTTCTTTATGCATCATGATATTTCATCTCTCCTTCACCTTTTCATCAGCTTTGACTCTCTGGACTGTCTTCCGCCTAATTTCCTCATAGGAAGTTTCCAGTTCATCAGTTCTCACCTGTGTGTCCAATTTGCTGTTAGACTTGTTTATTCACTTTTAATTTAAAATATTCTGTTTTTTTATTTTTATTTTTTTTTAATTTCTAGAAGCTTCTCCCCCACTCCCCCCAGATCATGGTTGTTTCAAGTCTCTTGTTCTTTATTCATTTTCAGCCTTTTCTTAATGTAACGAATATTCAATATGTTTTTTCCATGTTCCAATAACTCCATATGTCTTAGCCTGTTTCTTTTCCTCTTTTTCTTTAAAAACAATTTTTTTAATGTTTATTTATTTTTGAGAGAGAGAGAGACCGCATGAGCAGGGGAAGGGCAGAGAGAGAAGGAGACACAAAATCGGAAGGAGCCGTCAGCACAGAGCCCGACGTGGGGCTCGAACTTACGAACCGCAAGATCATGACCTGAGGTGAAGTCGGCCACTTAACTGACTGAGCCCCCCAGGCGCCCCTCTTTTCCTCTTTTTCTATGGGCTCTCATACACTGTTCCTTGTTGCATGTGTGTGTGCGTGTGCATGCACATACGTGTTGCCTGTGCACATGTGAGATTTTTGACTGGGATCCCATGTTTCTCAAAATTCATCCCAGGACTGCTCTCAGGTCTGCGTTGAGGGGAAGACTAGCACTTGCTTCTGCCAGGTACCTGGGGTCATTACCAACCTGGGGCCACTTTAAGCAAGATTTCCATCTTGAGACCTGTGAGGTCGCGGCTGTGTGGATTGGGATTGTGGACTTATGTGGGGGCCGGCTTGCAGCTCCGAAC
Organism: Mungos mungo; assembly: GCA_004023785.1. Classification (NCBI taxonomy): domain Eukaryota; kingdom Metazoa; phylum Chordata; class Mammalia; order Carnivora; family Herpestidae; genus Mungos; species Mungos mungo. The sequence continues at coordinate 559,122 of PISW01000247.1, read as the reverse complement.
TCTCAGAGGAGTGCTGGCTGCTAGGTAGGACCTTGGCTTCAGATAGGGACCTTCCTCACAGTCTTCTACGTATGCGCTTATTTATTTATTTTTCGTCTTACTGTGACTGTGACTGGGGCTCCTGTCTGTAGACTCCTTGTCACCTCGAGCTGGCTCTGGGCGCGGTTTCTATCCCCTGTGCTATGGGAACCTGTGAATGCCCAAGCTCAGATCCTCTTGGTGTCGAAAATGCCATCAGATGAGAGCAGCTTTACTTCCTTGAGCGTCTTACTACTCGGCATTTAAGGGCTCTTTCCTTTCTGGCCATCTCATTGCTCGTGGTAAAGAGGTGCTTTGCCAGCACTTTCCCTTACCTTCAGCGGGAGCGTTGATGAGGACAACTAGTATGCGAACAGCTGGAACCGGAAGGCGGGGCCCCTCTTCACAGTAGTTGCTGCGGGACAGCTGCTGTGGGAGAAGTGTCGGCAGGACCCCGGAGCCCACTGCCTCCGAACCTCTGTGCACAGCAGGAAGGAGAGGAGACGGAGCGTGCATTTCCAGCTCCGTCTCGTCGCGTGGCCTGCCTTGTGCTGCTTCACAGGCTGTAAATTCCCAGGTAACGGAGATTCTTTTTATTTTTATGATGTAAAGTGGCTTCTGTAACATCAGTTTCATCCTGACCCTAGATTTTTATCGGTCACTGTTCATGCAGTTCTGTTTTCTGATGTCACACCGGAGCTGGGCTTGTCTCTAACGGAAGTGTGATGATTTTGGCATCACACAGAGCTGGCTCTGATTTCTGATCTGATGCTTCTGAGCTGTGCGACGTTCACAGAGTCAGTCTACTGCTCTGAATCTTACAGTTTCTATTTCTAAAATTGGGTTACTCATACCTACTTGTAGGGGTGTCATGTGGATTAATTAAAAGACATCTGTAAAGAACTTGGCATATGTTAAGATTTAATAGACGGTAGTCTATTCATTAACCTTTAATTGTTTTTCCCAGTGAGTTTAGGATTAGAGAATTCTAGGATTAGAAGAAATCACAAGAGCCTGGTCTCAGGCAGAAATTCCCTCTAAACTAACCTAGAGCATTCTGTTGTAGGCCCAATTTTAGAAGATTTAGTATCTTTAAAATTTTTTTTCACATTTATTTATTTTTGAGAGACAGAGTGAGACACAGCATGAATGGGGAAAGGAATGGAAATGGGGGGTGGGGGTGGGACACAGAATCTGAAGCAGGCTTCAGACTCTGAGCTGTCAGCACAAATCCTAACGTGGGGCTCGAATCCACGGACCTGTGAGAGCGTGACCTGAGCTGAAGTTGGACGTTTAACCAACAGAGCCACCCAGGCACCCCAAAGATTTGGCATCTTGATCTGGAATTTAAATGAACTGCTCTTACTTCATTTGATTGCTGGAAGATTGAGAAGATATTGTAGAAAGTTAACAAAGATATTTCTAATGGAGCCTTTCAAGAAGGACCTAGGAAATGTGAAGTTGATATTCTAGAGGAGCTCAGGCTTAATTGCATTCAGGAAAAAAGATCAGCATCCCAGTCTAGGACCACAGCTAGTGTTTTTACCACATCTGTACTTTCTTGGGTTTTCCCAAAGCATGTCTTCTTCCCAAACCCCTTCAGGAAGTTGGCACCCAAGAGAATAAAGACCAGTTCCAATAAAATTCAGGGTAGACCATGACTTGAATAAGGCTTGATCTCCCTTAATGGGCTAAACCATTTCTAACCTCCATGTCAGACTTTCAGCCGATAGTAGGGTAAGAAAGAATGGAAGAACTTGACACGTGACACAAGGGCCATCTCAGAAATAGCATTTGGAGTAGAATCAGAGGGTTGACATGAAAGCGGGGGACACTGAGGCGGGGAGCATGGCTAATATCCTCACAAGGTTAAGATGATAACATTTTGGCTTTTCTTAATTATAGGACCACTTTGCCTCTTTCCTCTTTGTGCTATTTTTTTTTAAATTTTAATTGTATTACAATTATTTATGTATGAGGCTGTTTTTCTTACTAGATTAAAAGCATTCACAGGCAAGATCAACATAATCGTAGTGTCCACTCAAATTTATGTGGCCATTTATGCTGCCAATTATTAAATATACACAAAAGATGGGGCCAGCAGGTGTACCTGTTAATACTCATGGTGGGGTAACTGCACTGAATACTCTGAGTCCTAAAAAAGGCTTAAGCCTCAAACTCTGTTGAACAGGTCTCAGCGGACTCCTGTATGGGAAAGGAATTGGGGTGGACGAGCCTTACCTGGGGGTGCGTGACCAATGCAGTTCACTCGGTTTCACTTTACCCATCCTGTGACACACAAGGGGAGACTTCGGGTCAGCTCTAGGGGATCACTGAGCACAGGCTGCCCTGGCCCATTTTCTGTCTTCTCAGTAAGTGACACCATTGGGACAGCAGCAGGGAAAGCACCTCCACACTCGTCTGGCTGATTCCAGGAGCATTCACAGGCTTCCTGTTACTCTGCCTGATGTTTCGGGTCACTGAGACCAGAAGGGTGTTGGGTTCTCTCTCACACTTCAAGCCTTCTTTTCACTTTGTGCTCAGTGTTACAGAGTCAGAGGACTATGCACCAGCGAGTTAAAATGAATTTACCTGTGTTAGAAAGGTATTTGCTTAGGAGAAAGGAACAGGCCAATTTCCTCCCGTCTCCATTGTGACCACTAGAAAACCCTGGACCAGCCTTGGAAATGCCTTCCATCTCTTTCTTCCTAAGTGTTAATTTTATTTGAAAAAAATACTTTCCATGTCTGTTTCCACGTTTCTATTTTCGCTGCGGTATTTATTTCAGACCTTTCACGCTTACGTTAACTCTTGCAGAAAGTGCGTGATACACCCATGTCTTCTTCCGTGTATGTGCTGTATTTAACTGTTGTTTGCACCTGAGCACAACCCCAAGGAAAGATCTCTGTGGCTGCCCTTCGGATGAACTCAAATGTCTCAGCATGATTTTCCAAGCCTTGAGCAATCCGGGACCAGCACCGCTTTCTGACTTTTCCTCCGGGGCTGCCCTGGCCATCCAGTGTCCTAGTGTGGCTGGACGTCCCACGCATTCCCTACTGGGTCACGTGTGTTCATGCTCCTGTGGCTTTGTTCCACCTGCTTCCTCCACCTGGTTAGCGTCTCTCCCTCCTTTGCCTGGTGTGCACCCGTTCACGCGTGAAGGGGCAGCCAGATGGAATGTCCCTTCTCAGATATGACTGAGACCAGCAACGGCTGATCGACCAAAAGAGTCAGTTAAGGAAGAAAATTAAAAACAAAAATGAAAACAATCTACTTAAACCTTCTCACTTCTATCAATCATTCCTTTATTAACTCGTCAGTGTAAGGCTTCCGAGTACGCTCTCACTGATTAAAATTCTCCACGGGCTTTCTTCATCAACCACAGTCAGGGAGCTTTGTTTTCCAGTTTGGGTCTTTAAAAAGTGGTCTGAATGCAGAGTTCATTTCTACTGTAATGATTTCTTCCCCAAGTTTTTATAATCGCCTCACTCCTAAAGAGCACTAACCCCCCTTGCATTTTGCACAACGATGCAAACGCACTTAATGCCGCCCACGTGTGACACTTAAACATGGTGAGGACGGTGGCTTGGTCCGCTCGGGCTGCTGTGGCAGGCTGAGTTTGGGGGGCTGGACAAGCGGACCTGTGCGCCACCATCAGTGTGCCTGCGAATTTGGGTTGTGGAGACCCCCCTCCTGGCTCGTGGGCCGCTGGTGTCTTCTCACGGGGTCCTCCCAGGGCCTTTCCTCTGTGAGCATGCAGAGAGGGCACACACGCTCCGAGGTCTTACAAGGACACGGATCCTGTCCCATGGGCTCCTACCCTTATGGTCTCTTAGCCTTAATTGCTTCCTTTGAGGCGCCATCTCCAAATAGAGCCATACTGGGGTTAGGGCTTCAACATGTGAATTTTGGAGGGATGCAAACATTCAGGCCATAACAGATGGTTTTATGGTATGTGTATTTTGCCACAATTGAAAAAAAAAAGGATGCTGCCATATTGTTTTCTAAAGTAAAAAAAAATGGTCATTTGATTTCCTGGTAACAAATCTCTCTTTTGTGCTATTTGCTCACGTGATGTAGTGTTTTATTAAAGTGGCACGAACGTGTTGGGAATGACTGTAGTTGACTCTGGTGAGTAGACGCTCCAGTGTCCGCCTCTGGGGACCAGCCTGCCGGGGAGGAACTTCGCATCTTCTGACCAGGACGGAGTTATCTTGCAGGGGACGTGAAGAGCTGCAGCCTGCCTGCCTGCCTCCCTCCCTCCAGTCCTCCCTCCCTCCCTCCCTTCCCGATGCAATGTCCCATTAGTTCCAGGTGTGCAGTGTAGTGAGTCAGCAAGTCCCTGCGTGACTCTGTGCTCGCCGCAAGCACAGCTTCCATCTGTCCCCACCCACGGCTGTTACAGTATCACGGACTGTGCTCCTTGTGCTGGACTTTCACTCCGGTGACTTAGTTATTCCATCACTGGAGGCCTGTATCTCCCACTCCCCTTGCCCCACTTCGCCCACTCCTCCATGGCACTCCCCCCTGGCAACCATCAGTTTGTTCTCTGTATTTATAGGTCTGATTGTGCGTTTTGCTCATTTGTTTTTTGAGATATCACTTACGAGTGAAATCGTATGGTATTTGTCTTTCACAGTCTGACATATTTCATTTAGCCTGACACCTTCTATATCCATCCATGTTGTCTCAAATGGAATGATCTTAGCCCTTTTTATGGCTGAGTAATATTCCTGTGTGTGTGTGTGTGTGTGTGTACACGTACGTATGTGCCACATATCCCTTATCTGTTTATTTTTTCTTCTTCCCACTATCTCTTTGTTTATTTGTTTGTTTATGACGGACACAGGTTGCTTCCTTATCTTGGCTGTTGTAACTAACAACCACTACCTTTCGAGTCCGCGAAGTGTAGAGGGGGAGCTGAGGGACTTGCTGAACTGCTTTTGCCGCCCTCAGCGCCACACCATTGCTGTGAGTTTCCCTGTGAAGCATTTCTTTGCCGTGGAGTCTGGTGTGTGTGCCTGACGCCCGTACGGCATTGGAGATTTTGTGGATAAGTTTAGTTGTTTATTGTGATAAATGCTCTGTAACTAATGACTGTTTAATGACTCTGTAACTAAAGGCTGTTTACTGATGACCATTGATTTAATGCTCGTGGGCCGGCCGGCCATTGGTGTGTGGCTGCCCGTGGAACCAGAAGCCAGGTGGGCGGCCTGGAGAAGGGGTCCTTTTGGCCGTGGAGGGGCCCAGCAAAGTCACTGCTGGGAAAAACTTCTCTCCAGATCTCATCCACCCCGGACAGCTTTGGATGCTTCTCTTGGACTTTATACCTGTCTGTCTTCTGGTGACACGTTCGTCACGGGTGGACACCATGCCCTCTCACTGAGGACCTGCGTGGGGCGCATGACCGACGTAATCTTTTGTTTGCTGATTGAGGACTGTCTCGGTCTACACGTTCGATGCTGCCTCTATGCACAGCACGGCGTGCGGGGTTCCCGCCAGTGTGGACAGGGATGCCACGAAGAAAGACCTTTTCCGTTAAAAAAAAAAGTAAGAAAAAAAAGAATTATTATCTACCTACCTACTTCCCCAGAACTAACACTGCCCTTTTCATAAATGTGGCTAAAGGCAAACAGCTTGGGAGAGGTAATCTGCGGTAATCACAGAGGTAATCTGTGAAAGACAAATACCATACGATTTCACTCATAAGTGGTATCTCAAAAAACAAATGAGCAAAATGCATTATTATCTACCTACCTACTTCCCCAGAACTAACACTGCCCTTTTCATAAATGTGGCTAAAGGCAAACACCTTGGGAGAGGTAATTCAGACTAAAGCATAAGTTGTTTTTTTGGTTTTATTTTTTGTTTAAAAAAATTTTTTTTAATGTTTTAGTTATTTTTTGAGACAGAAAGAGACAGAGCATGAGCAGGAAAGGGCAGAGAGAGAGGGAGACACAGAATCCGAAGCAGGCTCCAGGCTCTGAACTGTCAGCACAGAGCCCAATGCGGGGCTCGAACCCACGAACGTGAGATCATGACCTGAGCTGAAGTCAGAGGCTCAACCGACTGAGCCACCCAGGGGCCCCTAAAGCATAAGTTGTATGTTTCGGTTTCTGCTTCTGATCCGTGACAGAGAGCGGGAGGATGGGGCCTGAGGGGACTGAGAGATCAAAACAGTAACTCGTTAAAAGTGACACTTTGGTACGTGTGGTCACTGCGCTGGGAGTCCTGTGAGAGAAGCAGCAGTTGGGACAGCAGGGAGGGGCTGCAGGGTCAGGACGCCAGGGACCCTGAGCCTCTGTCACCGTTTTCACAGCCGTGCTAATAAGCACCCTGTTTAGCTGAGCTGTCTTGTCCAATAGGCGTGCGATCCAGGGAGTAGGAATACCCAGAAACACAAGTCCTGATGCTGGGGCCCCGGGGTTGGCAGGTGGTCCTTCAAATACCCTCGGCTCCGGACCTTTGCTGGTTTGAGTCTAGGGTACACAGCTGCCCTGGTATCCACCAGAGGTGCGTCTGGTCCTTCCAGCCTTGCCCGTGGTGTCTGCGTTGCACTGTGTGTGGCGAACACTGGTCCTGGAGGAAGAGAGCGGCTGGCTCAGTGCTTCACCTGACAGGCGAGGAAGCATGAGCTCCGGGGGCTAAGTGGTTTGCTCCACACATCCCCGCTGGCTGGTGTGCACGAAGCGATGCTGAGTGCTGCTCTTCCTAAGGGGACTGCCGTACGTACGCGCAGCCCGGGTGGTCGTCTGCTCAGACTTGTGGCCCCGGTTCCCCAAGAGTCAGTGGAGCTGGGACGGCCGCCTGACCCACGCACAGCCGGGCTCTCGGCTGTCCCACAACCTGTGACCCATTAGCCTGGCCAGTCAGATGGCCTTCCTTAGAATTGGAACCCGGAAGTGGGAGCCGAGAATGCTAACGTCATAATACGGAAGCATTTATTTAGACGGCGGTGCGGAAGCCATGGCAGAGCGGTGAGGGGACGTGGACTGTGGTACACAGAGGTGACAGGAGAATGGAATACATTTGGGGAGAAAAAGGTCCTTGAAGGAGAGACCGAGGACTCAGCCTTGCACCGTTCCTGTGGGTTTTCCGGTTCCAGCTGTAGAGCATTTGTATCCAGGGATGACCAGTTCCCCCTGTTTTCTTAAGTGAAAGAGAATCTTGGCATCTCCTCCTTGCCACCAGCAGAGGCCGATTGGAACGGTGGCAGAGTCAGGGCCAGCTGCTAGATCTCCGGACTCTCAGCTTACGTTTTCCTGGTCTGCTAGGGCCCGTGTGCTTGCTGGGGTTTAAGCCCTTTGAGGGCCAGCACGAGTTTCCTTCGCTCGATACACCTTTATTTGCCTGCGTGGAGCCTTGCATGTCCTTGAGCTCCAATATGGATTGACTCAACAGCATCATCAACCTGGCCCCCAAGCCAGGAGAGCACTGTGGCTACTGCAGTGCCACCGGTGGCTTCCAGGGGTCACAGAGGGGGTGACGAACCTTCCTGGGGGAACTGAGTGGAGGTCCCCGAGGAGCAGGGACCCCTTAAAAGTTTGGACTTCTTCCCACATGCTATTTTTTTGTCCTTAAAAATACATTTTTTGCAGCATTTCACAGCAAACTTGAGGGGAAAGTACAGAGATTTCCCATTGACACATCACTTTCCCCCCATCATCACCCAGAGTCCATGGTTTGTGTCAGGGAGTCACACATAGTGTTGTGCATCCTATGGGTTTGGGTAAGTGTATCACGAGAGGTGTCCAGCTCTGTAGCACCCGTAGAGTAGTCTTACCACCCGAAGTGTCCCTGTGCTCCGCCCGTTCATCTGTCTTCCCCAGAGACCACCCGTCCCTGTACTGGCTCCGTAGTTTGGCCTTTCCCAGAACGTCACCTAGTTGGACTCCTACAGCACAGAACCTCTTCAATCCGGCTTCTTAAGGTTCCCCTGTGTCTTCTCATGGCTTGATAGCTCACTTCCTTTTAGTGTGATTAATGTTTCATTTTCTGGATACACCGTAATTTATTTACGCCTCTACTGAAGGACATCTTGGTCACTTCCAGGCTTGACAGTGATGAAGAAAGCTTCGGCAAACACCCACGTGCAGTTTTTTTTGTGTGGACGTAAGCTTTCAGCTCTTTTGGGTAAATAAAGAGTGCAGTTGCCAGATCGTATGGTAAGAGTATGTTTAGTTTTGGGAGAAAGTGCCAAGCTGTCTTCCACAGAGGCTGCACCACTCCGTGTGCCCACCAGCCGTGAAGGAGCGTTCCTTTTGCTTCTCGTATCCTCTGCAGCATTTGGGGTTGTCATTGTTCTGGATCACGGCCATTCTAGTAGGTGCATAGTAGACTTTGTGCTGGTTATGATTTTTAAACCATAAAAACACAAAAGTCCTCCACTCACCGTTTTTGTTACTGGGGAGAAGGGAGGGAACACGCCGCGCTTTCAAGGAAGGCATTTCCCACCTGGAGGAGATGCCGGTCCCTTCTGCCAAGCTCGGGGGGATGGAAATTCTGCTCAGAATCCCAAGTGGAGACAGAGTCCCCTTCCCTCCCTGCCGTTTGCAGACTCGTGGAAGCTTGATGTCTCTGGGCAGCTTCCTTCAGTGCTCTGTTCTACATGTGAAATCTATGCCGGGGGCTCTGGTTCACCATAGAGCTGAGCCCCCCTAAGATGGGAAGAAAGGAGAGAGGATGCCGCCCTGCGTCACGTCAATCTTCTCTGCCCCCGCTGAGTTGAGCAGCTTGGCTCTGTGCCGTTTCTGCCGGTGGCAGAGTCAGCCCTGCCCCTCACGTCCTCCCTCCCTGTCTCCAACCCCATCTGCCTGAGAGCTGGCTATCTTTTAAGGGCCAGTAGCCTTACCTGGGCAGGACGAAGCTTGTATTGGTTTCTCCTCCTGAGTCCCTAGTGCTTTTCAAATTAAAAAAAATTTTTTTAATGTTTATTCCGTTTTAAAGACAGAGTATGAGCAGGGGAGAGGCAGAGAGAGAGAGACACAGAATCCGAAACAGGCTCCAGGCTCTGAGCTGTCAGCACAGAGCCCAGCGTGGGGCTCCAACCCACAAACCATGAGACCATGACCTGAGCCGAAGCCGGAGGCTTAACTGACTGAGCCCCCCTAGAGCTTTCAAAATTAGAAATGTGTGTGCCTCTGCCTACGTTATTTTTTTCCCTGAAGATTTTTGTTCCTATTTTGCTCTCTGGTTAAATCTTACTTTACCCAGCTTTAAATGTGCAGCCAGTACATCATCTGGTATGTAAAGTCTCACCCCACCCCTACACAGGAGAAGGATGTGCTCTCTGCTGTCACATTTCAGCAGCACCATCGGTACAGACAGTGGTGTGCTGGTAAACCATCTCAGAGACGAAACAAAACAACCCACCAGAAAACAGAAACCACACACAGCAGCCCTAGCAGCAGCGGCCAGGCCCTCCTCTGCAGTGCTGACCAGCGTCTGCGGCATAAACCTCCCTCCATGGTGGGGTTCAGGCTGCTGGGACGTTTCTGAAAGCAGAGTTGGGGAGAGAAGCATACCGTCCTCATGTGGAATGCCAGAGTATTGAGGTCATGGAGGTGGGGAGCAGGTCTTGTTCAAGTCTGGTGACTGGGGTCTAGTCCTGTGTCTGGCCTCTTGCAAGCTCTCAGTGCATGTCTGCTACCAAGATATTTATTATAGGGATGACCGGCCGCCGGATGAAATCTCCGGATGGGGCTGTGGCTGTCAGAGGGCACCCTCACGAAAGCCACTTTGCCCAGTGAGTGCAGGGTAGGTATATACACACAGCCATCTTTATTCTGGAAACGGGGGCAGGGGTCTGAAGACTTCTCTATCCAGACCTGTCTGTTTCTCCACTAGTTTGCCCGTGAAGCTCTAGGTCTAACGTTAATCTCAGCATGTAGCTACGGCTCAGGCTGGGGGTGCGTCGGCGCCGTGAGAGGTTGTCCGAGTGGAGGGGCTACTTGCTGCTAAAATGAGTTGCCTAAAAAATATTGGGCCGGAACCGAGCTTTAGCTCTCCACGTGGCTGATGTGACGTCATCACCCTGCGGTGCAGCTGGAGAGGATGGATTTTGGCTCGGAAAGCCTGTGGGGAGTGGCGTGTGTGCAGATGCCCGCACTCGTGGGCATGGGGAGGACATCTGTGCGGCGCCGCCCCCTCCTCTGCTGCTTTCCGTTCCTGCTTGGGGGTGGCTCACCGTTTTGGGCTATGACTGAGGTTTCGTGATCATTGGTGGCTGAGCAGACAGTAAGCAGGAGGACACTTCTGGTGCAGTGGCTTTGCCTGAAGTCCCATCTGAGGGGACACATTGATATCAGACTTGCTTTTCCTCTTCGTGGGTGTCTAGACTGCAGGGGACTCGGTCAGAGGGGACATGGGACAAGAGTCTGCTTTGGACAGATGGCTCAGAGAGAGGCTGGACATTCTAACAAGTGAGCTGACAAATGAGGGACTTGGGACTTGTCCTCTTGCAGTAGGAATTTGACAGTCACTGACACCATCTCCTTCAGTTTTCCTTTTTACCCTGACCTCCTTTCCCTCCATCTCTGTCAGTGCATCTCTCTCCTCTGGCTTCAGCCTCTCCTTATTTCAGGAGCCCAGTCCTCCCAAGATGTCCCCATGAAACGTCCTTGCTGTAGAAAACTGCTCTGGATGCTCTTTCAGCCATCTACATGTTAGTATAAATATAAGATCATGTTCTCTCTCCATATGTGACACTATATTTAAAACCTCCAAGCTGGGCACTTTTCCAGGTGCTTCCCCAGGAGCCACAAGACAAAAGCCAGGCTTTTGCAGGTTCTCTTACCCTGTTCCTGTATAAACACAGGTATAGGAAGGAGCTTTTTTGAAATGACTGCACGAAACTTCTCACTCCTTTCACACATAGTAAGATGTAATCGTTCCCCAGCTCCTCCTCTTCACGGCGTCTCCTTTCTTGGACGTTGGAGAGTGTGAGCACTGGACGCCAATCGTAGCCTAGGAGCCTCCCCGGCTGGAACCGAGCTTCTAAAACTGTGCCACGTTATGTAACCCACGGGAAGGGATGGAAAAGTACTGGCCGGTGAGAGGCTGGAGACTTTTCTGTCTCTGACTCATGCAGGCACAAGCGCCTGAATTAGGATACATCTCAGAAAAGCCAAACAAAACCCATTCATTCTCCAGGGTTTCGCCTTCACTGGTGGGGGTGTTGAGGGCTGTTGGAACATCATCCTGTGACAGAGCCCTCCTGGGCACAGTTGCAAGAGTTTACCAGGGTTTTCCTCGTGACCCTCAAGGCCTGTTTCCAGGGTCTTCTGGTCCCTTTTAGATGCCTGCACACCTAGGGCCCCACACCCCTACCAGGCGGACTGCTCCAGTGGCCCCAAGTAGCATCCCTGTCCCCTCGTCAGCACCGGCCTCTGCTGTGTCCTCTGGTCCCACCCTCCCCCACCGGCTTACACTTGCAGTGTGTCCTCACTGATAGATCCTTGGCATCTAGAGTGGACTGAAGAGAGCACCTTTGAAAGTAACAGCGTTTGAGCTCAAACCAGTGCCTTGCCACTTACACGGTGGCAGAATTGGCTCTCAGATCAGCAGGAATGAGCCTGGTGGGAAGGGGATGTCTCTGGCCATGTGGAGCCTTTGGAGCTCGCTCCGGACACACTGGTAACCAGCCCGCTGCCTTCCCCGCCAGGAGAACCACAGGACGGAGCCGGAGGGCAAGCTCTTCCCCCTCCCCAAGCCCCAAACTGCTGCAGGCTTTGAGAGGAAGCAGTCTGCCATCTCAAAACCAATGCCTTTGGAGAAACTGGTTTATCCAATTGCTGCTTCATTGCGAGACCAGCTGAGGGCGTGCTGGAATGTGGAGGGCCTGCGGGGATCTGACGGGGGCTGAGGGAGGCTGCGTGAAGGGCTACTCTAAGGCCAGGGCTCACGGCCGGTGTGCATGGGGGCCTGGCGCGTTAGCAACGCAGGGAGGGGAGGTGTGCTTTCCTCAAGGTGGAAGCTCTCCACTTAGAGGAGTGGAAACTGCCTCTGTTTCGTTCCCAGTGCCGGTCCTCTGGCCGTGGGGCTGGGGACAGCCACCGGCGCAGCTTGGCCGTCCTGGGTGACTGCCTGCTGCCTCCCTGGGCGCCATGCTTGGGCACCCAGGAGTAGGCAGACCCTCATGGCGGCCCAGCGCTGTGCTAGAAATGGGCTCGAACCCACGAACTGTGTGATCATGACCTGAGCCAAAGCCGGACGCTCAGCTGACTGAGCCACCCAGGCGCCTCCCTACTGCCTTTTAGTTGTCAGTCATCATCCCCTGATGTACCTAAGGCACATACCATATTTTAAAGTTTATTCACTTTTGAAAGAGAGAGAGAACGCAAGTGGGGAAGGGGCAGAGAGAGAGGGAGACACAGAATCTGAATCAGGCTCCAGGCTCTGAGCTGTCAGCACAGAGCCTGATGCGGGGCTCGAACTCACGAACCGTGGGATCATGCCCTGAGCCGAAGTTGGACACTCAGCTGACTGAGCCCCCCAGGCACCTGTAGGCACGTGATTCCTGGCCCTAAAGGCACTCTTCATCTTTGGCCTGTACTACTGTTGCTCCCTTTGTTGTACTAATAACTACAAGTTATTTAGGAAATACTTCTTGCCCCAGAATTATACCTATTACAGATAAAACTTAAGCAAGTGCCTAAAACCTAGAAAAAATTAAGCAATTATCCACCATGCTTACGAACCTCTTAATAGAACACATGTGCTGTAGTTAAGAAAAGTAGAACCACATGCAAATTACTCTATGGAGTCTCTTCCTCCCTCCCTCCACCCCCCCCCCCCGCCACACACACACACACACACACACACACACCCCCCACACACAGGGCGTATCTAGGCATCATTGAGAGTCTAACGTTTGACGACATCCAAAGCCTTGTCATGTTTCATATTAGTTTATAACACCAGTTTGTAGGTTTTAGGTCATCTGTAGAGACTGATGAGCGTTCTTGTGATTTGGAGAGCTCCAGAGAACAGTGACAAAGCTTTTCATACTTACCTGTAGGAAAAGTTAAGTTCTTTCCAGGTTTTGTGTCTCTTTTCTTCAAGATTGGGTAAAGCCACCCCTGGCTAGCACTATCTTTAATATTGCTAAAGTTGATACAACCTTACGTGGACGTGAGTGACATTTTAGTGACCGGCCCTCCCAAGCCTGCCCTTCCCAAATGGGATTCCAGAAAGACGGTGATGGGCTCGCATCGCTCAGGGTCAGCCTTCGGAGCCTACCTGACACCCTGAAACTACCTCCACGCTTCACATATGGGGTGCCCCTCCCGCATCGCTCAGGGTCAGTCTTCAGAGTCTCCCTGACACCCTGAAACCACCTCCATGCTACACACATAGTGTGCCCCTCCCGCATCGCTCCCAAGCCTACTTTGGTGCCTCTGGTCCGTGCCGCCTCCTCTTCTCTTTCTTGTCTGGTGTGAGCTTTAATTTTTTTTTTATCCTTTTTGATTATGTTTTACTGATGGTGAGCTGATGCACAGAACTAGCGGAATTCCGGGCATTTCAAGATGAACCCTTGGGAGACGCACTGCTGAGCGGTGGCCTCCTCAGGCACCGCGTCCTCCTTTAGGGGTTCAGCAGGCACTGCTCGGCTGATTCGGAGACAGACAGCCTGACAGCAGAAGGAAGGCCTGCCCCGCCACTGTGGCAGGAGGGGCCCAGCCAAGCGGGCTTGGAGATGCAAACCCCAGGGCCCTACGAGTTGTAAGAATCAGAGGAAACGCAGTAGGAGGAGGGCCCAGCCCCGTCTGTGGCTTGCCCGGGACATTTATACCCCACCGGAGAGAAGAGGAGCGGTGAGCATGGCGCCTCTCCGTTCTGAACCCGAGGGATTCTGGACTTTGGAAAGTTAGGGTCAAAGCCTGTGAAAGTAAAGAGCTTTCTTTTGCTTAATCCTGGTAAAATGCAGTCCCAGCATCCAGCACTGTGGGGATCTGTTGGAACTCCTTCCTTTTCTGGAGGGGGACACTGATCTCCCCTGGAGGTGGGCTGGTGCCCCCACGCGCACCGGCTGCCGGCGCCTGCGTGCGGCCTGGAAGCCAGTTTTCCTGACATCTGGCCTCAGCTTGCCGCACGGAGCCACACACAGTCTTCCGTCCGCAGCTCATGCGGGTCGATGTAACGAAGGGTACTGAGATCTGTGTGGCATAGCCCCGGCCAGGTACTTGGAAGCAGGGAAAGAAGAAAAGAAGCATTGTGAAGTGTTTGTAGATGTTCCCCGGCGAGAACATGAAGACCGGGCACGCGGAGCAGTCTGCCTCGTCTGCCTTGGGCAGGCCGACCCTGCGTGGTGCCGGGTGAGGGCCAGCCTGGGATCTGGGGGCGGGGGTGACGGGGGCACAGGGCCTGACTGAACACGCCGAGCCTCTGGCTGGAGTCTGTAGTCTTTGGATAGTGGAGATGTGAGATTCTGGTGATAACTGGAGGGAGACCGCCTGAAGGCCCCAGGATGCTTCGTGCCCTGGACGGTGAGCTCCGACCGGGAGACAGGAGGCGGGGAGGCAGTTGGCTCCTAATTCCTCCCCTCCCTCCCTGCCCCTGCTCTCCTCAGCCCACCCAGGAACCCTTCTGGGCCCGTGGTCCAGTCGAGCTGCCCCGAAACCGTCCACGTGGCTGAGCGGACAGTGTGCTTCCTTCCGCGGTGATGACAGCCGAGAGCACGCACCTTGTATTTGCTTTTCCCATGTCCTCCCTTCCCTTCCCTTCTCCTGGTGCCGGCTGCGCTGGGGACCGCACCCACCTCTTCACCAGGCCTCAGCGGTGACAGTGACATGGCAAGTATAACCAGGAAGCAGGCAACAAGCCACGCGCAGGTTCCTCTCGCTGGACCTGCCGGGGAACAGCCTGGTCTCCTCTCTGTCCCAGAGCACCTGCTCTCTCTGTGTTTGCTGTGCTCCCTTCCTCCCAATTCGTCGATTCTTTCCCTATCATGTACACCAAATCTCTAGCGCCCCACACAAGCTGGTTTGACCGGTGACTGTCCCGCTTCCTGGGCAGATATTTTGTCCCGGAGCCAGGAAGCAGAGTAGGAGAGACACAGTGGAAAGAACTCTTGGAGACTTGGTAGGTCGCACAGCGAGGGAGGGTGAGGAAGAGAGGGGGTGAGCTTGGCTGGGAGGCCCGGCTGCATGCGCCCCAGGTTCTCAGCTGCAGCAGGAGAGGAAGGAAGCGCAGGTGTGGGCCTTGGCGGGGGACGGTAAAGGACAGCTGCGCCCACTAGTGTCACTGCGTCACCCCTGCTCTGAGGGCCTTGCTCAGATTCCTTCTTCAAGCATCAGAGCAGCCTAAGGAGGCTCATGGAGGAGGGCGCTGAGCCGTCCCCCATTCAGCCCAGCCCCCGCCCCCAGCAGCCCTGCTTGTTCTCTGTGGTTAAGAGTCCCTTACCGTTTGCCTCCCTTTCTCTTTGCTCTTACTTTGTTCCTCCTTCCCTGCCCCTCCGATCACCTGCTACACTTCTTAAATTCCACTGTGCATTTAGAATCCCATTCATTTGTTCATCCATCCGGCCATCCAGCACCTAATTGTTGAGCTCCTTGTGTATACTGTACTGTTACGACCTTGTGTTAGGCCCGTGGTCACAACAGTACCCATGACAGATGGGGTCCCTGCCTGTCCTCGTGGGCCCTTTGAGACATGCCCAGGTGGCCACCAGCCACTTCTGATCGTTGAGCACTTGAAATGTGGTTGGGTCTTGTCAAGATGTACGGGAATTGTAAAGTGTACACTGATTTCAAAGGGTATTAAATAAGGTAAAGTATGTCATTAATGTATTTTTTTTCATGTTTATTTTTTGAGAGAGAGAGAGAGAGAGAGACAGAGTGCGAGCAGGGGAGGGGCAGAGAGAGAGGGAGACACAGAATCCGAAGCAGGCCCTAGGCTCCAGGGCCTGATGCAGGACTCAAACTCGTGAACCTAGAGATCATGACCTGAGCTAACGTCAGACACTTAACCGACTGAGGCACCCAGGTGCCCCTCTCATTAATAATTTTTTATATTGATTGAATGTTGGATCAGTAATGGACATGATGGACTAAAGAGAATGTTTTATTGAAATTGATGTCCCTTGTTCCTTTCTTTACCGTTTTAAACATGGCTACTAGAAAATGTAAGATTCCATATGTGGCTTCCATTATGTGTCTACTGAAAAACGCTGCTCTGGAGAGAACGCTGCATCATGAGCAGGTAATTAGAGCACAAAACGTACTCCTGGGGTGGGAGGCATCGGTGTGAAACGTTGCCTGCTCTCGAAGCCGAGGAAGGGTGTGTGCGAACAGGCTCGTGTCTCCAGTAAATGGTCGAGTTGTTATTTTCAGTGTTGTTTCTGAGAGCAGCAGTCTTTACCGTGCAGCTGTTTTAAGGTCTAAAGTATTCGTTTGTTTCACGGCGAGACGTGGGTCATGGAGATTGGTTAGATGAGGGCAGCCTGGGTGTTAACGAAGGCCAGACTGCATTTTGCAGATAAGCTGTGAGGAGGGTGTGTGTGCGTGTGCGTGTGTGTGTGTTAGAGAGAAAGGGCAGCGCTGTGTTTCAGTTATGGTGGTTCCCTTTTAGGCAGAGCTGGCTCTGTGCCTGAGGTAGTCTTCTGAGTGCTCTTTCTGGATCATCTCCCTGATCCTGACGCGGCCCCCTGAGGAGGCCCCTTTCTTATCTCCTCCTCATGAATGTGGGATGGCATTCGGGAGGCCCGGGAACTCCCTTTGGGCGCATCGCCTGTTTGTGGCCGATCCAGGATCCAGAACCCCCCGGTAATCTGTCTCGCCCTGGATTTTAATTCCAGTTCTGCCACATACGGTCACTGAGCTCTGAGTAGAATACTCATGTTCGCTGAAATCTCAGTTCCATCCTTTATTAATTGCGGTCGTGGGGACACCATTCTTGCCGTGAGATTTGGAGATAACCATAGAGGATAAACGTGCGCAGCCCAGCACCTGGCACTTAGTGTGCGCTCAGTGCACCGGGGCTCTCAGTCTCCTGGTTAGAGCCTCTGACGAGCCAAGTATTGCAGCGCGGTCTCCCGTTCTTACAAACCCAGACTGGTTGGTCAGGTAGTTGTGCCGGGTGTGTGCATCACCTCAAGAGATGATACAAGGGCTCACGGCCCAGTGAGACAGGAGGGGACACAGCCACTTCCTGTTCAGTCCTAAAAGTGCGCTGTAGGGGGCGCCTGGGTGGCTCAGTTGGTTCAGCGTCCGACTCTTGGTTTCCGCTCAGGTCATGATCTCACGGCTCATGGGTTCAAGCCCCACGTCAGGCTCTCTGTTGACAGTATGGAGCCTGCTTGGGATTCTCTCTCTCCTTCTCGCTCTCTCTGCCCCTCCCCTGCTCACATGCTCTCCATCTCTCTCCCACTGTCAAATTAAAAAAAAAAAGAGTGCTGTATGTGAACTCGATGTGTGATCTCAACAATGGGTGCTTAGCTGTTTGTTTGCCGGCTTTGTTCTCTTTCCCGAAAACTCTCTCCTGGGGTCTGGCATCACCGGAGTCGGGACACTTTTCTTTAGGGACGTCATCTCCAACTGGTACACACATGATTGATCCTAGCGAGAGGAGTGCAATCTCTGCCAGCAGAGAGCAAACAGAGATTCTGTGGGGGCGAGCCCGGGCCTGCCACCACCCAGGAGGCCCTGAGGCTCCAGTTGGAGGTAACTCAGGGCTGTGGGTGGTGGCCTTCCAGCCTGCGCCGCCCCCCAGTGTCCGATCCCGTGCAGACGGACTCGTGGAATGCTTGGGTTACTCCCTTCCTATCAGACATTGCTAAGGAGACGGTCTTGGGGCGCCTGGGTGGCTCCGTCAGTTAAACCTCTGACTTTTGACTTTGGCTCAGGTCATGATCTCATGGTTCATGAGTTGAGCCCTGCATTGGGCTCTCTGCTGACAGCGCAGAACCTGCTTGGGATTCTTTCTCTCCCTCTCCCCACCTCCACTCATGCACACACACACTCTGTCTCTCAGAATAAGTCAATATTAAAAAACCCATAATAATCTTCTCCAAAAGTCAAAATATCCCACCAGGATTCCCGCCAACAAGCCCAGAGTGGCTGGTGTTGGATTAGATTAATTTCTCGGGGTTCATCGGAGGGCCAGAAGCAGTACACATAGGCACGCACAGACGCGCACACACCCGTACCTGGCATCTGTGTCTGTATCAGAGGTTTGTTACGGGGATGGGCTCACGCAGTTACAGAGGCGGGGAAGCCCCGCAGTCTGCCGTCCACAAGCTGGAACTCTGGGAAGCCAGTGCCGAAAGTCCGTCCGAGCCGGAAGGTCTGACCACCAGGGGAGTGGGTGGCATGATGCACAGCGCAGAGGCCGGGGAGGGTGAGGGGTTCCAGCGCAGACAAGGAGGCAGGGGAAAAGGGGAAGGGGGGGGGACTTCTCTTTTCTCTCCCTTTTGTTCCGGCTCTCCACCGATTGGGTGACGGTGGTGCCCGTGGACACGGGGCAGGGCTGTTGATTGAGTCCACAGATCCAAACGCTAATCTTTTCTAGAAACACCCTCCAAGACACACCCCGAAATAATGTTTAGTCTGGGTACTTGTGGCCAATCAAGCTAATATATAAAATTAACCATCACAAGCTTTCCAGGGATCTCATTCATTCATTCATTCGTTCGTTCGTTCCTTCTGTATTTACTGGGCACCTGTTCTGTTCCGGCACTGAGCGTGGTGCCCGGGAATCAGGAGCAAGAACAGACAGGATCTCCACATCCCAGGAGCTGGTGCTGAGAGGCACAGGCAGACAGTAATCCAGTAGTGGGAAAGGCTCTGGACTAGAGGGAGGATTTCTGGGGTCCCTTGCAGGTCTCTTCAGGCTACGAACCTCAGACTCAGAGCTCATCAAGGAGAGAGTCACCAGCTCCTGGCAGTCCGAGGGCCCCGACGAGCAGGAGCTTGCCTGGATTGCTGGGGAGAGTTTCCTTGACGTGGCTTTGGTCCTCAGCACCACCCTGAGCAGAAGTCAAGTCCTCTCATTCCGGAGGCTCCTTCCTCGCCTCACCGGCCCCCCTCCCTTGCCAGGCTTGCTGTTTGTTTTGGGGGAGTGGATCCCGTCTTAGTGACGAGGACTAACTGACGATCCCGTCTTAGTGACGGGGACTGACTGACGCTGCACAGCTGACTCCTGGCTGGTGCCGACCATGGACCATGACACGGCGTGGCTGCGGTCCTGGCCGCTTCTCTGCTCTCTTGGCCATTAGCTTCTTGCTACCTGGTGTGCGTCGTGGGGCCGGCCTCTGAGCCAAGCAACCGCAGTCACTCACGAGGTCCTAAGTGGATTTCTTAGCCAAGGGCTTACCCTCACCCCTTGTCTTTCAGCTTCATAAATTCTAGAACTTTCCAGGCCTCTTTGGTGGATTATGTGCTTAGTTTCGAGGCTCATTCATTTACATAACAGGTGTTGAGTACCTTCTGTGTGTCAGGCCCGGAGGCCCTGGCTGGATGTGGAGACTCAACAAACCCAGTGGTGGGACTTCCTGTTTCGTTAGGAAAAAAAGGGATAAGTAGAAAGGACCAAGTATGGAACACGTGCACACGCATAAGTGCACACAGGCAAGCAAACACACGTGTACACACGAGCACACACACCAAGTATGCACACACGTGCACACGCATGAGCACATCTACACATGCACAAGCGCACACGCACAAGAACATACAGACGCACAAGCCCACACATGTGCACACACGCACAAGTACATACACACAAGTGTGTACACACGTGCACACAAGCACAGGCTCATGCATGAGCACATCTACACATGCACAGGCATGCAGACGCACACATGCACACACACAAGTGCACACACACACAGGCGCACACAGGAGCACATATACACCCACACGTGCGCACACAGAGCCAAGGAAAAGAAAGATGAAAGGATCTGGGATTTAAGGAAACAGAAGCTTTGACACAGAGCGAAAAAGTTTGAGGTTGCAAAAACTAGAAAAGATTGAACGAACCCTCACGAGTCAAAACAAAAGGAAAATTTGTCAGAGGAAAGCCCCCCAGATCTTTCCACTCTGTGGAAGACAGAAATTCACAGGAGACAGAAAGAAACAAAAACATCACATTTGAATTGGGAGGCGAGGAAATCTCAAGCCTTTGTGTTTATCCAGGTTACACGTAGTTCGTTCACCAAGTTTCAAGAGTCGAAGCTTCCCTGGCGCTCAGCCTCTCCCAGGCCTTCTCCTCCTTCCTCAGACGCAGTCCCATGCACTGGCCTTATCGTTTATTTCTACTTTGTCTTCTCGTCTTCAGCACCGTGCTGGCCTCCCTGTGCAGAAGCAGGGCCTCCCCTCTCTTGCCCCGACTTCCACCGGGGTCCCCGCTTTGCCATCCCGGGTCTTACGCTCGGGTGTTCCGAGGACCAGGACCGTATACATGCCGAGCTTTGCAGTCTAACGCACCAGCTATCTGTCGATTTCTGCAGGATGGTGACCTCACAACTTAGCTGAGTTCTCATCGTGCTGTGTCTGTGGTCAGGAGCACAGGGGTGGCTCACCGGGGACTTTGGTTCACTCCCAAACCGCCGTGAAGGCTGCTGGCCCTTCGGTCACCTCGGGCAACAATGGGGGGGCATTTGTTTACAGACTCACTCACGTGGTGCCAGCAGGATGTGCCGACTCCTTGCCGCCTGCGCCTTTCCAGAAGGCAGCTCACGACATGGCAGGTGCCTCCCCTCCGAGGAAGGAGAGAGCGGGACAGAAGTCGGTCTGTTTGTCACCTGATCTCAGAAATGACACTACATCGCTTTTGCTGTAGTTTAGTCATTAGAACAGAGGAAGGGTTTGTGTTCTCTGCTGCTGCATAACTGTAGCTTATTTGTTATCTCAGGGTTTCTATGGGTCAGGCGGGCTGTGGATGAGCTGTGTCCTCCATCGAGCGTCTCGGAGCTGCGGTGAAGGGGTCGGCCAGACCTGCCGGCTCCTCTGAGGCTTCACCAGGAATGGATCCATTTCCCAGCTCATCCACGTTGTTGGCAGAACCCAGCGCCTTGTGGTTGCCGGGCTGGAGGCCTCGGTCTCGTGCTGGCTCCCTGCTGGAGGTCACCCTTCCTCCTCCAGGACGCCCACATGTCCTTGTCATAGGGGCTCCCAGCATGGCTGCTCCCTCCCTTAAAGCCAGCAAGATGGGTGGGTGCTACAGTCTTAACGTGACGTAATCACACCCATTCCGTCGTCTTTGTTGTGTCCGCTGGCCTAGATGCAAGTCACAGGTGCCACCCACAGTCAGGGGGAGGGGATCGCACAGGACGTGCCCACCAGGAGGTGGCCATCAGGCGGCCACCTGTTGCTCTGTGCCACAGGCACACACAAGGGTGGGTGTATCTAGAGGCTGGGTAACTGTGGGCTCTTACGGACCCAACACTGTCCTCTCGCCTTACCCACTCATATGTTGAGGCCCTAAGCCTCCATGTGACTGAATTTGGAGAGGGGGTCTTTGGGGAGGTAATTAGGGTTAAAGGAGGTCATGAGGGTGGGGCTCTAATGTGATAGGACTTTTATAAGAAGAAGAACAGACTGCGGAGATTTCCCTCTCTCCGCCCTGTGAGGACACAGCAAGAAGATGCCATCTAACCGGGAAGAGAGCCCCCCCCCCCCCCCGAAACCAACCCTGCGGCCCCGTGGTCTTGGACTTCCGGCCTCCAGACCTGTTGTTTAAGCCATGCAGTCTGTGATGTTTGGTTCCGGTAGCCTGAGCAGACTCACACAGGGACCGTTTTAGAGACCGTCTGCCACAGTACTGTTAGTTACTTTTTCTTTTGAAATGATTTTAGAAGTACAGCAAAATTGTGGCAAATACAGCAAAATTGTAAAACATAGCACAGAGTTCACCTTGACTCTTCTCTAATGCTAAACCTTGTATATTTTTCTTTGTTGATACAACTTTTGTTTTCTTTGAAGTTAAACCAAACTTGATAGTTCACTTAAATTAAACTTTTTTGATATTTATTTTATTTCCTGAGAGAGAGAGAGGGAGAGAGACAGAGACAGAGTGCGAGCAGGGGAAAGGCAGAGAGAGAGGGAGACACAGAATCCGAAGCAGACTCTAGGGTCCAAGCTGTCAGCACAGAGCCCATTGTGGGGCTTGAACCCACGAACTGTGAGATCATAACCTGAGCCCAACTCAGACACTTAACCGACTGAGCCCCCCAGGGGCCCCAGTATTTCATTTTTTTAATGCATCTGTGACTTCACTAGTAAAACTCCAAATTCTTCCATCAAATCTCCCCTCAAGACATTTAGAGACCTGGGGTGTTCTAGTTCATCTCCCTAAAGAGGTCCTCTTGGAGACGCCCGCCCTGTTCTATTCCTGACCACGTGAAGTCCGTCCTGGGGGCAGTAGCTGCCATCTTGGGATTTCTCTTCACCAGTGTCTTAGAGATTCCCTTACTTGCTCTGGTGTAGGATTGTCTGTTTCTTATTTTTTCCTGATTTCCTCTTAGCTGCTTCTCTCAGCTTGTTGGAGGATCCTCTGATACCTTCTTGAAAATTGTGCATGGGAGGTATTGTTTTTTTTACTTCCTGTTACTTGGCATGTCCAAAAATGTCTATACTCTGTCCTAACACTTGAATGCTGTTTTATCTGGATATACTAGTTTGGGTTGGGAATCCTCTTTCCCTCAGGGTTTTGAAGACATTGCTCTGTGGCCTCTTATCACCCAGTGGTGGTGTTGAGAGGCGTGATGTCATTCTGATTCCTGAGGTTTTGTTTTTTTAAGTTAATTTATTTTTTTAAAATAGTTTATTGTCAAATTGGTTTCCATATAACACCCAGTGCTCTTCCCCACATGTGCCCTCCTCCATCACCACCACCTCTTTTTTGAAAAAAACTGTTCCCCACGTGGAAGACAGTAGTGTCTTCTCTTGTTCCTGGTTGTTCTGAAATTATGTGATAATATTACTTGGGCTAATATTCTTTTATTTTCTTGAATTTTCTGTAGTGCCTTTGAATCTTAACATGGATTACCTTTGAGTTTGATAAATTTCCTGGAATTGCTTCCCGGATGATTCTTGTTCCTCTGCTTTCTCTCTTTTGCTTTCTGGATTCCCAGTATTCAGGGGTTGGACCCACTGGACTGGCACTCTGATTTTATCTTTTATTTCCCGTTACCCATCTCTCTATTTTATTTGCCTTCCCTTATAGGATATTTCCTCAATTTTATGTTTCAGTTCTCCCGTTGTTTTTCATTTTTCAAGAATGCTTTGTCAGTGTTGTCCTTTGAGTGTTACTTTCGCACAGCGTATTTTCTTCTTCCTTGTTTAGCTCTCTTATGCTGTTAGTGATAGCTTCTCTTTTGGGAGTTTATTTTTCCCTTTGTACATAGGCTCTGTTTTCTCTAAATTGCCTTTTCTTCTATTTTTATTTGGCCTCTATATTTCTTATTAGAGGTGTTCTTCAGCTGTCTGATAATCTGGGACTGTTTTCTGATAACCGTAGATCAGCCGTGACATTGGTAGAGATGCGTGCATGTGGATGGAGCATGTTACCTGAGCTCCAGCGAAGGGTCATCCAGCTGAGTTGTTGAGTTCGGGGTCTCCCTTGGCTGTCCTGCTCTCCTGTCTTCTTGGCCAGAGCAGATTCCACGGAAGAGTCAGTGGATCTCTTGTCTGGGGTAAAGGCCTGACGCTGAGCTCTGAGAGTCCAAGCGGGAGAGAGCTGGGAGTCTCCCATATGTATATATATACGCACTTCATCCCTGCTGTGTAGCCTGTAGTGTCCCCCAGACTCTGACCCACAGGGAGTGGTTTCGTAGACTACTTAGGAAAAGGAAGCTGGTGCTGCCATTTGTGCAGGACCGTTAGCGTCTGCTTGGTTTATCTGCACAAGAGCCTTTTGGTGTCTTCCTTGTCCTTGGTGGTAGGTGGGATTTAGCAAAGACCTGAGTGGTTTTGACTTTGACACCCTCCAGGCCTGCCCCCTCTGCCTCACGGCCTGACGTCTGGAAGCCTGGTTTCCCGAGAAGTGTGTTCATAGTCTGCTTGCTGATTCACAGGGCAAATGGCAAACCGTTGATGGCTCGGGGCGCTGAACATTTTTCTAATCTGCCACTTATTTCCTGGAGTAGAGGGGGAAGAATGAGAATATCCAAGTATCTATCAAAAAATACCTGAAAAGGCAGGAGAGACCGACAAGTCCTCAGCTTCAAGGAGCAGCACCGTCTTTCTTCGTGACCGTGAGCACAACTTGGGGACTGGTCGCACCAGGTGCCAGGGGACCTGCCTTCTCAGACACCGTGGTCAGCGGATGTGCCCCACGATTGCAGCGGGAACACACCGAGCAGTCTGTTGAAGTAAAGGAATGTGGCTCAACGACTGATTGAGAAAAGATGAAGTTGCAGTTGGAAACCCAGGAGGAGGAAGAAAACGCCTGTTGCTTCCAAGAATGTAGACAGGTTTATGGCCTGTTTTCTCAGAAATAAACAATGAGTACACCCTAATACCAATGACCACATGCCTGAGAATGTTTTCCCAGAAATGCTGCTTTCGTTCCTTCTCTTGAATTCCTCCCGGAAGACTGCCGCGTGCCAGGACAGAGCTGCCGTCATTACTGTCACCGCGGCTGACGTGCGGTCTGTCAGCTGACTACACCTTCCAGAGCCACCTTTGGCTTCCCTGCTTTTCGCAGCCACCTTGACAGGTCTGAATGAACCCCTGTAGTATCTCCCTAACTTTCTCCATCAGCCAGGTGCACACCTGATGGAGTCCCCAAGTAAGACCTTCCAGCTTAAGGGACAAAAAAATTACTAGATATTAACGTTGCCCAATGTCAGATAGCTACTGACAGTGAGATCATTTCTGCTCTGGGAAGGCAAATGCTAATATTATCACACTGAATAAAATGTTAGGTTAAGAATAATCACCTGTGTTAGAGACCAACAATTAATTCCCTTATCATTTGCTAGATTGTAGTTCCTTAGCTAAAAGCAAGTCTTTTTTTCCCTTAAAAAGTTGATTTTTTATAATAAGCATTATTGAGATATAATTCACATACCACAAAATTTACCCTTTGGAAATATATGATTCAATGTTCTTTTTTTTGTATATTTACAGAATTGTGCAACTACCGCCCTAATCTAGTTTTAGAACATCTTCATCACCTCGAAAGAAATTCCCCCATCCCCCCATCCTCCAGCCCTCGGGAAACACTCATCTGCTGTCTGTCTCTAGATTTCCTGAGGCCAGATATTTCGTAAGAATGGACTCATGTAATAAGTGGTCTTTTGTGACTGGCTTCTTTCACCTAGCATAGTGGGGTTTTGTTTGTTTGTTTGTATGTGTGTTTCTTTTTAATGGCTCACAGAAAAGGGTCTTTATTTTTCACAAAATTATCCATAAAGTCCATGACCCGTGTAGGGAAGGAAATTTTTTCTTTCCTTCCCTTCTAAGTTCTTTGGCTGGCTAATAATTAAGGTTGACATAACTCAGATTAACAGGAAAAAAACAAATTTAATTTCATCCATACAGGAGCCCATGAGAATTTGAGTCTCCAAGAAGTGATTGAAGCAGACAGTTTTTATACCCTGTAGAAAAAGAAAAAAATAAATTTGCGATGGCTTTACAAGACTAAGGGGAAGTAGATTAATGAAGAAGTAACAAAGATTGTGTGTGTGTATATATATATACACACATAGCCTTCTTCTCCCTAAGTTCCCTCTGTCTGGGGATAAGGCTGTCTCTCTCCTCCTGGTGCAGGGAGGGTACCTTTCACATGGGAGATTTGTTTCCTGCTTCCAGGGGGGACAGAAGAGGGTCAGAGTATCCTTGCATTGGCTGTTGCTGAAGTAACTTGAATTTAAAATAATCAGTATGCCAAAATGACATATCTTGGGATGGCATATTCTGTTCCCTTCACCCAACGTCACTCATTTCTCTGTCATTGAACACTCAGTTTCTGCAGGTTTGGTATGAAAACATCTTCAGGCAGCACTATTCAGTGCTGTAAGAATGGGCTTTTTCAGAATTCCCTCTGCTGGGCTTTTTCTAACCTGGGTAGGTTTTCTGTACACAAAGACAGTACAGTGTTCCTCTCTGCTGTGTAACAAAAGGGTTTCGTTTTAATGAACTGTAAATGATAATGTTGATGTTTGGTCAAAATTATTACAATAGGATTCCATTCAAAGCATCCAGAGTTTACAATAATGTGCCTCACTGTCCCACACTGCCCGTAGGGCGGGCACACCCTGTGTCAAGGATGTCAGGCTTGGGCAGAACCCAGTGAGCATATTGGTTACACTTGTGAACTGCCGTACCCGTGGTGCTTCTCCGAGTGCGGGCATAGCCACGTAGGCCAGAGTCACGGAGCGGCGGCTGCCAAAAGACCAGTGTAGAACCTGCGCCTTACCTGCCGGGTGGGAATCTGTGTGAGGCCTTCCCGTCCCAGTTTGAGCACCAGGCCTGAAAGCCCTCGAGGGCCCTTCTCAGTCACCGCCGTCCACAGTCCAAGACTCTCATCACCTCTTCCTTCTAGGGTTTGGTACTTATAAACCAACACGGACAAAGAACATGCAACAAATAAACCCAGACAGATAGAGAGAGAGGACTGCGAAATACCGATTCCTCATGAGCACTGATGGGGCAGTGGGTTGGAAAACAAATGGGAACTTCACATGTACCTCAAAGAAGTCAGATTGCTGTGTACATGCTTTACGTTTTATTTACAACGCTAAACCCCTCTTGCAAAACTCTTGGGTCTAAACGAATTTTAGAATTTGGACTTTTAAAAATATTCTAGAATGTTAAAGGGATTCATTTCCCCCTATCAAGGTCTCAGGGGCCTCTTATAAAGTAAACACACTAAAATTTCTCTAGTGCGTATACTCTATGATATACAAGAAATAGGCACACACGTGAACCCACAAACTAGCATGTGCACAAGCTCAGAGCAGCTTTATTTGTCCTGGCCCCCAACTGCAAACAAGCCAGAAATGACCATCAAATTTAGGTTTTGGAAAAGTCACTCTAGGAGCACTATCAAAAGTCAGTCGGAGAGTGAAGATGGTAAATTTTATGTCATGTGTATTTTATCTTAGTGAAGGAAGACTCTTCCTCCCGGTGTAGGGAGGGAGGGTACCTTTCACATGGGAGATTTGTTTCTTGCTGCCAGGGGGGACAGAAGATCCTTCTTGCACTGGCTGTTTCTGAAGTAACTTGAATTTAAAATAATCAGCATGCCAGAGTGGCCTGTTTTGGGGTGGTGTATTCTGTTCCCCTTCACCCAACGTCACTCATTTCTCTGTCATTGAATATTCACTTTCTCCAGGTTTGGTATGAGAACGTCTTCAGGTGGTCATTCAGGGTGGCCAGGCTGCAAGCACAGTCTTGGGAAAAAGTGATGAAGCCCTGGACCAGGGGGAAGGCAGCAGGGACAATGAGTCCCGTGTGAGGAAGGATTCAAAGTCATGAGAGATTTTTGGTAGAGTCTTTAGGGCTTTCTATGTAGGATCATGTCATCTGCAAATAGTGACAGTTTTACTTCTTTACTGATGTGGATGCTTTTTATTTCCTTTTCTTGTCTGATGGCTGTGGCTAGGGATTCCAGTAAAAGTGTTAAGAGTGGGCATCACTGGGGCGCCTTTGGTTTGCTAATATTTTGTTGCAATTTATGCATCTATTCTCATCAGAAATATTGGCCTATAATTCTTTCTCTCTTTTTTTTTTTTTGTAGTGTCTTTATCTGGTTTTGGTATCAGGATAATGCTGGCCTCAAAGAATGAATTTGGAAGCTTTCTTTTCTATTTTTTGAGAAGAATAGGTATTAATTCTTATTTAAATGTTTGGTAGAATACACTTGTGAAAAAAAAAAGAATACACTTGTGAAGCTATCTTATTTTGGACTTTTGTTTGCTGGGAGTTGTTTGATTTCTTTTTCAGTTTAATTGCTGGTAAACTGTTCAAATTTTCTATTTCTTCCTGATTTAGTTTTGGGAGGTTATATGTCTCTAGGACGTTATCTAGCATCACTAATCACCAGGCAAACGCAAATCAAAACCACAAAGAGATATCACCGCACGCTTGTCAGAGTGGCTGGTATAGGGTGCCTGGGTGGCTCAGTTGGTTCAGTGTCTGATGCTTGGCTTTGGCTGACGTCATGATCTCCCATTTTGTGAGTTTGAGCCTTGTGCTGGCAGCCTGGAGCCTACTTGGAATTCTGTCTCTCTCAAAAGAAATAAACTTAAAAAAGAATGGCTAATATAAAAAACAGAAGAAACAACAAGTGTTGGCAAGAATGTGGAGAAAAAGGAATCGTTGTGCACCGGTGGTATGCGGGGGACCAACCCACGCACCACAGTCGAAAGGTCCCGAGTAGGGGGTTGGTGTCGGCGAAAATATCTCTAGAAAAGAAGACAGACGAGACAGACAAGACAGACGAGACAGACAGCGTGGATGGTGGTTGGTAAAAAAAGGACCTTTATTAAGATAGCCAGGGTCTTATATACCATAGGTGATTACATCATCTCTTTAATGGTTGCATAGTTCAAAGTCCTTGAAGACATGCTCTGGATAAGGTCATTCTTATCAGGACAGTAGTAAGTAGTAGGATTAGGTCATTACAAAAGAGGAATCTCCTAATAATAGTCCAGTTTTAAACCTTAAAGAATTCTATGAGGAGATATACATTCCTTAAGGCCCTTCATCAGTTATTCAAGGGTGGGATGCTGATCCTTCTATATGTAAATCTTCTGGTAAAGGATTATGTTCACTCCCAACAGCAGACAAAAGAGCCAGAAAATAAAGTACGGGAAGGTCACTGACTGACCCAAGTTGATTCAAAGCCTAAAAGTATATGTCTCTTTACAAAGCAATGAGAAAATCATAGGAAGAACAGAAGCCATATGTGGGGCCCAGGAGGCCAAAGATTGTTTGAGGGTTACTATTGCCTACTGGGCCCCAACAGTGGTAAGAATGCCAAGCGGCACAGCACTGTGGAGAACAGTGTGGAGATCCCTTAAAAAACTAAAAATAGAGTCACCATGTGATCCAGTGATTCCAAAGACAATGGAAACACTAATTCAAAAACGTATATACACTCCTGTGTTTATTGCAGCTTTATTTATAATAGGCAAAGTATGGAAGCAGTCCAAATGTCCATTGACGAATGGATAAAGATGTTATGTGTGTGTGTGTTTGTGTGTGAGTGTGTACACAGTGGAATATTACTTAGCCATAAAAAATGAAATCTTGCCATTTGCTACAATATGACTGGATCTAGAGAGTATAATGCCAAGTGAAATAAGTCCAAGAAAGAGGAATACCATATGATTTAACTCACCTGTGGAATTTAAGAAACAAATGAATAAAGAAAAAAGAGACAAACCAAGAAACAGAGAACACACTGGTGGTTACCAGAGGGGAGGTGGTGGGGGGATGGGTGACAGGGACGGCGATGAAGAGGACAGTTACCGTGATGAGCACTGAGTAAGGCATAGAATTGTTGGATCTCTTTGTTGTACGCCTGAGGCTGATGTAACACTGCGTGTTAATTGTACTGGAAAAAAGATGCACAATTTAATGCTTTTTGGTATATAACATTATATTAGTCTTTTAAAGTTGTAAGATACATATAACATAAATGTTGCCATTGTAACCAGTAAGCAAACAAAGGCGTGAGAGAAACAGGACAGAAAAGAGTGACTGCCTGTTGTGGGGGAAGGGCATCTACCTCGGCCGTTCAGCAGAGTCGTTGAGTGAGAGGGTCCGAGAGGAAAGGCAGAGGGACGTGGAAACGCTCATGTAGCGACAACTCCTGTGCGATCGGATCCGCAGCTTAGAACAAAGAGGCCTGAGCTGTAGATAATGTTGTTTGGGGGAATCCTCAAACAATAGATGGAAAGCGAATCTGGAAAGAATGAGAAAGGAAGAAGAATGGAGGAAGGGGTATAAAGTCAACCTGAAGCTGGTGGACGGATTGGCTGGCTGACTGCTCCGTTCCCGGTGCCCGTGGATTGTCCTCACAAATGGTGTTGGGCACAGAGCTGTTAAGCAGTATTATTATGCAAAACCCAAACACTTAAACACTCCTTAAGCAAACACACCTCAAGTACACACTGACTTCCCAGTACAACACAAATTTTCTCATTTACCAAACACACAGGTGCAGCGTCAGTATGTGACTGGTTTTCTGTTGCCAGAAGCCTGATTTCTCCCATGCAGATGACTCCCCGAACCTTCCTTCTCCACACTTGCCAGGTGGCGTCATCCTTGGGGCCCCAAGGAGGAGATTTCATCTGAGAGCGTCTGTCTTGTCTGGAAAGCTGGCGGTGCAGGTGTCGAAGCTAAAGGAGCCCTTGATCTAGCAAACAGATGAAGGGCTACTTAGACTCCCCGAGTCCTGGCGGAGGGAGCGCACCTCAGGAGCCTGACCGGACGTTTAATTTTAAGAGGATCTAGCTGGTAGTCCTCGTCCGTTGTCTTTCTATTAAAGCCGATTCTCCAACCGTCTAAGAACTGAGCCCTTGCTTAAGAGTAAGTCCTGCTCCGTTCATCTGCTCACTTAGAGGGATATTTGCTGAGTGATTCTGGTGCCAGCAGAGCGTTCTAGCTGCCGGGTGGGTATATTTATATTAACCACGCTTTTCTTTTTATCCTTTCCCATAACCACGCTTTTCTTTTTATCCTTTCCCATAAATAAGCCCCCAGGTAATTTTTTCTTTCCACTAAAATAAACCTTCCTGTATAATTGGGTGAATTTAAAACAAACAAAAAGGCTCACAAGCTCCTTATGAGTCTTTCTACCCCAAATTTCGCAGCTTTGGAAAAACTCTGCAGGTTTGTCATAGGTTTTTGAAGCTATAAAACATCCACTTGGGACAGTACGAGCCTGAAGAGGTATTTCCATGAATTCCCCCACCAAGTGTATTTGAGATAAACCTGTGGAAGAGTTTTATCCACGGCCTGCCTGCTTTCCTCTGTTACAATAACACGCATCATGTAGCTTCCAGAAAACTCTGTACACTCCCGAAAGATTCTCAGGGGAACAGCACGTGATGTCTTAGCATGACAAAACCCCGTTGACCTTGAGTGCCCTTGAAAGGTCTCAGGGACCTCCCCGGACCACACTGTGAGAAGCCCTGCTTCATCTCGTCTCATCGTTAGCCACGAGGAGGCTGGCCCTCGCAGAGGTGGGTCTCAGACGGTTTGGCGTAGTCAGAAGCCTGGGGACCGTACCCAACTGTCCCGTCCAGGTCACCGCCGCTGCAGGCGTTGTCACAACACAGCACCAAAGCTGTCTTGTTTTAAGTAAAACACAAGGGGGAAGTCCACTAACACAGCAGCTTCTGCAACAGGCATGCCGTGATAGCTCCTGAATTAGACTCCATTTGAACTGCCACATAGTAGGCATCATAGAGAAGTATGGAAAGCAGAATCGCCAGATATCACCGTTTATCACATTTTCTGAGCCTGAAAAGCATTTCGTGACGTAATGCCAGAAAATGTTCTCAAGTACTGGCTGGAAGGGTGATGGGAATATCAAGAGACGGCCAGTAAGCTGGCAGTCGTCTGGCTATTTCTAGATACAGCGGAGTCATTCTGAAATGTAGACACTTTCCCTTCTCTAACTCGACCTCGTTTGGGCTTCTCTGACTGAATCAGGTTATCTTCTTGTTCCCCTAGAGATCATGTCCTTTGTATCCTGCTAGATGGTCCGAATCGTCTTTAAATGGGTCATAGCCTCATTCCCTTAAGCAGCACGGTGCCCAGAAAGGCTGGTCAAGTGGAGAAAACGGCCGGCTTCAGCTTTCCTTTGTCTTCAGGCTCTGTGTCCTGTGGTTCTGGATCACGAGTCGCATCCACTTCTCCTTTCGTTAATACAATGACGTGATGGTAATTCTCATTCCCAACAAATTAATTCACAGTGGAGGCAGAGCAAACACGGTTCACGTGAAGAGTTCCTTCTCCCGTGCTCCTCCTCTGCGTGCATTCTTCCCCACTGTCGCTGACTCACATGGCCCCCAGGAAGTTGGAGGCTGCCGGCTCCCGTTGCCCCCGGTCTCTTCCCCAGGAGGACGAGGTGAGGATGTCTGCAGCTTGTCGCCACCGCCCCCACCCCAGCTCCAGGAGCCTCCGCAGCAGCTCCATGCAGGTGCTCATGGGGCAGGGGGCTGCGGGGAGCACGGCCCTGAGCATAGTGTTTCTGAGTTTCATCCATGTTGTAGTGTATTCAGACTTCATTCCTTTTTGTTGCTGAGTAGTATTCTGTGGCACGGATACGCCACGTGTGTGTATCCATGCGTCATTGGGTGAGCATTTGCGTTGTTTATGCTTTGAGGCTTTTACGAATAACGTTGCAGTGAAGCTTTGTGTACAGATCTTTGTGTGGACACATGTTTTCATGTCTCTTGGGCCTCCTATGACAGGAGCTGCTAAGTCATCTGGTATGTTCAACGTTTAACTGCCAAACTGTATTTCAAAGTCAGTAAACCATCTTACATTCCGATCTTACAGTCCTGTCTGATTTCTCCATGTCCTTATCAATACTTGTGAACGTCCATCTTTTTAATTTCAGCTGTCCCAGTGGGTACAAGTAGCATCTCATTGTCATTTTACTTGCATTTCCCTCATGCAGATAATGCATTTAGCGGTTTTATCTGCATTATTTAATGCAGATAATGGTTTTATTTGCATTTCCCTAATGCATCTTTTCATGAGCAGATGGAGGATGCACCAGTTCTTTAGAGAACTGTCCATTTACATCCTTTTCTCACTTTAAAATTAGGTTGCCTTTTTCCTGCTAAGCTGTGAGAATTACTCATATATTCTGTATGCTCTTCCCTTGTTGGACATACGCTTTGCAGATGTTTTTCTCTACGTCTGTTGGTTGTCTTTAGACTTAGTGTTGCTCGAAGCAAGGTTAAGATTGATAAGTCCAGTTTATCTACTTTTTCTTTTGTTGTTGTTGTTGTTATGTCTGAGAAATCCCTGCCTAACCCAAGGTCATGAAGATTTACTCCCGTATTTCCCCCCGCCCCCGAATTTTGTAGTTTTATTTTTTCATTGAGGGGTAGGATTTATTTTGAGTTAATTTTCGTGTCCAGTGCGTGGGTTCCCGTACTCTGCCGGTGCACCTGTGCGTGGGCGGGTGCTCATTCTCCTTCTGCAGGCTGACTCTCTCCCTTAAAGATCCCTTTGTGCTCACTCGCCAGCCTCAGGCCATTGACAGTGCTTTTGGCAGCCAGCTTTGCCCTGGGGCCTGCACTTGCCCTTTCTTCCTTTTCTGGCCCTGGGTGTCTAGAGAAAGGTTGAATAGCCACCTTGGAGTTCTGCCCGAGTCACAAGATGTGGAAGGGCAAGAGGCGCACCCTGGAGACAGAGCCTCCAGGGTCGGGGGTGGAATGCAGAGGAAGTTCAGCATCATGTGGTTTCACTGGCTCAAGCAGGCTGGAGTGCCACTATTAGTTCACGCAGTTGAGACTTTCCAAGAGCCTGTCCCTTGCCGCCCAAGTCATTTGTTTACTCCTGTCTGGTGGGCCGGTCTGGCCATTTCCCCAAACTCACGGACGCAGAGTTCTCCTGCTGTTCAGGGGCCCAGCCTCCAGCGTGGGCGAGGCAGGAGCCCTAATCTAGTCATCAGTTGGGGCAAAGTTCTGGCATACAAGGAGGGTATGGAGTTGAGTTTAAGAAAGGATCACCCGGGGGGGCGCCTGGGGGGCTCAGTTGGTTGAATGTCCGACTCTTGGTTTAGGCTCAGGTCATGTCTCACGGAGTTTGAGCCCTGCATCAGGCTCTGCGCCGAGAGCTGGGATTCTCCCTCCTCCCTCTCTGCCCCTCGCCCAGTCCCGTGGCCTCTGTCTCTCTCAAATAAATAAATAAAAGGAGCACCAGGTTTTGCGAGCTTCTCTCTGCCACTTATGGAGGAAATGGATTTGCATGGAGAGCAGGGGGTAGGTGCACTTGAGAACCGACAGAGAAAACAGTGCTGAGGTCGAAGGCAGGGATGGGGACCGACCGCCTCAGTCACTCCAGCATTTCTGCAGGAGACGGCCGGCAGTCCACGTGACGTGTCCACACCCACACGTCCTCCCTGGCTTTTGTCCGCAGCCCTGCCTGCGGCCCCTGCGTATGCCGTGTAGTTCAGGTGTTATGTTTGTAGCTGACTGTCTGACTTTCTCATCCCTTCCCCTTAAACGACAGAAACCTTTGTTTTTGTAGTTGTTATTTTTTTCAAAATATTTAATGTTTATTTATTTATTTTTGAGAGAGGGAGAGAGAGCGAGAGAGAGGGAGAGAGAGCGAGAGAGAGGGAGAGAATCCTAAGCAGGCTCCACGATGTCCACGCAGAGCCCGATGTGCAGCTGGAACTCCTGAACCGTGAGATCGTGACCTGAGCAGACAGTAAGAGTTAGTCACTTAACTGATGAGCCACCCTCGCGCCCCACAGTTGTTTCTGATGCGTCCCAAGAACCCAGAAGACTTGAGACATATAGTAGATGGTCAATAAATATGTGTCAAATATGATTAATAGTAGTACCAACCCAACCATCTTGCTGTAAAGATTAAATGAGTTAGTGGTACAGTGTGTTTGGGGCAGTGCCGACAGCACACTAAGTACTGTGTAAGACATAAGTGTCTTATGTCCTGGCTGGCCTGGGACAGTCCTGCTTTTGACCTATTTCCTGGAGTAATTGCTAATACTGTTTCCTATCAGTTAAATAAAGAAAGGTTTGTTTCAGATATAAAATTATATGGTTTTCCTACACGTAAGTGTTTTTACTCATGCATTTAAGAAACTCAAAAAAGGTGTACCGACTGCTTACCAGGTAGCGGGTCAGATGCTAAGAGCAGGGCCAGGCCTCCTCCCTTCTAGAAGGGAAGGTTTGTGGTTTACGGACTGCTCCCTGGAGAACGTTAAGAACGTAAGTAAGCAGGCAGCCTTGAATCTTGAGCTCATGGTGATGACTTCTGATTGGTTTTGCATCCATGAAGTTCTTTGCTGTTTTGTGAAGATGTTTTTCATTTATTAGTTTATACAGCAACCCGACAAGGTAGAAACGATTACTGGCGCTCTTGTCCTGATGAGAAACCGGGGTTCCGTGAGGACCAGACAGTTGGTAAAGGTTGCATAGCTAGGGAGCACGTGGGTTAAGGCTGTGGGTCCCTCAGGGTTTCCTGCCGGGTAGGAGCAGTGACCTGATAACCCCGTGGCCCTTTGTGGCGTGGACTCATCAACTCCGCACTGTTGCACAGCAGCCGCTGTTTTCTTATTCTGGGGGAAAGCGTCGGTTGCACTGATTAAATGTAGGCACATGTTTTGAATGCAGGGCAGTGCGGAAGCAGGGGTCCGATCTTGCCTGGTGGAGGCAGTGCGTGCCTTCTCAGGTCAAGTCCAGGACGCGCCCGTCTGGGGGCCCCCGCGGCTTTTCTCGTGTTGCTCTGCCTCCCTCTGGTGACTGAATTCCAGAATTACTGCTGTGTGTCCTGCATGCGCTTTACAGGTCTGCATTTTACAAGCACACACATTTGCGGTGGGGAGTCGTTGCAAGGACACAGAAGCTACACACACACACACACACACACACACAAGCCCACACAGCCCTCTCACCTAATACGTGTGAAACACTTCACTCGATACCAAGGACACAGAGATCGAAGCCTGACTCAGTTTCCCCACTTGGAATCCTTTGGCAGCCCCTCTGAGGACAGAAGGGAACACAGAGGACTTAAAATCTCAGAGTGGCGTCTGGGCGGCTCAGTTGGGTAAGCATCCGACTCTTGATTTTGACTCTGATCAGGACCTCATGATTCGTGAGTTGAAGCCCTGCTTAGTGAGCGCGGAGCCTGCTTGGGATTCTCTCTCTCCCTTTCTCCCTGCCCCTCCTCCACTCATGCTCGCTCTCGCTCTCGCTTGCTCTCTCTCTCTCTCTCAAAACAAATGAATATCTAAAAAAAATCAATAACTTAAAATTTTTTTTTTCAAAGATGAGTTGAAGCAGCTATTCTGTTCCGACTCTTCCCTGTACAAAGTCAGCCAAGGTAAGACTCCGTTCACTCTTTAATCCGCGTCTCCCTGCCGTATTCTGGCCACTTCTGTCCTTTTTCACTCCTTCCCGGTTTCCTCTCCCTATTCTTCCATTCCTTCCCCAGGGCCCTTTTATTTTCTGTTTTCTGTCTTCTGCCAGTCAGTCTGTTAAGGGAAGTCAGGGGCACCCTCGGGCACTGCTCAGGCCCCTGGCGGCCCTCCTCCACGCCAGAACATTTCGTGTCTAGCAACTCGTAGACTGTAAACACTCGGAGGCAGGGCGGGGCAGGAATCGGGGACACTGTGATCACACAAACACAGGAATTTGCCACCAGCCCCCCACCCAAAACAGGGCACAACCGCAGTCTGGGTGTTCCCTTCTAGTTGGAAATCAGCAAAGGAGGGAAGGGGATCTAGCATGTTCTCTGTACCAGGGGACATGAAGGGAACAAAATATTCTTCCTCTGCCCTTTAGAGTTTTCCAGCTGGACTAAGAATTAAATCTCCGTGAGACAGATTAACAGGAGAGAAAGCCCCAAAGCTTTATTACCTGAGCACAAAGACTCAGTAATGAAATTGAGACCTAACGAAAGACCAAGACACGCAGTTGTTATGCTTTTGAGACAGAGACGGTAAGTCTGCCAGGAGTTGAGCAGACAAAGGACACTGTCTTCGAGAGCTTCCATTAGTGAGGAATTACAAACAGACTTTGGGCTGTGGCAGTAAATCAGTAAAAAGTAACAGGGTTGTTCCCACAGCCTTCCGGGCTCTAAATGTCCTCTCTCTGGTGATAAGGATGTCTCTTCACCTCCTGTCAGGGAGGGAACCTTTCACCGGGGAGATTTATTTCCTGTTTTCAGGGGGACAGAAGAGGTTCTTCCACAGGCCCGTAGGTGGCTTTTATTTAAAATACTCAGTATGCCAAAGTGGCACATTCCTGGCAGCTTACCCTTGGCCCCCGAAAGTTCAAGTGGCTTGATTGCCTGATCCGGTCCCTGAGGAGTCTAGTTTGGTGTCCGGGTCCCCGTCACTGCTCCGCTGTCCCTTGCAGGTGCCTGGTGTCCCTGGACCATGAATTCCTGGATCACTCCGATGGGACCTTCGATAACCACAGAATCTGTCCCTTGGGGTGACTTGGGAAAGGTGTTACATGAACGTTTCATCTAGAATTCCAGGCAGTTTTTATCCGTGTACTTCTTACCATTGTACCGAAGCGCAATGTATTGTAATCCAGTGTTGGTCTTGCCTACTAGGTTGGAAACAGTTGTGATAGGAAGGGTCTTCAGGATTCTGTAATCCTCAGAGTGAGAGATAAGACATAACTATGAAGATGAGACAGAAGATGCCAGGGAACAAAGGTGAACAAAACAGAATAAAACCAAACCAAACAAACAAAAAAAGCAAATGCTAATAAAATGTACCTACCGATTCTGGTAACTCAGAGACAGTTTCTAGCCGTTATGGCCACAGATCTAGCAGTAAGGGTAGTAAACACAGAATTCAACCTTTTCCTTGCTAAGGTTAATTAAAGGCAAAATCATAACCGTCATTAAAGAGAGAGAGTGGTGGTATACGGGAACTGAGGCAGGCAGCAGGTGGAGGGCATGCTCAAATCTGACATAAGGTGTAGATAAGGGACTTCTCTTCCGTGCCACTCTCTTTGACAACCAGTTCTGTGCTCCGTGGTAAGCAGATTCGCTTGTTCTGGGAAGTTTT
Organism: Mungos mungo; assembly: GCA_004023785.1. Taxonomy (NCBI): domain Eukaryota; kingdom Metazoa; phylum Chordata; class Mammalia; order Carnivora; family Herpestidae; genus Mungos; species Mungos mungo. The sequence continues at coordinate 521,415 of PISW01000247.1, read as the reverse complement.
CCTTCCACTCAGGTCTGTGCATTAGGCAGCCCTAAGCTGGCCTTCACTCACCTCGACTTTCATGTTCTCCTCGCTCGTGCCTCGCCCCACCACCCCACGGCTTTGCCTGCGTAATTTTGGGCAGGTCTTCAAATCAACTGTTAACTTCCCTGTGTAATTGGCATTTTAATGAGGAAACTCCTACGCCCTGAGAATTTTTCTGATCTAGGACATTAACTAGATGTATTAAGGTGATATATATACACACACACAATACATCACAATATAGACATCGATCAACTCATTAACACTAATGACACTAAATCTAATAGTGTCATTGGCCAATTATATCTTAATTTTAAAAAAAGAATCAGATATTTAATAGGGAAATGTTAAGGGTGGGTGGGAAGATAGATGTTTTGGAAAAGCGAACTTGTCTGTTCTTTCAGACTACCCCCGGGAGGTGACTCAGTTCTTTGTACTTTTCTTTCCGGAAGGACATTCACATCACATGATTTTAGAGGCTAATTGGAGGCACCAGGCTTTGCATGGGGGATGTGGGAGTACCGGCTGCTTTATGCAACTATCCATGCTCCTGTTGTGCCCATGGGGACAGTGACAGCTCCGGAAATGAAGGCGTCTGTGGCCAGCGAGCCCCTCTGGGTGGAAGGATGACTCCAGCCTGGTGGCATTTCAGTTCAGGCACGTCAGCTGGCTGGCACGCCCAGGGCGTCCCGTCTTTGACGGCAGTTTGGCCATTTGTTCGGGGCTTCTGTAGCACCCAGCCCTTTTCATGTTTCATCAGAGTGGCAGAGAAGCCTAATGATAACTATAGCCTTTGAAACTGACATTGGTTACTTAAAGAGCCAAATCCAAAGCATGGTGTGGATTTAAAACATACCGCTTCTGAGAAAATTTCCTGCTATTGAATGGAGGAACCTTGGAGCACAGCTGCATCAACTGTCGTCCTAGGATTGTTCTTTTAACACTCAGGACTGTATTCTAGACTGGTCTCTGCCATTCACGAACAAGGTCACTTTTTTGGGCAAACTCACTAAAAGGGTGAGTTTCGCCGTAAGGCCCTATGATTTTTTGCATTCAAAAGGGTAGTTCCAGAAATTGGCTGTAAAATGTTAATTTAAGTTGTCTTCCAGCGGCCAAAATGATCATTGCAGATTACACCAGTGCAGAATTTCTGGTTGCAGTAAGAAACTTACCTTCTGTAATACCACAGTGATTAATTACCCTTTTATTTGACTTTTTTATAGCGCTTATTTATTTTGAGAGAACGTGCGCGGGCAAGAAAGGGAGGGACAGAGGGGTGGGGGGAGAGAATCCCAGGCAGGCTCCACGCCGTCAGCTCAGAGCTGGACTTGGAGCTAGAGCTCACGAACCATGAGGTCTTGGCCTGAGCCGACAGCAGGAGTCGGATGCCTAACCGCCTGAGCCGCCGGGCGCTCCCGATGACCCTCTTCCATCAAATAATGCAGGTAGCACAACTGGCACGCAGGCCGTCCGTACATGGAGGGAATTATTTCCACGTACAGCTCTTCCCCACTGTACTCCAAAGGCACTTTTCTCATGAATGTAGAGAGAAACATTGACAACGGTGTATTGTAATTTTATGTATCGTAATATCGTAATGGCAAAAGGTTAGAAATAGCACGGATGTCTGTCAGTGGCGCAGTAGCGTGTTTGCCCAACGAATGCAATGCAGGAGTGAAAGTTATCCAGAACGACCTGTATCGGTGGAGGAGTGGAACTGTGAGATCTCCGGTTAGGTGCACCTGTAACGCGCATTCTCCTCCAGCTAGTTTTACTGTCTACACTCCTAATAGCACCTGAGGTTCCCACCCTCGTGTGCTCCCCAACACTTGGATTTAAAGTTTTTGCCAGTCTGATAGGAAATTCTTTTTTAAGGCTAGAGAGGTTGGGCATGTCTTCTTCTTTTTATTTGCCATGTGATTTTCCTCTCTGTGACTGGCCTGTTCCAATCCTTGTGGCCTTGTCCTGCTGGTTTATTTGTAAGAGCTCTTTCCATATGGACGAGGACTCTGCAGCCAGTGCGCGCCTCTTCCAGGGGTCGGCTCATTTCCACACGTTCACAATAACGCCTTCTTGTCATACAGAAGTTTCATGTTTTTAGGTAGTCACGTTTATAATTTTTTTCCTTGTGGCGTCTTTTATTTTGTGTGTGTCGTGTTCATGCAGCCCTTTGCCACTTTTAAGTCTTAGAAATACGCCATCATGGTCTTTTGAAAGTTAACAATTTTTTTCATCCAGTTCTTTAATTCTTTTGTATTTGGTTTTATGTACGGTGTGAGGTAGGGAACTAATTAAAATTTTATAAATTAATGGTCCTGTCACCATTTATTGAACTACAAATTTTTACCCTCCTAAGGCAGTGGGCTGTGGGATTAAATTGCTTGGCTTCAGATTCTAGCTTCACTTTCAGTTAAGACTGTGATCTTGAAAATGCCACTCAATTCCTCTGGGCTTCAATTTCTCTGTCTGTAAAATGAGAATAATAATAATAGTTATGCTGTAGGACTTTTGGGGGGGACTAAATGAGTTAAATCTAAAACACTTAGTGCCTATCAGAATGTTATGACTCAATACGTGTTTGCTGTTATTTTATTTCAAGTTTCTTATGCTGTCCCTGTCATACACCAGCCTTTCACTTGTGTCTTGGTCTAGATCTGGAGTCTCTATTCTCTCTTTGTCTAGTTTTCTGTCTTTTCACCAATGCCACATGATAACTCTCCCCACTATATTCTTCGAAATTATCTTCAGTAATTTCTGCCCTTTTCTCTTTCCATATAGATTTTAAGATCAATAGTTCTAGTTCCCCAAGCCAAGCTCCACCCCCCCTTCCTAACACACACACACACATCAATTCTTCTGGGAGTTTGAATGAAATGTGCATTTAATCTGCTGATTGATTTGTGGAGATTGGCCATCTTTATGATATTGATTTCCCCCGCTGTATGCGAAGAGGAAAATTTAAAACAAAAACCTCATTAATTAGTAAAGGAATGTTATAAGGAGGTAAAGCCGGGCTCTCAGCAGCATAAGCATGTGAGATTCAGGAAGCAGCTGCTGCCTCAGCAGCGGGAGGGGGGCAGACAGAGGACCAGGAGCCTGGAAGGCAGCTCCGAAAACTGTGGCTGAGAGCTGGTGGCAGAGGGGGTGGCCGCCCCAGGCACACGTACTGGCCGCTGGTGGAGAAGCTCCCGGTGCTGCAGTCCTGACTGTCAGTGACGATCCAGAGGAATATGCCCTCTAAGGAGCTGGGAACACTGCCCGGAGGCTGAGCATCGGAGGCTCACCACGTGCTCCCGGGAGCTCCTCCATTGGAGCCGATTTCCTCTCTGAAGCTGCCCTGCTGCGTCCACCCTCGCCCTTCCCCACACTGCTGCTCGGAGGGGCCGCCGCAGCTCCGGGCACCTTCCCCCGGCCAGTTAGTTGTTTACTAATAGCTAGTTACGTAGTTAACATGTGACGCTCGGCTGCAGTGAGAAAGTAGACAGGACACGGGAATCACTGTTGTGGTGAGGTGAGTAATAAAGCTGAGCTCATGCGTGTGAACGTGCAGACTGTGATGTGACTGTTACTGTTGAACGGCTGACGTGCAGTGAGGTTAGTTTCGGGGGTACAGTGTAGTGGACCCAGCGCCTCTACACATTACGCAGGGCTCAGTACAGTAAATGTAGTCACCATTATTATTTAAAAATGTTTTTACGTTTATTTATTTTTGAGAGAGAGCAAGCAAGCAAGCAAGGGAAGAGCAGGGAGACAGGTAGACACAGAACCCGAAGCAGCTCCAGGCTCCCGGCTGTCAGCACAGAGCCCGACGTGGGGCTCGAACCCACAAGTGTGAGATCGTGACCTGAGCCGAAGTCAGACGCTTAAGCGCCTGAGCCACCCAGGCAACCCAGTCGCCATTATTATAATATTGATTGTACTCCCTCTGCTGTATTTTCGTCTCTGTGACTTGTTTATAACTAGAAGTTTGTACCTAATAATCCCCTTTATTTCATCTCCACCCCCCCCTACCTCCCTTCTGGAAACCACCAGATTATTTTCCTGTATTTGAGTTTTCTTCTGTTCTTTTACTAGTTTGTTTTTGTTTTTTTCAGATTTCACCTGTAAGTAAAACCATATGGTGTTTGTCTTTCCCTGAATTATTTCATTCAGTATAATACTCTCTAGACCTATTCATGCTGTTGCAAGTGACAAGGCGTCATTCTCTTTATGGCTGAGTAATATTCTGTTGTGTACACGCATACACGCCTCACATCTTCCAGATCTGTTCTCTGTCGCGGGACACGTAGCTCGCGTCCTTATCTCAGCTGCTGTGAGCAATGCCACAGCAGACACAGGAGTGCCCGCATCTTTTCGAATTAGTGTTCTTGTTTTCTTTAGGTAACTACTGCAAGTAGTGGAAATACTGGGTCAGATGGTATTTCAACGTTTAATTGTTTGAGGAACCTCCACGCCGTTTTTCCCCAGCAGCTGCCTGCCCACCAGCAGTGCGTGAGGGGGCCCTTTTCTCCACCTCCTTTTCTCCTTGTTTCTTGTCTTTTTTGATACTCACTGTCCTGCCCGGTGTGGGGTGATATCTCATTGTGGATCTGATCTGTGTTTCTCTGATGATCAGTGATGTTGAGCATCCTTTCCTGTTTGTGTTGGTCTAATGTATAGTTTTTTTGGAGTTTTATTTTATTTATTTTTGAGAGAGAGAGAGAGCAGCAGAGGGGCAGAAAGAGAGGGAGAGAAGCTCAGTCAGGGTCTGTGTTGTTAGCAGAGACAGACACAAAGCTCGGACTCAAACCGTGAGATCCTGTCCTGAGCCGAAATCAAGAGCTGAGCTACTCAGGCGCCCCCTCAGATCATTTTTTAATTAGTTTGTTTGTTTTTGGTGTTGAGTTAGATATCATTTGAAATGTCTTCCATTCAGCAAATAGCTTTTTTGTTTTGATGGTTTCCTTTGCTGTGCAAAAATTTTTCATTTTGGTGTAAAACAAGTCATCGATTTCTCTTTGGCTTCCCTTGCCTGAGGAGAAATATCCACAGAAATGTTGCTAACACTGATGTCTGAGAGATCACTGCCTTTGTTTTCTTTTAGGAGTTTTGTTGTTCTGTTTTAGGTCTTTAATCCATTCTGAGTTTATTTTTGTGTATCGTGTAAGAAAGCGGTCCAGTTTCGTTCTTCTGCGTGTAGCTGTCCAGTTTCCCCAGCACAGTTTATTGAAGGGAGTGTCCCTCTTCCCCGTTGTACATTTTCATCTCCTTTTTGGAGGTTAAGCAGCCATTTAGGTGTGGGCTCATTTCCGGGCTCTCTGTCCTGCTCCGTTGAGCTGCGCGCCTGTTTTGTACCAGGACCGTACCGTCTTGATCTCTCTAGCTTTGGAGCGTATCTTGAAGTCTAGGATTGTGGTGCATTCAACTTTGTTCTTTCTCAACGTTGCTTTGATTATTTGAGGTCCTTTGTGGTTCCACACACGTTTTAGGACGGTTTGTTCCTGTTCTGTGAAAATTGATATTTTGATAAAGATTATATTGATTCTATAGATTGCTTTGGGTAGTTTGGACATTTTAACAATATTTGTTCTTTCAATTCATGAGCACAGGATTTCTTTCCATTTGTTTGTGTCATCCTCAGCTTCTCTTTTGAATATCTTAAAGTTTTGAGAGTATGGTCTTTCATCTCCTTGGCTAAATTATTCCTAGGTATTTTATTCTTTTTGATGCAGTTGTAAATGGAATTGTTTTGGTAGTTTCTGTTTCTGCGAGTTCTTTAATAGTATATAAAAATGGGACAGGTTTCTGTATATTAATTTTGTATCCTGTGTGGTTACTGAATTCATTTGTTCATTCTAGTTGTTTTTTGGCAGAGTTGTTAGGGCTTTCTGTAAATAGTGTCATGTCTGCAAATAGTGACGGTTCTACTTCTTCCAGTGGATGCTTTTTGTGTCTTTTCCTTGACTTACTGCTGAGTCTAGGACTCCAGTACTGTGTTGAATAAAAGTGGTGAGGGTGGACATCCTTGTGTTATTCCTGATTCTAGAGGGAAAGCTCTTAGTTTTTCACCATTGAGTATGTAAGCTGTGAGTTTGTCGTAAATGGTCTTTATTATGCTGAGGTATGTTCTGTTTAAACCCACCTTTTTGAGAGTTTTTATCATGAATGGATACAGCATTTTGTCAAATGCTTTTTCTGCATCTAATTAGTGATCATATGGTTTTACCCTAACTTTGTTAGTGCGATGTGTCACATTGATTGGTTTGTCAGTATTGAACCACCCTTGCATTGCATCCCTGAAGTAAGTCCCACTTGATTGCGGTAAATGATGCTTTTAAAGTATTGTTGAATTTGGTTTGGTGTATGTATGTGTGTGTGTGTATGTATGTGTGTGTGTGTATATATATATAATATATATAACATATATATATAATATATATATATAATATATATAATATTTATTTATTTTAGAGAGGAAGAAGGATCACACGTGTGGGAGAGAGGGAGAGAGAGAGGGAGAAAATCATAAGCAGGCTCCATGCTCAGTACAGAGCCTGATGTGGGCCTCGTGCCCATGACCTTGGGATCATGACCTGAGCTGAAATCAAGAGTCGGATGCTCAACCAACCCAGCCACCCAGGCAGCCCGGTTCAGTAAGATTTTCTTGAGGATATTTAAGTCTGTGTTCATCAGACATATTGGCCTGTAGTTTTCTTTTTTTAAGTGTCTTTTGTTGGTTTTGGTATCAGGGTGATGTTGGCCTCATAAAATGAATTTGGCGATTTTCTTTTCTCTCTTATTGTTTGGAGCTGTTTGAGGGTAGGTGTTAACTTCTTTAAATGTTTGGTGGAATTCACCTGTGAAGCCATCTGATTCTGGACTTTAGGAGTTGGGAGGTTTTTTTTTTGATTAGAGATTCAATTTTGACATTAGTAATCCATCTGTTCAAAATTTCCATTTCTTCCTGATTTAGTTTTGGGACATTTTATGTTTCTAGGACTTTATCCATTTCTTCTAGTTTGTCCATTTGTTGGTGTATAATTTTTCATACCATTCTCTTATAATTCTTTGTATGTCAAAGGTATTGGTTGTTAGTTTTTTCCCTTTATTTTTGATGTTATTTATTTGAGTGTTCTCTCTCTCTCTCTTTTTTTGTTTCTTGATAAGCCTGGTTAAATATTTCTTAGTTTTGCTTTTCAAAGAACTAGCTCTTGATTTAATTAATCTGTTCTATTGTTTCTTTAATCTCTTATTCATTTATTTCCTCTCTAATTTGTATTATTCCCTTCCTTTGTACTAACTTTGGCCTTTTTTGGTTCTTTTTTCCCTAGTTTCTTGAAATGTGAGGTTAGAATTTTTATTTGGAATTTCTTGTGTTTATTGCGGTAAGCCTGTACCGCTCCCTCTAAACTTCCCTTTTAGAACCAATTTTGCTGCCTCTCAACGATGTTGGACTGTGTTTTTATTTATTTGTTTGTTTCCTCTTTATTCATTGACCCATTGGGTGTTCAGTAGCATGTTGTTTAGCCTCTAAGTATTTGTGTTTCTTCCAGTATTTTTCTTTTAATTGAGTTTTAGTTTCATGCCATTGTGGTAAAAAAGATGCTTAACATGATTTCAATGTTTTTAAATTTACTGAAACTTGTTTTGTTTCCTAACATATGGTTTCTCCTGGAGACTGTTCCATGTGCACTTGAAAATGATGTGTATTCCGCTGTTTGGGGACGGAATGTTCTGTATATATCTGTTAAGCCCATCTGTTTAATGTGCTGTTCAAAGCCATTGTTTCCTTGCTGATTTTATGTTTGGGTGGTTATCCTCATTGATGGAAATGGGCTATTAGAGTTCTCAACTATTATTGTCAATTATTATTGTCAGTTTTCCCTTTATGTCTGTTGATATTTGCCTTATGTACTTAGCGCCTTTGTACTAGGTGCATAGATCTCTGTGATTGCTGTAGCCTCTTACTGGATTGCTCCCTTTAAGCATCATGTGATTCTCTTCTTTGTCTCTTGCTGCAGTCTTTGTTTCAAAGTTCATTTTGTCTGATGTGAGTATTGCCACTCCTACTTTTTTCACTCCGTTTGCATGGAATAAATCTGTTTCATCTCTTTGAATCTGTATTTGTCATTAGGTGTGAAGTGAGTCTGTTGTGGGCGGCACAGAGATGGATCTTGGTTTCTAATCTGTTTGGTCACTCTGTGCCTTTTGGAGGCATTTATTCCATTTACATTTAAAGTAATTATTTGTAAACATGTACTTATTGCCTTTCTGTTCATTGTTTTCTGGGAGATCTTCTCTGTTCCTTTCTTCTTTTCTTATTCTCTTCCCTTGGGGTTTGATGGCTTGCTTTAGTGTTAGGTTTGGATTACTTTCTCATTTTATGTACATCTATTATAGGCTTTAGATTTGTGGTTCCTCGTGGGTTCACATACAACATTTTATGTGTAGAGCAGTCTGTGTTGAGTTGATGGTCACTTAAATTCGAACACATTCTAAAAGCACTACAGATTTGCTCTGCTCTCCATGTTTTATGCATATGATGTCATTTTGCATTTAAAATTTTTGTGTATCTCTTCACTCATTTTGTAGATACACTACTTTTGTATTTTTAATTTTCATATTGGCGTTATAAATGATGAAACTACTACCTTCATGTGTGTTTGTTCTTACCTATGAACTTTTTGCCTTCATCAGTTTACTTATTTTTAGTTATGACCTTTGCCGTTTCTGGTGAGGGGGGTTTAGGAGTGACGAACTCCTTTAGCGTTTGTTTGTCTGGTAAAGTCTTTATCTTCCCTTCAGTTTTGAATGATAATCTTGTGTACAGTATTCTTGATTTTAGGTTTCTTCTTTCTGCACTTTAAATGTATGCTGCCGCTCCGGGTGGCCTACAAAGTGTCTGATGAAAAATCAGCTCATAGCCTTCTGGGGTGTCCCTGTATGTAACTGTTTTCTTCTGCTACCTTGAAGATTCTCTTCTTATCCTTCCTTTTCCCCATTTTAATTATTACGTGTCTTGGGTGCTCCTTCTTGGGTGCATCTTTTTGGAGGCTCTCTGTATTCCCTGGACTAGACGTCCCTCTCCTTTCTCCGATTAGGGCAGTTTTCAAGTGTTATTTCTTCAAACAATTCCACGCCCCCTTCTCTTTTCTTCTCTGGGTCGCCTATAATGCGAATGCTTGATGATGTCACAGAGTTCCCTTAGTTTATTTTCATTTTTCATTCTTTTCCTTTTTGCTGCTCAGTTTGGTTTCACTCATTTCCCTGTCTTCCAGATCACTTATTCATTCTTCCGCACCCTTTAATCTGCTACTGATTCCCTCTAGTGCGTTGTTTTAGTTCCATTATTGTAGTCTTCGGTTCTGTTTATATTTTCTCTGTCTTTGCTGAAATTCTCACTGAGTTCATCAACCCTTTTCTCAAGTCTAGTATCTTTATACCATTACTTTGAACTTTTTATCAGGCATATTGCTTACATCTGTCTTATTTAGCTTTTTCTGTGATTATGTCTTGTTCCCTGACTCGGGACATACCCCTGCATTCCCATTTTACCTGATTCTGTGTTCATTTCTTTGTATCAGATAGGTCAGCGGTGTCTCTGGCCTGGGGAGTGGTGGCCTTGATTAGAAGAGGTCTTGCTTTTCCCTGTAGTGCAGTCCCCTCCCTGTTACCGGAACCTCCTGGAGTGTTCCCTCTGTGGGCCACACGTGCCCTTCTCCTACGGCTGAGCCGTGACTGCTGCGGACGCGCTGATGGCGGGGCTGGCCTTCTGCTCAGCTGGCCGCAAGGGTCTGCTTCGCTGGCTGTGGCGCTCTGGGCCGCTGGGGCTCCGGCGCCGTCCAGAGGCCCCGCTGCGGCTGCTAGGGGCCCAGCTGTCTGCGGTTCGCCTCTGGCACAGCTGCAGGGGCCCCAGGGGCAGGGCCTGCTCTCTGTGCACCAGCTGCACAGGGGGCCCAGCTGTAGGAAGTTTGGACACGCCGGTACCTGGGCTTGTCCCTCCCCTCCCCCGGGCAGGAGTCACATTGGAGTGGCATTGGCTCTGGCCAGGGCTGCCTGCTGGGTGTAGGGCAGGGTCTCCTTCGGGGGATACCTGCTAAGGTGGATGGCCTGGGTGGGGTAGGTCTGCAGGGGAATGCTGGGACAGAGCTTGCAGTGCTAGCAAGGTAGATGGAGAGTTCTAGAACTGGCTCTGCAAGGGTCTGGCTATCTAGGCTGGGGGAGGGCAAGAAAAGTGGTGCATTCCAGTACGTTTGTTCTTGGAGAAATCTGCAGATCCCTGCGCCTCTGGCAGTAGTCAGTAAATCCCTTTCACATGTGCCCCAGGAGTTTCCCCAAGCTGCTGCTTTTGTGCTGGGTCTGGGGTAGAGGTGTTTAGCTTGCTGGCTGTTTAGGGGCGGGCACCCTGTCTCTGGTAGCCCTCCTGCTCTCCTGGAGGTAAGCCCTGTTTATTTTTAAAGTCTTTGGAGTTAAGCGCCACTGATTTTCAAGTTCAGGTGTTACGGGGACTCGTCTGTCCAGTGCAGGTCCCCCGGTCACGTGTGTCCGGGAAGGGGTCTCACACCCTCGCTCCTCTGTGCCTGTGTCATCCCTCCCATTTGCGGTCAGTTGTCCGGGGGTTTGGTTCCCAACTGGGTCTCCATCCCTACTCCCCTCCTGGATGTGGTCTTCCTTCTTCCTATGACTAGCGTAGAAGGTTTGTTTCGTCTGTCTCCAGGCCATTTTTCAGAGTTAGTTAGGTGTAGTTGCCCACGGGACAAAGTGAGCTCAGGATCGTCCCCCTTCCCCATCTCCTCAGGATCCCAGCACAGTGTAACTTTCGTTCTCTGGAGGGCAGCGGCCCTTTGACAGATTAAAGAACTAAGTTTAAGAAACACAGACCCTGTTTTCTTCATTTAATAACTGCCGAAAGAGCTTTAGATTCTAATAGACCGCTCTAAGGGATCTAGCCACTCCTCCGGTTACTGATCGCTGTGTGCCTCCGGTCGATGGGGCACTCTGTGATTGACTGGAGATGTCAGATAAATAAGAGAACATTCCATTTCTGACTGAGCTTTCAGAGAAGTAAGCACTTTTGAGTGTGACGGTGAGGGTGAGTGCCCGGTGCAGGGGAGGTAGAGACGCATGGAGGGGTGGAGGAGGGGGCATGACAGGCATCTGGATGAGGTGATCCCTTAGCAGAAATCAGGAGGCTCAGAAGTCCACGTGAGTGGGCAAGGCTCTCCAGGCAGTGGCGTGCGTCAAGGTGTCTTAGTCCTTTCGGGCTGCTATAACAGAACACCATGGGCTTAGCGGCTCCTGAACAGAGACATTTATTTCTCACCATTCTGGAGGCCGGGACGTCCAAAATCATGGTCTTCTTGCTGTGACCTTGCGTGGCAGATGGCACGAGGTCTTTCCCAGGCTGCTTTTAGAAGGGCACTGACCCCATTCCTGCGGGCTCATTACCGGTGGCCCGGTAGCCTTCCCAAGGCCCCACCTCCAAACACCGTCACTTTGGGGCTTAGGATTCAACATGTGACTTTATGGAGGAGACAGACATTCAGACAATATCACAGGGCCTGGAAGTAAGAAAACGTGTGATGTTTGGAAAGCTGAAGAAAAGATTTTTTTTGAGTGTATGTGTGTGTGATAGGAAGTGGGGGAGCACAGAAAGCTGGCGGTGAAGGGTGACGTGGACAGGTCCTCAGGGTGATAAAAAGGTGAACTCTGCGTGTTCTGCTAATCATGACTTTTCTGTTTTCAAGAGACCAAAACCCAACTGAAACTAGCTTAAATGAAAGGGAGATGTATTGCTCTTCCTGACTTGAAAGGTCACGATTGGACATTCAGGTGCAGGTCAGCCCAGGGGTCCAAGCAATGTTTTTAGGCCTCATTTTCTCAACTCTGCTTTGTGTTCTAGGCTCATTGTGTGCTATTGCGTATTGAGTTTGGGTACATGCTTACTACAAACTCAGCATGATATCCTTTCAGCATTGTGTTGAAAACTCTGATGAAAATTGCAGATTTGTCTTTCTCCTTGAGGTTTTATCACATTTCACTTTGTGTATTTTGAAACTTGTAAGTAGGTGCACACCTGTTTAGAATTGTTAAGTCCTGTTGATGAATTGACACCGTTATCATTATGAAATGACCCTCTTTGTCTCTGGTAATATTGTTTGCTCTGAAACCTCCTGAAGATTAGATCCCACAAGTTGGCCCTTGTGGGGTGTAACATGAGTTGCTGGGTATCTTGGCATATTCTTGGCATTCTAGGTGGTCTCATTCTAATTACAATCCAGCCGTCCCTCATAATTTCTTCCTTGTTTCCTGTATTTTGCATCTAGAGGGCTTCTCTTTATTCACCGGATGGCCATCATAGCAGTTTTCCAGGTTGTCTATACCCTCCAAGATTTATGTTTGTGAGGATTATTCAGTAAGACTTTTTCAGCTGCCTCCAGGTCAGACCCAGCCTGCCCCCATGTGTCTAGGTTTCCTAGACCTAGAAACAATTCAAATACTAGGCTAATGGGTAGGAATTATGTCTCTATGTACATAAGCAGGTGTGTAAATGTAGGTGAGTCATGTATGTGATGTAGATGGGTAGGGAAAGGAGTTTGGGGAGGCATAGAGGCACAGATAGATTAGAATAATAAAAACAACGCCAATTTTCTTGCCCTCTATTATTTTTTACACACAACTTAGTTTCAGTGTGGTAAAAGAAATTGTTTCCTGCACATCTGGCTGAGAATACCTTCTGGCATTCCCAGGACTCCAGTTTGAAATATGATGGAGCTACCAAGTAACTCACCGTTGTAAAGAAGTTGACTCGTCTCTCTGGATTGACTTGTGAAGGACTGTAGACTTGGAAAACCACATAGCATCCATTTCTTTGTAAACAAATTAGTCTTTCTTTAATAAGATTACTTTGTCCAAGTTGATCCACAAAATGTACAAATCCTAACAAGACAAACACCAAACAGTTAACTTCTAGTTAAATCTTGGCTTTTTAAAGTTCCTCTGGGAATCTCAGATTTTTAAATGAACCAACTCAGGACTATTATCCTTGCTTCTCAATATTCCTTTCAGTTTCAAGCATTCTGCATCTGTTTCCTCAAAAAGAAGAAAGATAAAGAGACATTTAAAAATAAAATCCCAAGATCTCCTTTTTTTTGCACAATGGGAAATTCTCTCAAGATCTAGGAAGAATTAGTAGATTGGGAAAATAGTCAATAACTCCATAGGGATTAGTTGGTTCACTGTTGAGGAGGAAAGAGGTGAGCTTGCCGGTGGCTGATACTCTGAAAGCACATTCTCTCCCTAGAAAGATGATAATAAGCAAAGACGTAAAAAGAAAGTGGATGACAGAATTGAAAGATGCAGTGGGCATTAGCAAAGGCAGCACCAGTGAAAACGGGAAGAAGGGACGGTGGGTTGGTAAGTGGCAGAAAGCACTTTCTTCCTTGGCGGGGACTTTACCTTGCGGTTGCCTATCCCCCGCTGGGCCAGTAGCGCATCCTGGACCACAGGAAGATAACGTTCCCCATAGGTAGTGCCACAGTTTCCGTTTGTCTTCATGAGCTGAGATACCTCATTCAGACACAGGTTCCAGACCGGGAACCCGGCCACACTCCTGTCTCACACGCAGTGACTTTAGCCCAGTGTCCCGAAGGAGTGGAGCTCAAAGTGCCTTGAAAATCTTATAACTGTGACGTTAAAGACACAAGTTAAAGAAAACATTTTCTAAAAAATAGAAATTAATAAAATTAACTTACCCAGATATAGTGATTATGTATTAATACCATTAGGGAAGTTGACCTGTTAGACAAATGTCTGGATAGTTTCCAAACCTTCAAGGGACATAAACCTCTCTCTTAATTCTTTTTCAGAAACTAGAAAAAGCAAATGATACTCATTTTAGGAGACTAATGTAACATTTATTTAAAACCAGACATACAAAATACGAGAAAATTACAGGATAATCTTACTGGTGAATTTAGAGACAAGAAATTAGCACATCAGGTTTGCATTATATTATACATTGTGACCAATTACATTTTCCCCAGAAATGTGATGATGGTTTCATTTCAGAAGAAATTTCTCCATGTTCTCTTCCTCACTGACAGATTAAAGGAGAAAAGTCATATGATCAACATAATGAATGCAAGGAAAGTTTTCGGTGAAATCCAGCATTCATGATAAAACAAAAAAATTCTCAGCAAACAAGAGTAGAAAGGTATCTCCTTATCCAATAAACACTTACATCAAACGTCATATTTGATGATGAAATTCTAAAATAATTTCTGTTACATTTAGAAACAAAAAGTCTTTATCATACTAGTATTAAATATTGTTCCAGAAGTGATAACTTATGTTGAAAAATAAGGAAAGGAAAGAAGATATAAAAGAGTTGGAAGGAAAAGAGAGTCACAAAGTCATTATTTTGAGATACTAGTGTTACTTATATTGGAAACTCAAGAAAACTACAGAGAACTGTTTGAACTAATAAGGAACTTTAGTAAGATTTCTGGACCCAAACTTAATATATAAATATCAATAGCTTTTCTGTAGGTTAGCAATAACCATGCATATAACATATGAGAAAGAAAAGACACTATTTATAATAACTGAAGTATGCCTAGTGATAAATTCAACAAAAGATGTAGGATATACTTATGGGAAAAATACAAAATGTTATTGGTTGACAAAAGCAAGACTTTGCCAAATGAAACAACAGAAAATGATAATCGTGGATGGCAAACCCATAATGATGGTCTTTCTTTCCATGTAATCCATAAATTTCATTGTAGCAAAAACTGTAGGATGTTTTAAAAAATGACACTTGACAAATGTATCCCTAAATGCTTATACATATACAGGCCAAGGATATGCATTTTTAAAAAAAGAAACAGGATAGGGAAAGGGATGATACTTGTAAAACTAGACCTTGAGACACATTTATAGAAGTGTGGTGTTCAGATCAGAGAGAGAGAGAGAAGGGAGTGACAGAGTGCTAGGACAGACTGATACAGGTGTGAAGACTTGGTAAATGTTAGAGTCGGATTAGAAAGCAGTAGGGAAAAGATTATCTGTCCAGCACATTCTGGTCCAATTGGTTATCCAAATTAAAAAAAAAACAGAAATAAAATTATATCACTACTTACAGACACACAAAGTAAGTTCCAGTTGGAAAAGGAAATATGGGAGCGCATCATTATTCATCAGCCATAAGGTTCAGGAAAAGACTGGTAAATTTGACTGCATTAAAATTGAAGATTTTTCTGAACAAAAGGGACCGCATTTAAAAGGAAAGCTGTAAGTTAGTAGATAATGTTTGTAACATGCACACTTGACCTAGGAGCGTCCCGGAAGTGCTCATCTGAGGGAGAATTCAGATGGGGGACTGCAGGGGAATAAGGAAAGGCACCGAATGCTAATACCAGACATTGAGGCGGGTGTAAGGCAGTGACGGATGATAGGCAGAAGGTAGAATGGCTTTCTTACTCTGTGACTTTTGTCTTGTTCTCTTGTTTGGAGCATATTCTTCTGTCTCCGCTTTTTGTTCAGCTCTGTATTTGTTCTGTGTACTAGGTAGGTCGGCCGTGTCTCCAGGTCTTGGAAGTAGTGGCCTTGTGTAGGAGACATCTGATGGAACCCACGTAACGCAGTCCCCGCGGGCACCAGAGCCAGGTTCTCCAGGGGTGTCCTCTGTGTGGGCTGGGTGTGCCCTTCGCTTCTGGCTGGACTGGAACTGTGGCAGGTCCTCTGGTGGGCAGGCCTCATTCCTTACACGGCGGCCTGAGATGCCCCGCTGTAGCCACTCTGAGCACGCTGCGGGGCAGGGCCGGCCACCCTGCTGCACATGGAACGGTGGGGAGGCTCTGTGCCCAGGGCAGCTGGCTAAGAGGCCTGTATTGTGGGTACACTGGTGTGGGGGGTGTCTGCTCCCTTTCTGGGTCAGGGGTCTCTTTGGAGGGTCCTAGTCCTGCTGGGACTGTCTAAGTCTCATGGTGCGCTCGTTTCTTTGGGGGCGCACTGGTCCTAACTGAGGACGCCTGCTGGGTGTGGTGACATGGGAGCCATTTTGGACGGGACGCCAGCTGGGCTGGCTGGTTGAGTGAGGTGGCCCCACAGGGGGTGCCAGGGCAGGGCAAGCCGTGTGAGCAAGGTCGGGCGTCCGACGGAGAGTGTCAGCCCAGCTCTCGCAAGCCTCCAGCTGTCTAGGCTCAGGAGGTAAGAAATATGGTGCCACCGGAACCTCCATTTCCCAGAAAGCTCCCTGTGGGTCTGTGCCCCTTTGGCACATCGTCTAAAATTGGTTAATAAACCTCCTTCGTGCATAACCCAGGCACTTTTCAAACTGCTGCTTCTGTGCTGGGTCTCCTGCTGAGCAATGCAGCGTGCCGACTCTTCGAGAGCAGAGGCTGGGTCTCTCCAGCTCTCCTGGAGTGAAGGCCTGCTGACTACCTAAGCTGGAAGTTGTGTGGCCTCATCCTCCCGGTGCAGGTCCCCAGGGCCAAGGTGCCCGGTGTGGGGCTCGATCCCTTTGCTCCCCGGTGCTTGTAAGGTCCCTCCTGCGTATGGGGAGCCACACAGCTGGTTGGTCCCTGACCACACCTCTGCCCCTCCTCCTGTTTTGGATGTGGCCGTCTCTTTATGATTTTTACTGTGGTTTATCCATTCTGCCAGCCTTTCAGGTTGTTTTCAGAGTGAGTTGACGTACACATACTCGTTGCCTTGGTGTGTCCGTGAGAGGTGGTGAACTCAGGGTCCTCCTCCTCTGCTGTCTTTCCTCTGCCTTGTAATCACTTTTGATTTTTTTCTCTCTTTCTCCACACACACGTACACACACAAGCAAAATATGTGTGGATACGTCAAAGTGGTCGTACACGTATTTTTTCCTGTTGGCGAACTTTATTCTCGTGACTCTCCTTTTCCTCCTCCTATCAGGACCCTCATTCCCTGTGTTACCAGTTTAATGTGTGCCATTTCATGTTTTTCCCACACTCGTATCGTCCTAAATAGACCTATAAATGAATAGAAGTATGTTGTAGTTTTTCTAACCCAAACCGGGAACCTAGAACTTATTAAAGAAATAAATAGAAAAATCGGTAAATGATATGAATAGAAAATGTTATAGAAGATCAAACCTGAGTGGTCAGGAAGTAGATGAAGATGATGCGGTTTGGATGCGATTAGGGAAACGCAAGCAAGGAGCTCCGGCCTGAGGCGCATCAGACGGGCAAAGTGAGACAGGACTCACGGTGGGGGGGCTCAAGGGAGCATGTCCTTGCTCATTGTCGCTGGAGCTGCAGAGTGCCTGTGTGGAGAGCAAAGTGGCAGTAGACATTCGGTGTGGCACTTACTGCCCTGGTACCTGTCTCGTGGAAGTACGAGCAAACATACAGGACTACTTACTACTGTCTTGCTAGTAGCACTCATTAACCGGAAATAAGCTGAATGAGCATTGATGGGGAGATAGTTGACAGAATTATGAATATTTGCTAGAGAATATGATGCAGCTGTTAAAATGAATGAATCAGAAATTTACCAGATGACATGGAAGGTTTCCACAAGGAGCTATTGTGTGAGAAATACATGCCATAAAATATAATTATTTTGTGTGTATAAAACAAAGAGCCCCAAGCATCTCGAAGCTTTTGTCTGTATAAGTTTTATTGTTTTGTGTGTCTTCTACCTTGTCCAGTCTGGTGTGTAGCTCCAGTGATCTCGAAGGTGCCAAATCTACTTGTCATGTTTTAGTTTTTAGGTCTTTGCACTTAGCCTTGGGTTCTGTTCTCTCCAACGTATTCTCTATGGGTAACATAATCCTTCCTGATGACTTTAAACAGTTTCCATGTGCCAAGACTACCGATTTTTAGATTTACACCCCAAGCCTTTAATCTACAAGATCATACGCTATCTCTTAACAGCACTCACTTTGTCATCGTGCTTTTCTCCCCACATCTCTTTCTTCCCTAAGTAGGTAAAGACCACCCAAACTGTAGCTCATGCCAGAGACTTAGGAATTGTTCTTGAGATCTTCCTTTGCTGCCTTTTCATGTAATCTGTAAACAAAGTCCATAGATTCTATATCCAAAATATAATCCCAATTTTTTTTTTCCTGACCTCTGGAATTGCCTCCCCACTTGCAGCAGTTTCCTGTCTGATGCCCTCTGCTTAGCCCTCTCCGCTCCAGACTGTTCTCCATAGAATCCCACAGAGCAGTCTCCTGTATCTATAAATCTGATCATGGTTCTCCCAGGTTTAAAATTCCAGTAGTTTGCTATTGCGGTGAGAAATGGTAAATACTTGTAGTTAATGCTACCTGCAAGGTAGGCATGACTTATGATTCCCTTGGAAATCTCTTTATTTGAATGCTGGCCCTGAGTCAGTAGGGTGAACTGAACTGGGATTTCGTGAACTGCGCAGCACAACTTGTAAATAATCTGTCGGAACCAATTATAAAGCCTTCTGGTACTTGAGTAATTAACTCTCAATGATCAGAAGTGAATCATACCCTGAAGGTTTTAAATAAGATATGAACTGTAAAAAAAAATCTAGGCATGCTAATCTTTAGGAGGTTTTATTTAAATTCACCAAGCTATACATTTAATTTCTGGTTGACACAGGGTGTTACAAGGTTCCTAAGGTCAGTATTGGTGGTGGTAACATGTTTTGGTTTCTTTAAAGTTTTTAAAAAATAGAATATACATAACAGAGTACAGGAAAAGGCAAAGGTGTGGTTTAAAAAAACCAAAACAAATATCCATATATTCACCCAAAAGGCCAGTATATTTAGAACATAACCGTATCTCGGGAGTTTTCTGCGTCCCTCCCTAGTCTCAGAGCTGTCCTTCGTCGGAAGTTTGCTTTAAGTTCTTTCCTTTATTTTATGTTTTTTAAGTCAATTTTATGCTTCTTTTTATTTTTGTTTGTGAACTTTACATGTACAGAATCGAAGTGTATGCATTTACCTTTGACCTAGGTCTTTTACTCAACTTTGTGTCTTTGCAGTTCAAACATGCTAGTGCATAAACCGTACATTGTTAATTTTAACTGTTGAATTTATATGTCATTGAATGAATATGAGTATATAACTATCTCTTTTAGAAAACTTTTTTTATTACATGGAGAATTTCGACCCTATACAGATACAGAATAGTATAATAAATCTCCATGTACCCATTATCTAGGTTTAGTAATTACCAATTCTTGTCCCATCCATGTTCCCATTGAATTCATTCTTGCCATCCTTGAAGCAAATCATGTATCATTTCACTGTATCTCTAAATACATAAAATATTGTATTTCTAAACTTTTCTAAAGAAGTTTTTTAAAAAACATAACCATAATACCATTATTACATCAAGAATATTAGCAATAATTCTTAATATCACCAGTTCTTCAGTGTTTGAATTTCCTGTGGCTTGTGTTATTTTTGATTTGTTTTGCAGGTTTTTTTTTTGTTTGTTTTTTGAATCAGGATTCAGATAAGGTCCACACATTGTGATGAACTGATGTCTTTTAAGTTTTCTTAAATCTATAGTTTTACCTCTTCCCCCCTTTCCCTTGAAATTTATTGAAGAAAACCTTTGTCTCATGGAAATGCCCAGTGTGGATCTTGCTGATTCCATTCCCTAGGTGTGCTTTGACACATCATTCTGTTCTCTTTCTGTGTCTCCTGTCAATTAATATGCTTGGATATAGAGGTTTGGACAGACTCAGGTTTGATATATTTTTTTATTTTTGGCAAATATAACAGTGTTCTGTTCTTTCCTGAGGTGAAATGGGCTTGTCTTTCTTTTGGAATGTTAGAAGCTTGATGCTTACCACCCAGACCTATTAATTTTTTAGGTGGTCCCGTGTCTCCATTCAGATGTTGACGGGCATTTGGAATGGCTCCAGGGTTTTGCTGTCACACACAGTGTCGCTCGACACATTTGCCTGCTGTCTTCTGGTTAATAACTTTAACAATAATTTCTCTGTAAATGAAGTGGCTGAGTTTAGGGTATATTTAGGTTTAACTACACTAGTCAACGCCCGACTGTCTTCCAAAGCAGTTACGTGAAGTTACATCTCTACCAGCAGGGGACGAGAGCTCTTACGGCTTCATTTCCTTGTCCAACTTAAGTTTTGTCCATTTGACAGATGTGTGCTGGTGTTTCACCGTGGTTTTCATTTTCATGGTAGTAGAGAGGGCTGAAAGGAAGGTTAGTTAGCGGTTTTACGTGACTGGGGACATTTTTCACCATCCAGTCTGAGCTGCCTCAGAGGATTTATGGAAGAAAGAACTAAATCCAGATGTTCGCTGCGCCTTGTAACCTCATTTTACAAGACTTAATAGTGGTGTTCCTCCCCCACCCCCCTCTTGGAGTCTTTATTTCTTTTTCATTTTAGGTATGCTTTCTAGAATTTCTAATTGGAATTCCATTTCAGCTATTCCTGAAGGGACTTCCAAACGCCACAGTTTGATAACAGTCGTATAATCTCTCCACTTCGGGTACAGCGAGTGAGCCTACAGAGGAGTCTCTTTCACTTTGTGGCATGGAGGAGATGCTGTGGCAGGAATGCCAACAGGATGAGAAGCTACCACTTTCACGGAAAGGGAAAAATAGGCAGGATTAAGCCAGCAAACCAAGGGGAGCGTTCTCTGTTCATGCATTTATTCTCAATGGCAAAACTGCAAGTCTTGTAGGAAGATCAGTTCACTATGCCTTTGGTGAACTGTGTTAGCAGATTGGCTAATGACATGACTCGCACAAAACTGGAGACGTCTTTAACTCTGGAGCGCCCCCCAGAGGTCTGGCAGTGTGCTCTTTAGCTGTGCAGGAGAATGTTGTGGGGATAGAGCACAAGCCCGCCCTTTCACACTTTAGTGTACTCATTTGTCAGTAAATGTCTTGATTTATTGATTGGTTGATTTTGAGACGATTTGCAATTTGTTCTTATTCAGGGACACGTATGGGATTATTTACACTGTGGCCACTTCGACGGGATATGTGCTTTTAAAGTGATGTGAATCTTGAAGTAAATGAACAGAGCCCCCGAGTTGGGATTTCTGGTGCCAGGGATCGCAGCTGGGTTTCTGTTTGGAACTCTTCACCGTCCTGGCTGAGCGAGGCCAATGAGAAAATACCTTGTCCGTCCATGGCCTCTGCGTTCTTGGGAGGAAACCTGGGGCAGAAGGTGGAGTTTTATTTCTAGGTCAACAGCTACCAAGGTTGACCCCAAACAGCTTCCGAATCCAGGGCTTTAAGAAGCAGTGGTGTTTGGAAATAGAAAGGGGCATTTTGGATTTTAAATTGGCCCCCAAGGTGGCAGTAGTGGTTGGTAATCATTGGGGTTTAGTCCTTCGGGACCAGGGGGGTAAAGCATCTTCCATGAGTTGAGCAGCTCCAACCAGCAAATCATGGTCCTCCCTCTAATGCCAGTAATTCCTTTTGAGAAACACTGCAGACTTATTAGAGGGACTAAACACTTAGATCTTTGGGTTTTATAGAAAACCGAAAGGATTTTTAGGCAGTAAGTAATTTTTATTTTAGCCTCTAGCTTATAATGAGAGCAGAGTCTAGTGTTTGAAGCCAAACTCAGTTCTCTAACAGGGATGTAACCTTGGCCTAATTACTGAGCCTTTCTGTTCTTCAAGTTCCCTGTTAGTTAAGTGAGCATAATCTTTCTACCTACTTTATGTGTTTTTGAAGATAAAATTAATGCATTTGAAGCATGTAGAAAGTTCCCTACCATGTCACAAGTACTCCAGAGTTAGCCATGATTATTCTCCTCATTCCTCTGGGGGAAACTTGAGATTGTCCAGCAGTTTGGGCAGACACGTCACTCTGACTTGGGAAATCCTGAAAATCTAACATTATTTACTCTTCAGTGAGACACATTCCTGTGATGCCAAGTCACCTCAGAAGGACAGAAGGGACATTTTCTAGGGGACGGGCAAATTCCCAGTCCTTAGACAAAATTCTGATTTGTGAATAGAGTTGTGTCCGCACACACACGTGTGTCCACGCTGGCTGTGACTCTTCTGTGCGGGGGTCTGGGCAGCTGCAACGAGCCTGTGTGGCCTGCAGGGCCTGAGACGTTTGCCGCCTCGTCCTCCGCAGGAAAACGTGTGTTGGCCTCTGGTTTAGCACATAATTTACCTTATGACGTGGCACTTCTCACTTAGCCCCGTGGACACTTACTAACACAGCTCAGAAAGGTGCTGATTATAATAGCTAGCACGTGGTTGCCTTCCACGGCCGGACATGGGTCTAAGCATGTTAGAGGTATTAACGTTTTTTTTAAACGTTTTTTAAATATTTTTATTTTATTTTTGAGAGACAGAGACAGCACGATCAGGGGAGGGTCAGAGAGAGAGGGAGACACAGAATCCGAAGCAGGCTCCAGGCTCTGAGCTAGCTGTCAGCACAGAGCCCAACGCAGGGCCCAAACCCATGAACCGTGAGCTCATGACCTGAGCCGAAGCCGGACGCTTAACTGACTGAGCCACCCAGGCGCCCCAGTGTTAACCTTTTTAAATGAGCACTTACGACAGCGCCTGGCATCCTACTATGTTCCTCAAGTTTACTCAATAACTGGCAAAATCAGCGTATGAACCCAGGCAGTAGCTGGACGTTGAGGGGAGGCTTTTAAATGTGATAAATTTATGACAAGAAGAATCTAGGAAGCTGTATTTAGGCAAAGGAGAATGTAGTAATCTTAGAATTGGCTTTAAGACGTAAAAGAAATTTTATCATAAACAAATCAGTTTATAAATGCAGTAAAAATGTGGGAGTTTCGAAAGTGAAATGTAAGCTGATTTTACATTTAATTTGTAATGGTAAATATGTAAGAATGGACAACGAAGCATGTCTGAAATAGAACAGTTGCCTTACAAGGTATCAAAACAGTTGTTGGCAGAAGACTAAACAGCTCAACAGACAATAACGAGGAACACTCAAAGATGTGTATGGCAAAATGATACACAACAAAGCTAAAATTTTAAGTCGGTGGGGAAAGGACACATCATCCAGTCAGTAAGCAGTATCGAGTCAGTTATCCATTTGAAAAAAACCAATGAAGTTACATCCCTGCCTCACACCGTATATTACATAAAATCTGATGATCAGATCAGAGCATCCTAACCTCTGTGCCTCTGCCCGCTGGTAGGTACAAGTGGAAGACAAGTGGCTTGAGTTCCTGATGCCTTCAGAGTTAGGGGGCCAGGCCCAGTGGACATTGTTAGGAGCCCTAGGTTTGTTGTATCCTCCGCAGTCATCCACGAGTGCAAGTGCTCTTGTGCCCTGGTTTTCTGTACAAGTATTATAATTTTCCATGTGTTTTCACAACTCTAAGAAGGTTAGGGTTCCGTAAAAAACAAAAACCAAATGAACTATAAATATTAAAACATCCTGTCAGTGTCGCTAATAAGAAAATGACCTCTCTTGCATTCCTTAGGCCTCTGTAATCAGGCTAAATAGTTTTAATTTTAGGGTAGACTTGGATATGAGAAGATCAAAGATTCTCTCTCTCTGACCCCCCCCGCCCCCCCCGCCCACATGATTAAGAAAAATGTTGAGCATTCCACTTCAGGCCAAGAGTAGCAGGGACTGGATTTACCCACTTGCCTGAAATAACTAAAAAACAACAAAATAAATGAAATAACAGCTCTCAAGTCATTGAGCATCAGATAAGAAAGGATAGTGATCCCCAAGAGGCAGGAAACAAATGAGCTGAACGTTAGCATTGTGCCCGCTGATTCAAGGTCATGGAGCATGGAAGGGGAGCCAGGGCAGACTCTGGCAATTTCCTTGAGTTGAGCTGATGGAACCAGGAGTCCAGAGAGTCTAAGGCAGCTGGAATTCACAGGACAGTGCATCAGAGAGGTGGGGACGACGCAGAGAGAGAACCAAGATCTGTGGAGGGCCCCATTCCACAGCTGATGTATGGAAGTGTTCGACCTCTATGTTATACACCTGACACCAGTGTTATGCTGTATGTTAACTAACTGGAATTCAAATAAAAACTTTTAAAAAAGACTGCCAGGCATACAAGGAAATTGGAAAATAAATTCCATAATAAGGCGGGAAAAATCAATGAATCAAAACGGACCCAGAAATGACACAGATGATAGTTAATAGTCAAGGGCATTGAATGTGTCATTGTAACTGTATTTACAAGTTCAAAAAGCAGCAGAAATATTGAGCATGCTAGTACTGACATGAAAGGTACTTAAAAAAACACAACCTTCTAGAGGTGAAGCTGACAGTGTCTGAGATGAACAGTGCCCTGGTCAGATACTACGGAAGAAAAGATTCGTAAACCTGACAGGGAGGAGTAGGAAACATCCAAGATAAAACCCAGAGAGAACAGTGACGCCCGTCCCCCCAAAGAACAACAGAACGTTGATGAGCTGTTGGAAGACCCTCAGAGGGTCAAATATATATGCAGGTGCTGTTCCCAAAGAGGGGAAGAGAAAGGAAAAAATATTTAAAGAAATAACGACCCCTAATTTTCCAAATATGATAAAACTTTAAACCAGCAGATCCAATAAAGTCATTGAATCCCAAACACGAGAAACATGAAGAAAACGACATCAGGCATATCATTATCTAAAAACCAGTAATAAAGAGAAAATTAACTTAAACCAAAGGGCAAAAATATATAGATATACATACGTACAGACATACACGAAATTGGGAAATTTTGGCTCATTCACAAACTCCAGGTTAAGAACTCTAGTTTAGATCAAGAGGGTGACGGCGTGAAGACAAACTCATGGTTAGGAAGAGGTAACGATCGTGCTGAAAACCAGTGGTTAAAGTTTGGTCACCATCATCCGTAAAGTTCCATTTGTGTTGAGAATCCGGAGAGCACGGACTTCCTTGTGCTCTAGGACCGGCGGGCTTAGTGTGCCGAGGGGCTCAGTTGTTGGCAGTTGTTTCTTTCCCCCCAGTTTTTATTTAAATCCCAGTTAGTTAACACATGCGGTAGTGTTAGTTTCAGGAGTAGAATTTTGTGATTCATCACTTACAACGCCTAGCGCTCATCGCAGGTGTGATCATTAATCTCCACCACCCATGTCACCAACCTCCTCACCCACCTCCCCTCTGGTGACCAGCGGTTTGTTCTCTATGGTTAAGAGTCTGTTTCATGGTGTCTCCCCCCCCCCACATATATTCATTTGTTTGTTCCACATATGAGTGAAATCATACGGTATTTGGCTTTCTCTGACCTATTTCATTTAGTATAATATTCTCTAGCTCCATCTGTGTCATGGCAAATGGTAAGAGTTCATTCTTTTTTGTGGCTGAGTCGTATTCCATTGTATATATCTGCCACATCTTCTTTATCCATTCATTGGTCAATGGGCACTTGGGCTGTTTCCATAAATTAGCTATTGGAGATAATGCTTCTTTAAAAAAAATTTTTTTAATGTTTTATTTAATTTTGAGACAGAAAGAGACAGAGCATGAGCAGGGAGGGGCAGAGAGAGAGAGGGAGATGCAGAATCAGAAACAGGCTCCAGGCTCTGAGCTGTCAGCACAGAGCCTGAGGCGGGGCTCGAACCTACGAACGTGAGATCATGACCTGAGCCGAAGTTGGAGGCTTAACCAACTGAGCCACCCAGGCGCCCCTGGAGATAATGCTTCTGTAAACATGAGGGTGCGTGTATCTCTTTGAATCAGTATTTTTATATCCTTTGAGTAAATACTGAGTAGTGCAATTGCTGGATCATAGGGCAGTTCTGTTTTTAACCTTTTTTGAGGCGCCGCCATACTGTTCTCCGGAGTGGGGCAGTTGGCTCCAATGGCTGTTGCCTTCTGAAACAGGATTGGGCCAGCACCTCCTCGGGGAGTCGAATATTCACCATGATAAGGCAATCTGGATTCTTGTTATGGTTGAGCAGACATCATGAGCGCAAAATACAAAAGACTCTTTTTAAAAATATTTATTTATTTTGGGGAGAGCACAAGTGGGGGCGGGGTAGAGAGAGGGGGACCGAGGATCCGAAACTGGCTCTGTGCTGACAGGCTGACAGTATGTGGGGCTCGAACTCATGAACCGCGAGATCATGACCTGAGCCAAAGTCAGATGCTCAACTGACTGAGTCACCCGGGTGCCCCCAAAAGACTCTTATTTTTATTCCATCTGGGATTCAGCCATTTTAGGGCCAAACTTGGCTAGTAGGACCAGCTTTCCTCTTGATAAATTCATCATAAATCTCAATGGTGTAATTTGTCCTTAGAGGAAATACAACTTCAGGACACTAGAGGTCTCTACCTTACCATATAACAATACATCTCAGAGGAAAACCTTAAAAGCAGAGTTTCCATGGCAACGATGAGTGGGTGTCTTGTGGGAGAGGTTAGAGGGGAGGGGGTTAAAGAGAGAGAAATTTTTGTGACCAAGAGGACAGTTCAGAATGGGTAGTTTCTGGTTTCTCTTGGGTGGATGTCATCTGTTGGTGTTTTGAAATACTGACTGAAAGTTGAGTAGGCTTTGTTGGACTTAGATTTTCCACTTGTTTTTCAGATTTATATCTTTGGTTGGACACCCAGAGCTTCTTAAAGCCTGAGGCACTGGAAAATAACAATAGCCACGTGGTCATTGCTGTAAGCATTGCAGAGAAATACTCTTTCCCTGTAGATGTAACTGACTTTTCCTAAATAACAACATCTCTGTTTTAAAATTAATTACATGCTTCCATTTGCATTTTAAAGTACCACCTGTGAATTCAGAGGACTTACGCATTTGTAAAAAAGAAAGGAAAAGATCATCTCTGAAGTATGTGAGGCAGAACCGGTCTTTGAGTGTGAAACATTTTTAGATTGGTAAGATTTCTTGGTATTTGTCTCTTGCCAGAGGACACTGATGAACTAAGAACCCATAGGAATGCTTAGAACGTGCTCTGGTGTAAATCCCCGTGCACTCCTTCCTTCGAGAGGCCAGTCTGGGCCGCCTCTGACTTCCCCAAAGAGACAGGAAGCAAAGCTTCTTGTCACCCTTGCCCTTTCTCTCCAGCCGTGGTGGGCTGCGACAGTACGAGGGTGTGGAAAACTTGTCTGCTGTTCCTTTCCGGACTCTTCCCAGCCCTCTCCCTGCTCTGGGCACTCCATTCAGGAGCTGTCAGTGCCCCTCCCAGTCTGAATTCTGAATAGCTGCTCACAGAATGATAGAGTTGGAAGGGGACTTGATTGATTCCATTATAACCAGAATCTAATGCTCGAACCCCCCCCAAATGCTTCTGACCATAAGGGTGTATATTCCATGTTTGATTGGCCATAGCTCCAGGGAATCTTCTGTTTCCCAAGGAGTCTGTCTGTCTTATCTATTTGTGTACATCTATGAACATCTGTATCTATATATCATCTATAATCAGTCAATCCTTCTATCAGCTGTCTATCATCTGTCAGTCCAGGGGTCTGTCAGTGTATCTGTCATCTTTGCATCCATCCATCCATCCGCTATCCTCTGTCAGGTGTTTCTTGCCTATCTATCCATCCATCTATCAATTCTCTCTCTCTCTCTCTCTCTCTCTCTCTCTCTCTCTCTCTCTCTCTACCTATCTATCTATCTAGATACCTACCCACCTATCATCGCCTCTCTCTCCCTTTACTTGTGTAGATGTGTGTGTTTGCAGTAGTGACTACACGTAATTTGCAAACTCTTCAGCTGTTTCTCCTTAATATATCTCAAGTAGATTTGTATATTGCTCTTCTGTGATTTGTAAATGTTGAGATTATCTTTTGTTGTCCTGATAATAAAGATGAGGATGGATTTCACCCTTTCCCTCCTATGCTTGCCCTCCACTCTTCCACTGATCTCCCCATTAGGGATTTGATTTAATTTGATTAACTTTGAATTTACATAATTGGCATGTGACTATTCACAGTGGACCTATTTAATGTATTGTGATTATAAATTATTTTATCTAGAACTTATAACTACTTCATCTTTTAATAAGCTTGGTTTTCCTACGTATCTATCACTAATTTAGCCTCAAGTCTATGATAGAAATGAAGTCTCTTTTTAATGCACTGACACCCACCGTGTTCTCTTCTGTGCTGAGTTTATATCCCCTCAGGGCGAACCTTCTTGGAAACTCTGTTCCCTGCTGTGGTCTGAACTGGATGTACTACAACGTAGCTACTGTGTGGCAAGATTTCACACCTGGGAATTCAGGCTCTTACTTAGAGTTGATTCATTTTTACTTGCGCCAGTGTTCTGTCTTCTCTAAATGAAGGAAGTGTAGTCTCTCCTTCGCATACTGTGGCCTTCACATATTTGTCCGTGGGACCACTGCTTCTCTTTTCTTTCTATCTTCTCTTCTCTACACCCACCACCTCCAGGCTTTTGACAGTTCTGGTGTGACGTAGGTCTGGTGTAACATAGTTCTGGTATGACATAGGTCTGGTGTGACGTAGGTCTGGTGTGACGTAGTTCTGGTGTGACATAGGTCTGGTGTGACATAGGTCTGGTGTGACACAGTTTGGTTTCCCTTTGTCTTTCGGATCCCCCTCAGTGAGCTGCAGTTCTTTGGGTCCCTCTTAGAACGTGCCACCCACATTCTTGACATGGCCTGGTCATTCCAGAATATGGCACTGTTGTTTTTAGATTCTCTGCTTTTACCCACGACCAGGTCTGCTCTGCGGGAGCGGAAGCCTTGGCATCCAAGGTTGGAACAGAATCAGTCTTCCCGACAGAAAGAACACAGTATGCTACAGTAGAATAGTCCTCAAATTGGGACTTTATCAGTTACCTGCAGGGTCTCACTACACATTTGAAATATGTACACACACACACACACGTATGGATGTTATTTTGGTTTCATATATGTATACACACATAATTATGATTTATTAATAATAATTAAAAAATAATCCTTTATTAATGTAAATTATGGATCCGACAAGTGACTGCCTTAAAACCAGGATCTCTCATGAGGTTTCAAAGCCGTGTTGTCAACACGGTAGCTACTAGACACACAGGACTGTTGAATTTACTAAAATTGGAGCGTCCGGGTGGCTCAGGCGGTTAGATGTCCGACTTGGGCTCGGGTCATGGCCTCACAGCTCCTGGTTTCGAGACCCGTGTCGGGCTCTGTGCTGTCAGCACGGAGTCTGGAGCCTGCTTCGGATTCTGTGTCTCTCCCTCTCCCAAAAATAAACATTCAAAAAAAATTTTTAATAAAATAAAATTAAGTTACTGAAAAACAACAAAACCAAATTCATGGTCTTGGTCTAAGCCACACTCGAGGCACTGGCCACGTGTTGCGCAGCGCAGACATGGTGCACGTCTGTCCCCGCAGACGGTCCTGCCGGACGGGGTTGGAGTCCGGAGTCTGTGGTGCGTCTTGTTTTCACCGCGTTGGCACCAGCGGAGTTACTGTGTCACGAGCGGTAAGCAAAGAGCTGAGGTACGCTCCAGCGTTCGCGGCAGCGGCAGGTCACATCCATGAAGACGACTAGCTGATTCTCCTTTGATGTTTCAGCAGAGAAAAGCAGTGGACAGACTGAGTCATCGGACCGTCGCCGGTCCTCTCGCTGCGCCGGGTCGGCTGAGTTTGCGCTGTGGGGGCACGTTCCTCCCGAGAGCGGCGGTTTGGGTTCGGCTCGTAAAATCGGTACTGTTGATGTCAGTGTTGTCGCTTTTGTCGTTCTGTGTGTCTCAACGCTTGCAGACCGTAACTTTGTTTTGGTTGTGGCTGCATGTGAGCAGTGAGGGAGAGTTTATATACACATTTGTTGTTGTTTTGTTTTGCTTGTTCCTCTTAAGGTCTGACCCGCCCCTTTGGTGGCCAGACGGGGTTGTGTTCGCTGTAAGGAGGCGTCTGCACTGCTGGCTAAGGTACGCCGGGACAGCGACAGCGCCGGCACGTCCGCGGTGCCCACGCACGGCGTCCCTCTGAGGCTGGCACTGTTCCCGTCCTCGTTCCAGAAGGGAAGGGACGGGGGCGCAGAGTGTTGAAGTGGCGTGTCCACGGTCCCACGTCATCAGTGGTAAAGCTGGGATGTGAATCGGGTGGCCTGACGACAGAGCCGCTCGCTCCGCCGCGATGCCACTGCGTGCCCCTCACAGAGCTGGAGGGCACAGGCCTCAGAATCAAGTTAAGGCTCTGGGCGAGACAGTCAGCCTTTTCAGATCTCCGTGTTCTTGTATGAAACGGGGGCCGTGATGCTGTCCTCGCAGGGTTCTTCTGAAGAGTAGGTGAGGTGCACAGAGCCTCTAACGCAGTGCCTGGTACTTGGCCAGAG
Organism: Mungos mungo; assembly: GCA_004023785.1. Classification (NCBI taxonomy): domain Eukaryota; kingdom Metazoa; phylum Chordata; class Mammalia; order Carnivora; family Herpestidae; genus Mungos; species Mungos mungo. Next base: position 491,182 of record PISW01000247.1, on the reverse strand, counting down.
CTTTGCACTTGGAGACCTGTCACTCCCCACTTGCCATCCAGAGGCGGGCCCGGTGGGCTCTTTAGTAATGCAGTGCGGGCGTCATGTTTGGCCGCGGTCAAAGTGACACAGAAGGCAGAGGACTGAGAGGCAGAACAGAGGCTCCTTTCCCGTCTCCCAGCGGGAGTCCCCTGGCTGTGAGGTGCTCCCACACTGCTCGGGGCTTGCCTGACAGAGAGAGCTGTGCGGAAACACCTTCTCCACCCCAGATACCCGTGGGCCCTTGTTGGGGCCTGCCGTCCTGAACTGTCATTTTATGTTACTTTTTAGTTTAATGTGTATTTATTTTTGAGAGAGAGAGAGAGAGAGAGAGAGAGCGTGCGAGGGAGAGATCATGAATGGGGCAGGGGCAGAGACAGAGGGAGACGCGGAATCTGAAGCAGGCTCCAGGCTCTGAGCTGCCAGCACAGAGCCCAACCCTGGGCTCGAACTCATGAACCATGAGATCATGACCTGAGCCGAAGTCGGATGTTTAACTGACTGCGCCCCCCCAGGCGCCCCTCATATACTATCGTTTTAAAAGACAAAATGAGGGGGAAAAGCATCCTTGACCAGTGTCTACTGACGTGCTCAGCACAGGCCTCCTGCAGAAGGGGGGTCCCAGGAAGTAAGTTGGTTGTGGGGTTGTTTACAAGATACAGGAGGAACTTTCAGGCTGGGAGGAGAAAATGAGTCAAAGTTCTGGGCCAGGAATCCACATCAGGTATGTAGGGAACAATGAGTCAACCAGTGTGATACTAATAACTATGTGGTGTATTTTGTAATAGTTAATCAGAGACACATTCAGGACTCGGCTCCAGGCTTCTGGAAAGACCGAGAAACGGGCAGTCAGGACCCTGCCTCACTGCTAACCTTCATGGAGATCGTACGGGTAGCGCCGAGGGAATGAACGCATCCAGAGACTTCGGTTTCTGGGCTTGCCTTCTGATTGGAGGGTGCTCCCGCGTTTGCCAGGAGAGCTCCCTCACTGAGGGTGAGCTCAGTGAGTCAGAGAACCAGCGCAGGACTGACTTGAGGGCTGCCTGCGACACTCCAGTGACCTTGTGGACCAGGATGTTTGAGCAGCTCTGGGGACCCCCAGAACGGGTTGGTTCTTGGTCACTCTTCTAGTGGTTCCCCATTATGGTGACAGACTGTAGTCTTTATCACCTTCAATAATTGCTTTCTACCTCCTGGCTGTTGCTGTTCATCCCCTTTGCTATCTGGAGCTTCTGTTGTGATGCTTTCTCACTTGCTCAGCTGGTTTCTGCCTTTCCTAGAATTCCCCAAGACAGAGAATCTCATACCAAAATTCTTACAAGGGACTTACCACCAGGCCTCATTAACTAGCCCCATGGCATTGATAGATGATCACAGTTAGGTGCTCACCTGTAGTCTCATTCATTCATTCATTCATTCATTCATCCATCCTTCCATGCATCCATCCATCCTTCCATCCATCCATCCATCCATCCATCCATCCTTCCATCCTTCCATCCATCCATCCATCCTTCCATCCATCCTTCCTTCCTTCCTTCCTTCCTTCCTTCCTTCCTTCCTTCCATCCATCCATCCATCCATCCATCCATCCATCCATCCATCCATCTATTCATTCAATGCATTGAGCACCTGCCAGGGTCATAGGATTGGTGACAAAGGGGCAGGTGACTTTACATCCAAAATCTCTCATGAATGCCGTGGCTCCAAGAACAACATAGTCTTGGATCTAATACATGTTGGTGTGTAAACCAACAGGACTCTTAGGGTAAAATGAAATAAAATAAACAAAAAATCTTCATTATTTTGGCCTACTGTCCATTCAGACCCACTCTGTGATGTTGACTCTCCAGCCTTGGAAATCTTGAAGGCCCCATGACATTTCTGGTTATTTTTTTCAGTGACTGAAAAAGTGTCACTCATTCACCTCTGGTCCTCCCTCAGGTCTCATCTCAGTGATTTAAGTGTGCAGTGCCATGGAAAAATCCACGGTTCGGTTAGTGTGGGTCTTCTCCCCTCCTCTAGCTCCAGTGGGCTGCATGCTGGGGTGGGAAGGAAAGAGGCACGACACCCCATCAGGATTTCTCAGCACCCCAGGCATCAGCCCTGTCCTTTGTTGGCTCAACCACCCGTTGTGGCCTCTGCCCTTCCCCGGGTGGGGAGAGGGCCATAAAGAAGGGAGGAAGGAGAAGTCTTCCTTGATTTGGACTTTTGTGAATGGATTTGGCATTTTGTGGGCCTGGAAGGTGATTAAAGCTGGTTTAATGATTTCTCTCAGGGGGTTCTTGGTGAGTCTGTCCAAGGCAGATGCTCTGAATATCGAGATATCTGTCTGCACGTTTGGACACATGCAAAGGCCTCTTTCCTCTGGCTGGTGGCGCCTGGCGCCTTCCTCCACACTTACGCATTGGTGGGAGAGCCGCAGTAGAGCGGCTGCTCCAGGTGGTCTTGCTAACAGGTTCTGAGAAAAACTTGGGCAGGTGCTCGTTCTGTGGCCTGCGTCTTCTGTGCGGGAATTACTCCTTCCTCCTCCATCGTCAGCATGGGCAGTGAAGGGTCCACTAGAGCAGCCAGGCTCTCCGTGTGTGTCTTCCCAAAAGAAACCGTGATCTCCCTGTTTTCAGTCCCCTTGACTAAGGGGCTCCGGGGTGGCTCAGTCGGTTCAGCACTTGACTCTTGATTTCTGCTCAGGTCACCGTCTCCCGGTTGGTGAGATGGAGCCCTGCACAGGACCCTGCTCTGACCGCACAGAACCTGCTTGGGATTCTCTCTCCCTATCTCTCTGCCCCTCTTCTGCTCTCTGCCTCTCAAAGTAAATCAATCAACTTACAAAATAAAGTCTTAAAAAATACCTTTGACTGGGCTCCAAGGAAAAGTTCCCATTTTTATTGGCAAGATTCGGTCTAGGCAGAGGTATGATGTGGGGGAGCACTGGGGGAGGGGGGTGGGGAGGACCAGGCTTCCGTGAAACTGCCTCCCTAGAAATGGAACAGGAAAGCCAGGTGTGAACTTGACTCAGGCGTGTCAGTTTAAAGCTCTGTGTAGTAAATTACAAGGGTGTAACATGATGGGTAGATGCAGGAGTAAAAGAGGACCTGATGTTAAGAGATCGGGGTTCAGGTCCCCGACTTTATACGTCCCGGAGTCTCAGCTTCCTCACCTATTAAGTAGGTGTGTTAGCAAGAAATTTCAGAGGGCTCCTGTGAGAACAGAACGCGATGTGTAAACACTTTGTATACTCCGAAATAAGAAGTGAATATTGTCAGTCATCCAACAAATTCACACTGGCAGCATTTCTTAAAAGCCAGTTAACGGATCACACGTTATTTTGAGTACTGTGGAGGGGGTACCAATCTGAACGTGGTTATTTCTATGAGCCAGCTCTTCTAATGTCGCCAGCTGGGGTCTGGACAGGGGTCTCGGGGCAGTGCTGGATGCTTGGGCAGGGGGTGTGTGGGACCCAGACCAAGGGAGAGGTGTACTGAGAGGAAAGGAGGGGCCAGAGGCCTCAAGCCCTCGGGTCTGCAAAACACAGAATTCGTGAGTTTCTGTACGTGGGGAAAGCATTGCTCATCAACCTTTGCGGAGCTCAGGATTTTTGATTCAGATTAGAACCAGGAAATGTTCAAGCTAGAGGATCATAGATGTCATCTTCGTTGACCCCTTATTTTGGGGCCCCAGGAGATTAAATGACTTGTTCAAGGTTTCACAGTGAGTGAGACGCCGAGCCATTTCAGAACCAATGACCCAGACGTTCCCAAACCTCAGTCCTGGCCTCTCCTTTCACTCCTCATTTCCCTTGTCCGCTCCCTTCCTCCTTCAAGTAGGAGCGTTTGGTAAACATCTGTGAGCGTTTGCTCCTGGAGCCAAGGAAAGAGACGTATTGATTTTCTGTGGGAGGAAGAGAACGGGGGTATTCTGTGGTGTTAATAGCACTTTTGGAACAAAGGACCCAAGTACGGAATGGGCGCCTCTGGGGATAGCCACCTACTTCCCCCTCATCAGGTGGCCTTCTCAGGCTTCCCTGCAGCAGAACCTCTAGATTTTAAAACGCGCTAAGAGCCTCAGTGTAGTCATGATAACTTCACGCACACCTGCCAGACTCAGCCTCTGGTAACGTGAATTCTGCAGCCCTTTGGCCTACATCGGTGGTTTATTTTCCTCAACAGGCTTTTTATTACTGGGACAATTCAGTTTCTTGTGCGTTTGCATATTGCTCTTTGTATAGGTCATCGTGGTGCCAAAAATGGGGGGTGGGGGGACGCAAGGAGACAGAGCAGCTCCAGAATGGGGTTAGCTTTATACTTGTGTTTGATGTGCAGCTTGGGATGCTGACTTCACCAGAAGTTCGTTCTTGTAATCACCTTTATAAAATTTTGTTAACGTTTATTTATTTTTGAGGGAGGGAGGGAGACAGACAGACAGACACAGAATCCGAAGCAGGCTCCAGGCTCTGAGCTGTCAGCACAGAGCCCCACACAGGGTTCGAACTCATGAACCTCGAGATCATGACCTGAGCTGATGTTGGACACTTAGCCGACTGAGCCACCCAGGCGCCTTCCTTGTGATCACCTTTTTAGGTGATTTATCCACTCCGCCCCACCTGCCCACCCCCACCTGCAGACATCTGGCAAGCACTGATATTTATATTGTTTCCATAGTTTTGCCGTTTCCAGAATGTCCTGTGGTTAGAGTCATGTATCCTTTTCAGATTTGCTTCTTTCACTTAGTAATAGGCTTTTCAGGTTCCTCATGCATTTCCATGGCTTGAGAGCTCTTCATTTATAGCACTGGAGAATAGTCTTTGGACGGACCACAGTTTATCCACTCACCTGCAGAAGGACATCTCGGCTTTCCACGTTTTGGCAGTTATGAGCCGAACCACTACAGACATCTCTGTGCAGGTGTTTGTGTGGATGCAAGTTCTGTACTCCTTTAGGTAAATATCAAGGAGTACAATTGTTGGACTGTATGGTAAGAGTATATTTAATTTTGTAAGGAAACACCTGTCTTCCAAAATGGCCACGCCGTTTTGCATTCCCACCAGCAACGAGCAAGAGTTCCTGTTCCTCCACATCTCACCAGCATTTGGTTGTGTCCATGTTCCAGATTTTGGTTAATCTGATAGGTATGTAGTGACATTTCATTGTTGTTTTAAAATTTTTTAAATGTTTTATTTATTTTTGAGAGAGAGAGAGACAGCGTGAGCAGGGGAGGGTCGGAGAGAGAGAGGAAGACACAGAATCTGAAGACAGACTTTCAGCTGAAGAGCTGTCGGCACAGAGCCTGACGTGGGGCTCGAACCCACGAACCCTGAGATCATGACCTGAGCCGAAGTCAGACGCTCAACCGACTGAGCCACCCAGGTGCTTCGTTGTTGTTTTAATTTGCACTTTCCTGATGACATATGATGTGGAGAATCTTTTCATATGCTTACCTGCCATTCATATATCTTCTTTGGTGAGGTCCCTATTAAGGTTTTTGGACCAGTTTGTAATGGGGTAGTTTGGTTTTTTATTCTTTTTTTTAATTTTTAAATTTTATTTAAATCCAAGTTAGTTGGCATATAGTGTAATCATGATTTCAGGCGTAGAATTTAGTGGCTCGTCACTGACATACAGCACCCCGAGCTCATCCCAACAAGTGCCCTCCTTAATGCCCATTGTCCGTTTAGCCCAACCCCCCACCCAACGACCCTCCAGCAGCCCTCCGTTTGTTGTCTGCATTTAAGAGTCTTATATGGTTTGTCTCCCTCTCTATTTTTCCTTCCTTTCCCCTATGTTCACCTGTTTTGTTTCTTAAATTATGCATATGAATGAAATCATATGATATTTATCTTTCTCTGACTTACTTCACTAAGTGTGATACACTCTAGTTCTACCCATGTTGTTGCAAATGGTAAGATGTCATTCTTTTTCATTGCTGGGTAATATTCCATCACACACACACACACACACACACACACACACACACACACACACACACATCACATCTTCTGAATCCACTCATCAGTTGACGGGTATCAGGGCTCTTTCCGTACTTTGGCTGTTGTTGACAGTTCTGCTATCACATTGGGGTGTATGTGCCCCTTTGAATCAGCATTTTTGTGTCCTTTGGATAAATACTTAGTAGTGCAATTGATGCGTCATAGGGTAGTTTAGTTTAGATTTTTTGAGCAACCTGCCTGCAGTTTCCCGGAGCGGCTGCACCAGTTTGCACCAGGAGTGCCAAGGGGTTCCTCTTTCTCTGCATCCTCACCAACATCTGTTGTTCCCTGAACCGTTAATTTTACCCACTCTGACAGGCGTGAGGTGGTACCTCATTGTGGTTTTGATTTGTATCTCCCTGATGGTGAGTGATGTTGAGCGTCCTTCCATGTGTCTGTTGGCCGTCTGGATGTCCTCTTTTGAAAAGTGTTTGTGTCTTTTGGCCATTTCTTCACTGGATTATTTGTGTTTTGGGTGTTGAGTTTGGTAAGTTCTTTATAGAGTGTGGATACTAACCCTTTATCTGATATGTCATTTGCAAATATCTTCTCCCATTCTGTTGTTTGCCTTTTAGTTTTGTTGATTGTTTCTTTTGCTGTGCAGAAGCTTTCTATCTTGATGAGGTCCCAAGAGTTCATTTTTGCTTCTGTTTCCCTTGCTTTGAGAGACATGACTAGTAAGAAATTGCTGCGGCCAAGATCGAAACGGTTGTGGCCAGTTTTGTCCTTTAGGATTTTGATGGTTTCCTTTCTTACCTTTAGGTCTTTCATCTATTTGAGTTTATTTTTGTATGTAACGTAAGAAAGTAGTCCAGGTTCATTTTTTTTCATGTTGCTGTCTGGTTTTTCCTACACCATTTCCTGAAGAGACTGTCCTTTTTCCCATTGGATATTCTTTCCTGTTTTGCCAAACATTAGTTGGTCATATATGCATGGGTCAGTTTCTGGTTGTCTGTCCTGTTCCATTGATCTCATTGATCTGTGTGTCTGTTTCTGCGCCCATACCATACTGTCTTGATGATGACAGCTTTGTAATACAGCTTCAAGTCTGGAACTGTGAGGCCCCCCAGCTTTGGCTTCCTTTTTTAACATATTACTTTGGCTATTCGAGTCATTTCTGGTTTCATACACATTTTAGTTTTTTGTCCTAGCTTTGTGAAGAGTGCTGGTATTACTTGATTGGGATTGCATTGACCACACAGTTTGTGTTGGGTAGTGTTGACATTTTAACAGTATTTGTTCTTTCAATCCATAAGCATGGAATGTTTTTCCATTTCTTTGTGCTTTCTTCAGTTTTTTTCATAAGCTTCTATAGTTTTCAGTGTATAGACATTTTACCTCTTTTGTTAAGTTTATTCCTAGGCACTTTATGGTTTTCAGTGCAGTTATAAATGAGATTGATTCCTTGATTTCTCTTTCTGCTGCTTCATTATTGGTGTACAGACATGTCACAGGTTTCTTTACATTGATTTTATATCCTGCGACTTTGCTAAATTCATGTATCAGTTCTAGCAGTTCTTGGTAGATTTTTTTTTAGGTTTTCCATATAGAATATCATGTCATCTGCAAAGAGTGATAAGTTTGATTTCTTCCTTGCCAGTTTGAATGCCTTTTCTTTTTGTTGTCTAATTGGCTAGGACTCCCAACACCTTTGTTGAACAGAAGTGGTGAGAGTGGACATCCCTGTCATTTTTCTGACCTTAGAGGGAAAGTCCTCAGTTTTTCCCCATTGGGGAGGATATTAGTGGTAGGTCTGTTGTATATAGCTCTTGTGATCTTGAGGTGTGATCCTTCTATCCTTGAGGATTTTTATCAAAAAAGGATGCTGTATTTTTTCAAATGCTTTTTCTACATCTATTGAGAGGATCATGCGGTTCTTTTCTTTTATTAATGGGATATATCACATTGATTTGCTGACATTGAACCAGCCCTGCATCCCAGGAGTAAATCCAGTTTGGTCATGGTGAATAATTCTTTTAATGTATTGTTGGATCTGGTTTGCTAGTATCTTGTTGAGAATTTTTGCATCCATGTTCATCAGAGAAATTAGTGGGCTCTTTGGTTTTTATATAATGAGTTTGAAAGTTTACTTCCATTTCTGTTTTTTTTGGAACAACTTCAAAAGAATAGGTCTTAACTCTTCTTGTAAATATTTGGTAGAATTCCCCCGGAAGGCCGTCAAGCCTTGGATTCTAGTTTTTTGGGAGATTTTTTTTTAATTATAGTTTATTGTCAAGTTGGTTTCCATATAACAGCCAGTGCTCATCCCTGTTGGGAGATTTTCGACTACTGATTCAATTTCCTTAGTGGTTATGGTTCTGTTCAAATTCTCTAGTTTCTTAAGTTTTGGTAGTTTATATGCTTCTAGGAATTTATTCATTTCTTCCAGATTGCCCAATTTGTTGGCATATAATTGGTCATAATTTTCTCTTATATTTATTTCTGTGGTGTTGGTTGTGATCTCTCCTCTATCTGGTCTACTGTTTTTTGGATTTTGATATCATTGATCTCTTTCTTTATTAATCTTTCTTATTTTCCTTCTTCTGTTGATTTTGGGCTTTATTTGCTGCCCCTTTTCCAGCGCCTTTAGGTGTAAGGTTAGGTTGTGTATTTGAGACATTTCTTCTTTCTTTAGGAAGGCCTGGATTGCTATATACTTCCCTCTTTAACATTTTTTTAATGTTTTTATTTATTATTGAGACAGAGAGAAACAGAGCACGAGTGGGAGAGGGGCAGAGAAAGAGGGAGACACAGAATCTGAAGCAGGCTCCAGACTCTGAGCTGTCAGCACTGAGCCTGATGCAGGGCTTGAACCCACAAACCGGGAGATCATGACCTGAGCCAAGTCGGACGCTTAACCAACTGAGCCACCCAGGCACCTCTATGCTTCCCTCTTATGACCATTTTTGCTGCATTCCAGAGGTTGTGGACTGTTGTGTTTTCACTTTCATTGGCTTCCATGTACTTTCTAATTTCTTCTTTAATTTCTTAGTTAACCCATTCATTCTTTAAGAGGATGTTCTTCAGTCTCCCAGTACTCATGGTCTTTCCAAATAGTTTCTTGTGGTTGATTTCAGGTTTCATAGCATTGTGATCTGAAAATATGCACAGTATGATCTCGATCTTTTTGTACTTGTTGAGGGCTGACTTATGTCCCAGTATGTGATCTATTCTGGAGAATGTTCCATGTGCCCTGGAAAAGAATGTATATTCTGCTGCTTTAGGATGAAATGTTCTGAATATATCTGTTAAGTCCATCTGGTCCAGTGTGTCATTCAAAGCCATGATTTCCTTGTTGACTTTCTGCTTAGATGATCTGTCCATTGTTGTAAGTGACGTATTGGTATTGAAGTCCCCTACTGTTATGGTATTATTATCAATGATTTCTTTATGTTTGTGATTAATTGATTTATATATCGGTGTGCTTTCAATTTGGGGGCATAAATTTTTACAATTGTTAGATCTTCTTCATGGATAGCTTCCTTAATTATGACATAATGCCATTCTTCATCCTTGTTACAGCCTTTGTTTTGAAATCTAGTTTGTCTGGAGCACATGGGTGGCTCAGTTAAGCATCCAATTTAGGCTCGGGTCATGATCTTCTGGCTTGTGAGTTTAAGCCCTATGTTGGGCTCCGTACTGACAGCTCAGAGCCTGGAGCTGCTTCAGATTTCAGATTCTGTGTCTCCCTGTTTCCCTGCCCCTCCCCCACTCATGTGTGTGCATACTCTCTTTCTGTCTCTCTCTCAAAAATAAATAAACATTAAAAAATTCTAGTTTATCTGACATAAGTGTAGCTACTCTGGCTTTCTTTTGATGGCTATTATCATGGCAGATAGTTTCCATCCCCTCACTTTCAGCCTGTAGGTGTCTTTAGGTCTAAAATGAGTCTCTTGTAAGCAGCATAGAGATGGGTATTGTTATTATTATTTTTATCCATTCTAATACCCTATGTCTTTTGATTGGAGTATTTAGCCCATTTACATTCAGAGTGATTTTGGAGGGTATGAATTTAGTGCCATTGTGTTACCTGTAGAGTTGGTGTTTCTGGTGATGCTCTTTGGTTCCTTCTAGTCTCTGATCCTTTTGCTATATATATTTTTTTCTCCACTCAAAGATCCTTCCTTAAACTTTCTTGTAGGGTTGGTTAAGTGGTCACAAATTCCTTTAATTTTTGTTTGACTGGGAAACTCTTTATATTTTCTTCTGTATTGAATGATCGCCTTGCTGGGTAAGAGTATTATTGTCAGCATATCTCCCCCATTTGGCACGTTGACTGTATATTACCACTCGTTTCTGGCCTGCCGAGTGTTTGTGGACAGATCTGCTGTGAACCTGATTTATCTTCCCTTGTAGGCTAAGGACTTTTTTCTCCCCTTGCTGCCTTCAGGATTCTTTCCTTGTCTGTGTATTTTGTCAATTTGACTATGATATGTCTTGGTGATGGACAACTTTTGTTGAATTTTAATGGGACTTCTCTGTGCTTCTTGGGTTTTGATACCTATGTCCATCTCCAGATTAGGAAACTTTCAGGTATAATTTGCTCACATATACCTTCTGACCTGCCTTTTCTCACTCTTCATCTTCTGGGACTCCTATGATCTGAATGTTACATGTTTTAATAATTTGCTGAGTTCCCTAAGTATGTCTTCGTGACCCTTCACCTTTGTTTCCCTCTCCTTTTCAGCCCATTTTCCATAATTTTATCTTCCATATTACTGCTTTGCTCCTCTGCCTTGTCTGTCCTCATTTACATGGCCTCCATTTGGGTTTGCATCTCGGTTATAGCGTTTTTACTTTCAGCCTGACTGGATTTTAGTTCACTTACATCTGCAGAACGGGATGCTCTGGTGTCTTCTATGCTTTTTTCAAGCCCAGCTAGTACCCTTGTAATCTGTTTTAAACACTAGTTCAGACATCTTACTTATATCTGCACCGACTAAATAACTGGCCATTATTGCTACCTGTTCTTTTTTTTGAGGTGAATTCCTCTGTCTTGTCATGTTGGAGAAAGAAAAAAACAATAATAGTAGTAAAATGAAATAAAATTTTAAAAATTAAAAAGATCAAACAAAGGAAGTTATATCCTACATGTTTTGATTTGCTTGTTAAGAGAAGCTTGATAGAAAAAAAGAAAAAAGTTGAAACAAATTTAAAAATATTTTAATTAAAAAACATAAAAAAAACTTTGCTCTTTTTGTATCCAAGAAACAAAAGAAAAGATAAACAACAACAACAAAAACAAAAACAGAAGCAAGAACAGAAAAATGAGCAAGCCAACGAGCAAACGAAAAAACCCAAATGAAGCTCAGTCCAGTTTCCCCTAGGCCTTAAACTTGGCAGCAGTCTGGGTTCTGTAGACTTAACTCGTGGAAGGCGTTTGTGCCGGCCTCTGGGGGAGGAGCCTGCCGGTCTGATTCTCAGCCCAACCTACCCCCGTGGAGACGTGCCTGGAGGGGCACAGGGGTTCCGCGCTTGGTGTAACGGCTCCATTCTCCACTTGGCGGCGCTGTTTAGCTCACTGGGGTTGATCAGTGTTGGCAGGCTAAAGGTGAAAAATGGGCCATTTCCAGGCCACTCTCTAGTCTTCAGATCAGTCACCATCCACTTCCATCAGCTCCCTGCCTTACCCCGTAGGAGTCTGAGCTGTCTGCCAGTTGGCGCCTCCAGAGTTTTGTCTTAGGCCTTGCTGTGTTTCAGAACCCCAAACTTAGGAGACCCCACCATTGGGACCCACAGTGATCTTCCGGGGGAGGGTCTCGCTGTGCTGTGGCCAGAGCTCAGGAAACAGTTGTGGTGCTCTGCAGCGCAGCAGCTCGGAGTTGATGGTAATTTTATGGTAAGTTTATGGTACAGCCCGCGTCTTTGTTCCTATATGGGTGAATGTGGTGACTTGATGGCGCCTGCCATGTTTTTCTTCTAGCATCTTGAGGACATAATCCTACTGTTTTCTTGCTTTATTTCTGAGGAAATCAGCTATCTAATTGTTGCTCTTTTGAATATATATATATATATATCTTTTCTTTGATTAAAGTTTTTTTTAATCATCTTTATGAGATATGCCTGGATGTTTTCTTTCTAGTCTTTGAAATTTCAAATGTCAGGAATTTATAGCTTGAAATCTTTCATTATTTATAAAATTTATCATCTGTTATCTTTTCAAATATTGCTTTTGCCCATTTTTCTCTCTTTTTTGACTAATTGCATACTTTCTTTTCTAGACCTTGTATCTTTTACTGTCTCTTACGTATTTTCTATACTCTTGTCTTTTCATACTTCAGCGTAGATAGTTTCTTCTGACTTATCTTCCTTAATTTCTCCTTATTGTTGCCGAGTGGGGTCTTATTTTGATTACTTTTTTACCAAAATTTTATACTTTTATAGCTAACAGTTCTCTCTTGAAATCTTATTTGTGTCTTTGAAAGTATTTAGCACAGTTATTGTAAGGTGTATTTGGTAACGACACCTGTTATCTGGGTGTCCTGTCAGTCTTTTGATTTTCTTTTATTTATAGTGGTGTCTACTTTTGTTACTTTGTATTCCCACATTTCCCACATGCCCTTTTTCTTTTTTAAATTGAGCACTGGACATGGTACATGGAGAACTATAGAAATAACTTCAACCTCACCGTGATACTGTCTTTCTCTAGAGAAGATTTAAGTTTGCTTCTGCTAGTCATGTGGCAGTGCTAGTAATGTGGGGCTCTGTTCATTCAGGTCCCGTGACCTCGATTATTTATAGCTGGGCTTTTTTATTTTTCTTTTTTTTCTAAACCCAGCCTTCATTCACTCTTCTTCTGAAGATGTGCTTTCATCTTGGGGCTGCAGCTACAAGTGTTTATGGATTTCCAGTCTTAGCAAATACTAAATTCCCATCCCCAGCGCCCAGCATGATGAGATTATCAAAAACATTGCTTGGGCTCTGAGTCACCTGTTACAGAATCAGCAGTTAACGGCCAGGAAAACACAGAGGCACCGCACTCCTGTCCCATTGTCTTCCTGATGGTCGTCTTGTAACTCCCCACCGGTCTTTTAGCGCATCAGCCTTCAAGCAGACTGTGTTTATAGGTATAAAATATGGTGGGCATCCTCAGGACGCTCATCCTGGATTCTTAAGTCTTCCATTTTTCTTCTGAAATCTACCAATAGGATGGGCCATTTTATTTTATTTTTATTTATTTGTTTTTGTTTGAGAGAGAGCGAGAAAGAGGGAGAGGGAGAAAAGAGAGAATAGGGGAGGGGCGGGGGGGGGAGAACCCCAAGCCGGTTCTGCATGCACTGTCAGCGCGGAGCCCAGCGTGGGGCTCGATCTCACAAACCACGAGGTCATGGCCTGAGCTGAAATGAAGAGTTGGATGCTTCGCTGACTGAGCCCCATAGGCGCCCCTACCCCCTTAACCATTTTAGAGTGCACGGTTCAGTGATACTCACGTTCTTGAATGACTGTCACCACCGTGCATCCCTGGAACTCTTTTCATCTTGCAACATTGAAACTCTATCCTCATTAAATAAGAACTTCCAGTTCTCCCTACCCTTAGGCCATGACTACCACCATTCCACCTTCTGTCTGTGTGAATGTGATTATTGTAAGTAACTCATGTATGTTAATCATACCGTATTTGTCTTTTTTGTAACTAGCATATTTCACTTAGCATAATTCTCTACGTTCAACTATGTTGTAACATGTAGTAGATTTTCTTTCCTTCTCAAGGTCGAATAATATTCCATTATATGTGTATAATACATTTTGTTTATTCATCTGTCAGTGGAATTTGGGTTTCCTACCTTTTTGGCTATTGTGAAAAAATCTGCTACAAACATGGGTATACAAACATCTCTTGAAGACCTTGTTTTGATTTTGGATACATACCCAGAAGTGGAATTGCTGGTTCATATAATAATTTCATTTTGAAATTTTAAAATCATTCTACACTTAAGTTTACCAACACATTTTTATGAAAATGTTACTTGAAAGAAGGTTTATTTATACACACCGTAGTTTTAGGAGGTAAGCTTAAGGCACTTTGCACATGCGTCCACACAAAATAGACTACATACATATTTATCTTAATGAAAGAGAACGTCACTCCAGAGAAGGTTCACATGTTATGCCCAAGTTTCCAATATCGCCCCAAAGGAAACCAGAGACCACCAGGGAGACTGAGTCACACATGCAAAAACAAAGGGCTTTATTACGGGCTTAAGCTCGGGCTCACAGACTCCACCAACCTGCTGGCCACGTGGAGAGAGCCCCGAACATGGCGGCGTAGGGGCTTTTTTAGGAAGGGGGCATTACAAGAAATGACGACCCAGGCACAGTGATCCATTCCCTACCCCCCTATCAATACTGGCAGTAGTGAGAGCCAATCACAACATTTAGAGTATCGACCAATCACAGAGTGGGCCCAGGACCCTCATGTAGGGCGTGACTAAGACCCTCATGTAGGATGTGACTATAGCCTCCATCTTTAGACCCGCCCCTAGAAAGGTCAAAGGTGTTAGCTGGCCTCTCCTGATTGGGTGCCACAAGAGTTGTCCCTCCTTCCCTGGGCAATTGCACCCTTCCATCGGCCAATGATACGGAGAAGCCGGCACCTTGGCCTTTAAGTACAGGGAAAGCCTGAGTCAGACCTGCGTCCTTAAACACACACAGTGTTGTTTCCATGAGTTCAGCACAGGACTATTCTAATACGCTTCTACAAATCCTTTCAAAAATACTTCTGTGTTAATGATAGAAGATGCCATTTGTGAAAAGGCTTAAACTTAAGCAGGGTAGTTTCAATTAACTCTATGGCTATTCCCTTGTTTTTCTATACATATGTTTACAAACGCTTGTATCTTAATGAAAGAAGATACTACTTGAAGCTCCATAAACAGTGTAGGCGCCAGCCAGTTAAGCAGATGGCTGTTCCCATATACAGTAAACCTGGGTGGTGAGTAACTTGTTGTGCAAATGTTCTGCAAGATGAGTGAACATTTCTAATAAATTTTAACCTGCTAAACAAGTGATATCTTGCAACATGAATAGTATGTGATGCCGAATGTCACAGGGTCACAGCTGAGCCAGTGGTTTCTCTCTCTCTCTCTCGCTCTCTCACTCTCACTCTCTCTCTCTTGCTGTGGGATTGTGGGTGATTGTCTCCCATGTTCAAGTGCTCAGTCTCAGGCTGCAGTGTTTGGCAGAAATCAGTGATTTTTCAGAACGTTGGAAGGTGCCCACAGCCGGCACCAGTGTGTCTTTGTCACTTCAGAGCACCTCTGGACAGTCCTTTGCTTTTCCGTAAGAGTACGTTTAGGAGGGCGTCGCTTCATTCTAGGTCAGGGTGCCTGCGGACACAGACCCCTGCTCTGGTGCCTTATTACCAGTCACAGCAAGTACGGCACACGACACGGTCACGGTGCATGCACTGTGGCCGGCACCCGCACGAGCAGGTAACATGGCCCTCACGCGGAGAAGGGTTGAAGAGAAAGGCGGTAGGAAGAAGGAGGTGATGACAGTGGACCTTAAGAAGGAACCACTGAGAAGTACGGTGAGGTACGCGCCGAAACTGCGGGAGTTTATCAGTCTTCCTCTGCATCCTGTCTGCAGAGGGGGAGAAAAATGGAGGGATCCTTCTGTGTAAAATGTCGGGAACAGCGCAAAGTTTTGTAGAAAAGCGCCGCCCGAATAACGCGAGTTACGAGCGAGCGATGATCTGTGCCGCATCTCCGCGGGATCCTCCGAAGGAGGCGAAGGCCAGTGTGGTGGGCAGGTTCCTTGTTAGAGCTGCGGGAAAAGAGAAAGATTCCGTTGACCCGATAGACGGCGGCGATTCCGTTAGGGAATGTCGTCCTGCACAGCACCCTCCTCTCTCTCGGCTCGCTCACACCAGCCACGGAGGGTTTCAAAGGTAACTGCGGGTTACTTTATTTATTTTTCTTTATGTTTTGTATTTTCTTTATTATTTTGTGTTATATTACAGTACTTTAATTATTTTTATGTGAATATTTTTGGGTTGTGGAATGAATCATCTGAGTTTCCATTATTTCTTATGGGGAAATTCGCTTTGATGCACAAGATTCCAAGCATGTTTCTGGAATGAATTATACTTCAACACATAAGTCTTTTTAAAATGTTTTTATTTAAGTCCTGGTTAGCGAACATGCAGTGTAACATTAGTTTCAGGTGTGTGATACAGTGATTCAGCACTCCCGGACCTCCCTCCGTGCTCATCACGGGTGCACGCCTTTACCCCATCGCTGGTTCACCCATCCCCCCACCCACCGCCCCTCTGGCAACCATCAGTTTGTTCTCTATAGTTAGAGCCTGTTCCGCTCCCTCGCTCGCTCACTCTCGATCACTCTTTCCTTGTTTGTTTTATTTCTTCAATTCCACATATGAGTGAAACATGGTGTTTGTCTTTCTCTAACTGACTTACTTTGCTTAACATAGTACTCTCCAGTCTGTCCGTGTCATTGCAAATAGTAAAGTTTCTTTTCTTTTCTTTTTTTTTTTTCTTTTTTTTGACTGGGAAAATAACTGTTTTCTTCTGGGGTGTGGGCACGTGTCTAGTCTCAGAACTTCTGGGAATTGTCTCTTAGTGCCAGTGATCTTTGTGACTTTGAGCATGTTGAAGTGCACGGCCTTTTTCCAGGACCCCTCCGCCCCCCCCCGACAATGTCACCCATCTGGACATCCCCAAAGCAGAGGGGCAGGTGCACAGACATGTTCTTGGGGCGTTCCTCAAAGTACTTGAACTTCTGGATGTCATGGAGATGGTCTCTGCAGATGACAGTGGTTCTCTGCATCTTCGTCTTGGTCCCCACACCAGGCAGAAGCCACCCTTAGATGGAGACATTAGCCGTAAAGGGACATTTCTTATCAGTGTAGGGCCCTTAATGGGCTCCTTGGGTTTCTGGAAGCCCAGACCAATGTTTCTGCAGTATCATAAGACCTTGTTTTTGCTAGTTTCTCTAAGCAGGACCCTCTTGTGATTTTGAAAGTGGTTGTTTACTTTTTTTTCTTAATAGTTTATTGTCAAATTGGTTTCCATACAACACCCAGTGCTCTTCCCCACAAGTGCCCTCCTCTATCACCACCACCTCTTTTCTCCCTCCCCCTTCCCCTTCAACCCTCAGTTCATTTTCAGTATTCAACAGTCTCTCAAGTTTTGCATCCCTCTCTCTCCCCAACTCTCTTTCCCTCTTCCCCTCCCTCTGGTCCTCCATTAGGTTTCTCCTGTTTTCCTGTTAAACCTATGAGTGCAAACATATGGTATCTGTCCTTCTCTGCCTGACTACCTCAAGGTCCATCCACTCTCCTACAAATGGCCATATGTCATTCCCTCTCATTGCCATGTAATACTCCATTGTGTATATATACCACATCTTCTTGATCCACTCATCAGGTGATGGACATTTAGGCTCTTTCCACGTTTTGGCTATTGTTGACATTGCCGCTCTGAACATTGGGGTACATGTGCTCCTATGCATCAGTATTTCTGTATCCTTTGGGTAAATCCCTAGCAGTGCTATTGCTGGGTCATAAGGGAGTTCTATGGATAGTTTTTTGAGGAGCCTCCACACTGTTTTCCAGAGCGGCTGCACCAGCTTATATTCCCACCAATGGTGCACGAGGGTGCCCGGCTCTCCACACCCTCACCAGCATCTATAGTCTCTTGATTTGTTCATTTTAGCCACTCTGACTGGCGTGAGGTGGTATCTCAGTGTGGTTTTGATCTTTGTTTCCCTGATGATGAGTTGTTTACTTTTGATGGACATGGTGGGTCTGAACATCTGCCATCTTCCTGGCCACCTGAAGAAAGGACAATATTTTATTCTTCTTTATAGCTGAGTAATATTTCATAGTCTATATATACACCACTTATTCTTTATCCATTTATTGTCAGTGGATACTTGGGATAATTCTATAATTTCGCCATGTAGGTTGTAGATAATGCCGCTGTAAACATCAGGGCGCAGGTGTACCTTTGAATTAGTGTTTTTGTATTTTTTGGATAAATACCTTGTAGTGTAATTGCTGGATGGTATGGGAGTTCAATGTTTAACTTTTTGAAGAGCCTCCATACTGTTTCCCAGAGTGCCTGCACAGCTTGCATTCCCCCAAGAGTGCCGGAGACTTTCCCTTATTCCATGTCCTCACCAACACCTGTTGTTTCTTGTATTGTTGAGTTTAGCCCTTCTGACAGGTGTGAGGTGGTATCTCATTGTACTTTTGTCTTGTATTTCCCTTATGATAAGTGTATTTCCCTGATGACGATGAGTCATCTTGTCATGTGTCTGTTGGACATCTGTAGGTCTTCCTTGGAAGAATGTCTTTTCATATCTTCTGCCATTTTTAATTGGATTATTCATTTTTTGGGTGTTGAGTTTTATAAGTTTTTCTATATATTTTGGATACTAATCCTTTATCCGATATATTATTTGCAGAAATATTCTCTCATTCTGTAGGTTGTCCTGTGTTCTTGCTGATGTTTCCTTTGAAACAAAGGAAAAAAGCAGAAGCTTTTTATTTTGATGAAGTTCTAATAGTTTATTTTGGTTTTGTTTCCCTTGCTCTAGAGACATGTCTAGAAAGAAGTTGCAATGGCCAGTGTCCACAGGAGAGCAATGCCTGTGTTCTTCTCTAGAGTTTTTTATTTTTACTTTTTTTTTTAAGCAAGCTTTATGCCCAACATGGAGCCCAATGTGGGGCTTGAGCTTATGATCCTCAGATCAGGATCTGAGTTGAAATCAAGAGTCAGATGCTACCCAGGCACCCCTCTTCTAAGACTTTTTTTGTTTTCAGTTCTCACTGTTAAGTCTTTCATCCATTTTGAATTTATTTTGGTATAAGAAAATGGTCCAGTTTCATTCTTTTGCATCTTGCTGCCAGTTTTGTCAACATCTTTTGTTGAAGAGACTGTATATTTCCCACCAGGTATCCTTTCCTGCTTTGTCAAAGATTAGTTGACAATATAGTTGTGGGTTTACTTATGGGTTCTCTATTCTGTTCCATTGATCTGTGGGTCTGTTTTTTATGCCAGTACTGTACCATTTTGATCACTACAGCTTTGTAATATAACTTGAAGCCCAGAATTGTGATGCCTCCAGCTTTGCTTTTCTTTTTTAAGATTGCTTTGTCAATTTGGGGTCTTTTGTTTTTCCATGCAAATTTTAGGATTGTTTGTTCTAGCTCTGTGAAAAATGCCTTTGGTATTTTGATAGGGATTGCATTAAATTGCATTGCTTTGGGCAGTATAGACATTTTAACAGTACTTGCTATTTCAATCCACGGGCATGGGATGTCTTTCCATTTCTTTGTGTCATCTTCCGTTTCTTACATTAGTGTTCTGTGGTTTTCAGAACACAGGTCTTTCACCTCTTTGATTAGGTATCTAACTGTTTTTGCTGCAAATGTAAATGAGATTGATTCCTCAATTTCTCTTTCTGCTGCTTCATGTTGTTAAATAGAAATGCAACAGATTTCTGCACATTGTGACTTTACCAAATTTGTGTATCAATTCCAGCAGTTTTTTGGTGGACTCTTTCAGGTTTTTAATATAGAGTATCATGTCACCTGCAAATAGTGAAAGTTTTACTTTTTCCTTACCAATTTGGATGCCTTTGCTTTCTTTTTGCTGTCTGATTACTATGGCTAAGACTTCAAGTCCTATGTTAAATAAGAGTGGTGAGAGTGGACATCCCTGTCTATTCCTGACCACAGAGGATGGTCAAGGTTTTCCCCACTTAGGATGATGTGAGCTGTGAGGTTTTCAGATATGGCCTTTATTATGTCGAGGTATGTTCCCTCTAATCCTACTTTGTTGAGGATTTTTATCATGAATGGATGTGGTACTTTGTCAAATGCTTTTCCTATATCTAATGAGAGAATCATATGGTTCCTATCCTTTCTTTTATTAATGTGGGGTATCATGTTGATTGATTTACAGTTATTGAACCTCTCTTGCAACTCAGGAATAAATATCACTTCATTGTGGTGAGTGATTCTTTCAGCATATTGTTGAATTTTGTTTGCTAGTATTTTATTGAGAATTTTTGCATGGATGTTCGTCACAGACATTGGCCTGTCATTCTCTTTTTGAGTGGTGTCTTTGTCTCATTTGGTTTCAGTGTAATTCTGGCCTGAAATAGTTTCTTTTGACATCCATTTGTGGGATAAATGTTTCTCCACCCCCTCATCTGCAGTCTGGGAGGGTCTTCAGGCCTACAAAGAGTCTCCTGTAGGCAGCACACAGATGGGTCTTGTTTCTTTTTTATCCGTTATGATTCCCTACATCTTTTGGTTAACGTGTTTAGTCCATTTACATTCACAATAATTATTGATAGATACATATTTAGTGCCATTTGATTACTTGTTTTGTTGTTGTGTCTGGAGATTTTATCTGTTCCTTTCTTGTGTTTGGCACTTCTGATCTCTCCTTTGCCCTCCAGGAGTCTCCTTTAATACTTCTTGCAAAGCTTGTTTAGTGGTCATGAATCCCTTTAGTTTCTGTTTGTTTGGGAAACTCTCTCTCCTTCTGTTCTGAATGGTGGCCTTGTTGAATAGGGTATTCTTGACTGCATATTTTTCTCATTGAGCACTTTGAAAATGCCATGCCACTCCCTTGTGGCTTGCCAAGTAGCTGATGACAAATCTCCTGCCAGCCTCTGGGTTTTCCCTTGTAAGTTAAGGACTTCTTTTATCTTGCTCGTTTTAAGATTTTTTTCTTTATCACTGTATTTTCCAAATTTAATTACAATATATCTTGGTGTGGGCCTGCTTTTGTTGATTTTGACGGGAGTTCTCAGTGCCTCTGGGATGTGGATGTCTGTTTCCTTCCCCAGATTAGAGAAGTATTCAGCTTTTATTTCTTAAAATAAACTTTTTGCCCTTGTCTCTCTTCTTCTTCTGGGATTCCTAACATGGATGTTATTATTATGTTTGATGGAATTACTGAGTTCCCTGTGTCTATTCTTGTGTTGTATAATTCTTTGTCTCTTTTGTTCAGCTTTATTATTTTTCACTATTTTGTCTTCGAGATCACTAATTTGTTCCTCTGCATCTTCCAGCCTGGTATTCTTTGCATTGATTCTTTTTTTTAACTCTTTTACCTCTGGATAAGGGTCTTCCTGACCCTTCCTCTGGGTAAGAGACTTATTTTCTTAAGTCTAGTTAGTATCCTTATGATTGTTGGTTTAAATTCTCCATCAGTTTTGCCACTTATATCTGTTTTGCTTAGATTTCTGGCCATATACTTAGCTTGTTCTTTCATTTGGGATAAATTCCTCCATCTTGGCATTTTGTCTCTGCCTTCCTCTCTGTGTTAGAAAAGCCAGTTATGTCTCCTGCTCCTGAAAGCAATGTCCTTATGAAGAAGAGGTCATGTAGTGCTCAGGGCCCGATGCTTCATGGAGTGTCTCCGGTGTGAGCTGTGTGCACTCTGCTGTTGTGTTTGGGTTGCCCTGTCCCCCAGGTCAGTCATCCCCAGAGGCTCTCTTTGACTGCCGTGGGCAGTGTTTGGTCCCTCGGCCGGGTGTGGTGAGGTGTCACTTGGGTGTGCTCTCATCTGCTTCTGAAATGAGGCCCGGCACGACCCCCACCAGAACTGAGGCCCTGCCGAACTCCGTGGTCCCGAGACGTCGTGTGGCCAGGGGTCTGTGCTGGTCTTCCCGGGGAGTGACCTGCTGCACCGGGACTGAAGCAAGCTTGGTGGAGAGGGGCAGTCACGCTGGAGCACAGGGGTGTGGGGCTGGGTGTAAGCAAATTATGCAGTGCTGTGCTGCCTCCCACAGGTGGCTCTGTGTTTCTGCTGAGGAGTAGGGGAGGGAAATGGCTCCAGAAAACTCCTTTGTTCCTGGAGAGGTGTCTCTGGGAGATCGTCACTCAGGAACTCTGAATAGAGCGAATAGTGTCCCCATTGTGTGCCCCAGGAGTTCTTCTGATGCTCTTTCCAAGCTGTCTGTCCTCTGGGTTGTTTATCTGCCTGCTCTCGAAGAGAAGTACATTGCCCTGAGGGCTGTGTCCCCACCAAACCTGCTGACCTTTAACATTCCAGGCCTCAAGCCTTGCTTGTTGCAAGAACTCATCAAATTCAGCCCCTCTCCTTTTCCAAGCCAGTGGCTTTGGGGAGCCCTTCTCCCTGTGCACCCCCTGTGTGCGCCTCTCTCTCACGCTGCTTTGTGACCAAGCTCCCTCCCTTCAGCACAAGCTGTGCTCTGTTTCTCTCTTAAACAGTGTTTCCACACTTCTTTCTTCCATGTGGCCTCTTCTCTCCCTCTAGTCATGGACTTTTTCCTGTCTTCAGGTTGATTTCTGGGGTATTTAGGATGACTTGATACTTACCTAACTGTCTGAGGGACGACGCAAGCCTAGGGTTCTCCTGCTCCACGGTCCCCTTCCTGCTCCTCCACTTTGAATGTCTGAGTAACCAGCACAGTGTTGTCCGTGGAACTGCATCATTTAATGTTCTCGCCCTGGTTCACGAGGGTTTCGATTTCTCCACATCACTGTGAACACTTGTCATATTCGTTTTTGTTGTTGTTGATGACAGTAGCCATCCTGATGGATGTGGGGTGATATCTCGTTGCCGTTTTTATTTTAATATTATTATTTTTCAAATTTTCTTCTTTTTCAGTTGAAGAATAACTGGCATATGATGCTATATTATTTTCATGTATGCAGCCTATTTTATATTTATATACATTATGAAATGGCTATCATAATGAGTCTAGTTACCATTCGTCACCATACAAAATTATTATAATATTATTGACTGTAATTTCTGGGCTATACATTACATCCACGTCTTATTTTGTTATAATTGGAAGATTGCACCTCCTAATCCCTTTTACCTATTTCACTAATTCCCCACCCCCTCCTGTGTTGTAACCATCAGTTTGTTCTCTACTTATGAGTCTATTTCCGGTTTTGTTTGTGTTTTAGATTCCACATGTAAGTGAATTCATGTGATTCGTTCTTTTTTCTGACTTATTTTGCTAGCATAATACCTGCTAGGTCCACTTACGTTGTTGCAGATGACAGGGTTTCGTTCTCTTTTATGGCTGAGTCATGCATGCTTGTGTATATACACGACGTCTTCCTTGTCCGTTCATTTGTCATGGACACTTAGGTTGTTTACATGCCTGGGCTGTTGTAAATATTGCTGCATTGAACATGGGGGTGCACATGTACTTTCAAATTCATGTTTTTGTCTTCTTTGGATGAATATCTAGAGGTGGAATTGCTGGAACATATGGTGATTCTATTTTTTATGTTACGAGGAACGTCTATACTGTTTTCCACAGGGGTCCCACAGTTCATAGTCCCGCTGACAGTGTAGGCATGTTCTCTACATCCTTGCCAGCCCTTACCATTTTTTGTCATGGATAACAGTCATTCTGATAGGTACAGGGAGATCTCTCATTGTGGTTTTGATTAGCATCTACCTGATTACTAGTCATTTAGAATTTCTTTTCATATATCTGTTTGCAATCTGTATGTCTTTTTTTTGGAAGAATGTCTATTCAGATCTTCTAATTTTTTTTAAAAAAGTTTCATTATTTTGAGACAGAGAAACTACAAGCTTGGGAGGAACAGAGAGAGAGGGAGAGAGAGAAAATCCCAGACCAGCTTCACCCTCTCATGGCAGCGCTCGGTGTGGGGCTCAAACCCACGAGCCATGAGATCATGACCTGAGCTGAAATCAAGAGTCAGATGCTTAACGGACCGAGCCCCCCAGGCACCCCGGGTCCTCTGCGGATTTTTTAATCAGATTATTTTTTATATTGAGTTTTAGGAGTTCTTACCTATATCTTATATGATATTTTCTTATCAGGTGTATCATTTCTGAATATCTTCTCCCATTCAGTAGTTGTCTTTTCTGTTTGTTGATGACTTCCTTTTCTGAGCAGTTGCTTTTTTGGTTTGATGTAATCTCATTTGTTTAGTTTTGCTTTTGTTGTTCTTGCCTGAGTAGACAATAAAAAATATGTATCACTGTGAATGGTGTCCCAGGCCTTACTGGCTATGTGTTCTCCTGCGAGTTTTGGTTTCAGGTCTTATATTTAAATTTTTAATCCATTTTGAGTTTAAATTTGTATATGGTGTTAGACAGTAGTCTGGTTTCATTCTTCTGCATGTAGCTGTCCAGGTTCCCCAATACCATTTATTGAAAAGATGCTTTTTTCCTCATTCTATATTTTTGCCAGTTTTTCATAGATTGATTGGCCATCTAAATATGGGTTTATTTCTGAGCTCTCTAGTTTATTACATTAGTCTGTGTGCTTTTGTGCCAGTACCATACCCTTTGGTTACTGTAGCTTTGTAGGATAGTCAGAAATCCTCGAGCATGGGAATTCCAACTTTGTTCTCTCTCAAAGTTGCTTTGGCTATTTAGGGCATTTTGTGATTTCATACAAATTTTATGACTTTTGCCTTCATTTTGTAAAAAATACTATTGGGTATTTTCATAAGGTTTTCATGGACTCTGAAGATTACTTTCAGTATGGACATTTTAGCAGTATTAATTTATTCAGTCCATTAGCCTGGTGTATTTTGCCATTTACTTGTGTTATGTCCAGTTCCTTTCATCAGTGTCTCATAGTTTTTGGAGTACAGTTTTTTCATCTCTCTGGTTAAATTTTTCCTAGACATTCTTTTTGATGACACTGTAAATAAAATTGTTTTTAAATTTATTTTTCGCATAGTTTATTGTTAGTATAAAAGATTTTTGTATGTTGATTTTGTGTCCTGAAACTTTATTTATTTGTTCTAATAGTTTCTGGACAGAGTCTTTAGGGTTCCTTTTATAGAGGATCATGTCTTCTGCAACAAGTGGCAGTTTTACGTCTTCCTTTCTGCGTTTGGTGCACTTTATTTCTTTTCATTGTCTAACTGCTGTGGCCGGGTATTCCAGTTCTGTCTGGGTCAACGTGGGAACAGTGGGCGCTCTTGTAGTATTACTTATCCTAGAGGGAAAGCTTTCAGTTTTTCACGTTGGAGTATGAGATTATCTGTGGGCTTGTTATATATTGCCTTCATCATGTTGAAGTATGTTCCCTCTCAACTCTATTGAGAATTTTTATCATGAATGGATGTTAATTTTGGTAAATGCCATTTCCTTAGCTATTGATATGATATTATTTTTATCAATGTGGTATGTTACATTGATCAATTTATGAGAGTTGAGCAAACTTCGTATCCTAGAACAAATCCCACTTGATCGTGGAATATGAATTTTTCCTTCATGGTCAGGAACAAGACAGGGGTGTTCACTTTCACTGTTTCCGTCTAACATAGTGCTGGGAGTCTTAGCCTCAGCAGCCAGACAACAAAAAGAAATAAAAAGCATCCAGATTGGCAAGGAAAAGTCAAACTTTTACTATTTGCAGATGACATGATACTCTATGTAGAAACCCGAAAGACTCCATCAGAAAATTGCTAGAGCTAATATATGAATTTAACAGTCACAAGATATAAAATCAACTTACAGAAATCTGTTGCATTTCTTTTTTTTTTCTGTTTTTTATTTATTTTTGAGAGACAGAGAGAGACAGCACGAGCAGGGGAGGATCAGAGAGAGAGGGAGACACAGAATCTGAAGCAGGCTCCAGGCTCTGAGCTAGCTGTCAGCACAGAGCCCAGTGCGGGGCTCGAACCCATGAACTATGAGATCATGATCTGAGCCAAAGCCAGATGCTTAACCAGCTGAGCCACCCAGGTGCCCCTCTGTTGCATTTCTATACACTAATAATGAAGAAAAGAAAGCAGAAAAAGAAATTAAGGAATCAGTCCCATTTACAGTTGCACCAAAACAATAAGATACCTAGGAATAAACATAACTAATGAGGTAAAAGATCTATACTCTGAAAACTATAGAAAACTTATGAAAGAAATTAAAGAGGACACACAGATATTTAAAAACATTCCATGCTCATGGAACAGAAGAACAAACATTGTTACAATGTCTGTACTACCTAGAGCAATGTACAAATTTAATGTAATCTTCACCAAAGTACCACCAGCATTTTTCATAGAGCTAGAACAAATAATCCTAAAATGTGTGTAGAACCATAAAAGACCCTGAATAGCTGAAACAATCCTGAAAAAGAAGAGCAAATCGAGGCATCACGATTCTGGACTTCAAGCTATATTACAAAACTGTAGTCATCAAGACAGTATGGTACTGGTACAAAAACAGACACAATCGATTGGCCAGAATAGAAAACCCAGAAATGGACTCATAAATATATGGTCAACTCATCTTTGACAAAGCAGGGAAGAATATGCAATGGAAAAAGACAATCTCTTCAACAGCAACATGCAGAGGAATGAAACTGGACCACTTTCTTACACCATATACAAAAATAAAAATGGATTAAAGACCTGTAATCTGTTTTTGCTAATGTGTTATTTTTTAAAAAAATTTTAATGTTTATTTTTGAGAGAGAGTGAGCACAAGCATGCAGGGGAGGGGCAGAGAGAGAGGGAGACATAGAATCTGAAGCAGGCTCCAGGCTCTGAGCTGTTGGCGCGGAGCCCAACATAGCGCTCAAAACCCATGAACCATGAGATCATGACCTGAGCTGAAGTCAGACACTTAACCACTGAACCACCCAGGTGCCCCCTGACGTGAGTATTGTTACTCTTGCTTGCTTTTCATTTCTACCTAAATGGGAGATTTTGCTCCATCCTTTCACTTTCAGGCTGTGTGTGTCTTTAGAGCTGAAGTGAGTCTCTTAGAGGCAGTGTACAGAGATGAGTTTTTAAAATTCATTTGGCCACTCTGTGTCTTTTGGCTGAAGCTTTACTTCACCTATGTTTTATGAAATTGCTGATAGGTTTGTATTTATTGTCACCTTGCTGATTGTTTTCTGGGTGCTTTTGTTGGTCTTCTTTATTCTTCTCTTGCTTTCTTTCCTTGTGATTGATGACTTTCTTTCTGGACTTCATGTCATGTTTCTCTTTATTTTTTTATGATTCTGTCAAAGGTTTTTGCTTTGTAGTTACCATGAGGTTCATATGCCACAAGTGATGTATATAGCAGTCTATTTTAGGTAGGTGGTCATTTTACTGGTGGTAATGCAAATGGGTAGAGCCACTCTGGAAAACAGGAAGGAGGCTCCTCACAAGTTAAAAATAGAATAAAAGTTAAAAATACCCTATGATTCAGCAGTTGCACTACAAGGTATTTACCCAGAGGGTACAAAAATACCAATTCTATGGGATACACGCATCCTGATGTTTATAGCAGTATTGTCGACAATAGCCGAACTATGGAAAGAGCCCAAATGCCCACTGACTGATGAATGGATTAAAAAAAAGATGTGGTGTATATATATATACACACACACACACACAATGAAATATTGGTCAGCCATCAAAAAGAGTGAAATCTTGCCATTTGCAAGATGTGGGTGGATCTAGAGTGTATTAGGCTAAGAGGAATAAGTTGATCAGAGAAGGACAAATACCATATGATTTTACTCATGTGTGAAATTTAAGAAACAAAACAGATGAACCTAGATGGGGGAAACAGACTCTGAACTGCATAGAACAAACTAGACAGGATGTGGGCAGAGGGATCGGTTAGGTGGGGGATGGGCATGGAGGAGGCACTTATTGGGACGAGCACTGCGTGTTGTATGGAAGTGATGAATCACTGGCTTCTACTCCTGAAACTAACTGGAATTTAAATAAAAACATGGAAAAAATTATCTGGTGGTCATTTAAGTTCAAATGCATTCTGAAAGCACTACATTTTACCCCCCTGCCCATGTTCATATTTTTGATGCTGTATTTTACATCTTTTTCCTTAGTTCACTCATTAAGTTATTATTGTACATTTAGTTGATTTTTACCACTTTTTTCTTTTAACTCTCTTAGTCGCTTCATAAGTGCTTGTTTGATTCACTGCCCAATTTTTATGTTTGCCTTTACTAGTGAGATTTTTTTCTTTCCTGTGTTTTTTAAATTTCTAGTTATGACCTTTTCTGCTTGAGGAAGTCAGTTATTATTTCTTGTAAAGCCTGTTTAGTGAAAATAAACTCCTTTAGCTTTTGCTTGTTTGGAATATATTTATCTACCCTTCAATTCTGGATGATAACCTTGCCGGGTAGAGTGTTTCTGATTGTAGGGTTTTCCCCCGTCCGTGCTATGAATATATGTAACCGCTCCATTCTGGTCTGTTGATTTTTTTCTGAAATATTAGCTGATGGTCTCATGGGGGTTTCCCTATGCATAATTAATTGCTTTTCCCTTGCTGCTTTTATAATTTTCTCTTTATCTTTAATGTCTGACGTTTTATTTCTGATGCATCTTGGTGTGTATCTCTTTGGGTTCATCTTGTCCTGGACAGGTGCTTCCTGGACCTGGATTTCTGGGTCCTTCTCCAGGTAAGGAAGGTTTTCACTGTTAGTCTTAAGTAACTTTCCTGCCTCTTCCCCTTTTTCCTTTCTAGGGTGCGTTCACACGGGTGTGAGGTGCTTGCTGTCTCTGAGGCCCACTAAACCACCTCGTTTCTCTTAATCATCTTTTCTTTCTGCCGTCTTGACCTTCCTCGTTACCGTTTTGATTTGCATTTCACTAATGGTTAGTTATGCTGACCACAATTTCATGTACTCGCCATCCATTTCTGTGTATTATTTGGTGAAATGTCTATTCAAGTCCTTTGCCCATTTTAAATTGAGTTACTTGTTTTTTGTTTTTGCTATTGAGTTAGGAGTTCTTTATTATTCTGGATATTAACTCTTTACGGGATATATGACTTACAGGTAGTTTCTCCTATTGTGTAGGGTGCCTTTTCACTCGGCTGATTGTGTCCTTTGATGCACAGAAGTTTTAATATTGTTTTAGGCCAGTATCTGTTTTTACTTTCGTTACCTGTTCCTTTGGTGTCATATCCCAGGTGTCACTGTCAGATTTAATGTGATGAAGATTTCTCCTGTGTTTTCTTCTAAGAATTTTATCGTTTTATGTCTTATATTTAAGTCTTTGACCCATTTAAACTTTGTATATAGTGTAAGATAAAGGTCTAACTTTATTATTTTGCATGTGGATATCCAAGTTTCCAACACCATTCGTTGAATTGACTGTCTTTTTCCATTAAATATTGTTAGCATCTTTTTTGGGAAAAAAAACCCACTTAATCATAAATGTGGCAGCTGATTTCAGGGCTCTATGTTCCATTGGTTTATGTATGTGTCTGTTTAGGCTAGTACCACACCCTTGATTACTATAGCTTTTTTTGTTTTGTTTCATTTTGCTTTTTTACAAGGAGGGGGCAGAGGGAGAGAGAATCTTAAACCGGCTCCATGAGATCTTGCAGGTCATGCAGGGCTTGACCTCACAACCATGAGATCGTGGCCTGAGCTGAAATCAAGAGTTGGATACTCAACCAGCTGAGCCAACCAGGCACCCCTGATTACTATAGTTTTTCAACCATGATACATTTAAGTTGTTTAACTTTGTTTTTATTCAAGACGTAACAAAACTATTCAGGGTCCCTTGATATTCCATATTAATGTTAGGTGAATTTTTTTTATACTTCTGCAAAAATTGCTCTTGGGATTCCAATAGGGGCTCCAGTAAATCTGTAGATAATTTTGGGAATGTTAACATCTTAACAGTATTAAGGCTTTCAACTTATAAACATGAGATTTTTTAAAAGTAGGCTCCATGCCCACCATGGAGCTTGAACTCACAACCCTGGTATCAAGAGTCAGATGCTCTACTGACGCAGCCAGCTGGGTGCCCCTAAACATGAGATGTTTAATTTATTTATGACTTTAATTTCTTTCAGCAATATCTTGTAGTTTTCAGTGCACATACCTT
The DNA here is from genome assembly GCA_004023785.1 of Mungos mungo. Classification (NCBI taxonomy): domain Eukaryota; kingdom Metazoa; phylum Chordata; class Mammalia; order Carnivora; family Herpestidae; genus Mungos; species Mungos mungo. The sequence goes on along the minus strand of PISW01000247.1, from coordinate 461,370 downwards.
TCATGTCAGTAGTTAAATTAATGCTTATGTATTTTATCCTCCTTGGTGTTACTGTAAGTAGAATTGTTTTTTTAACTTGCTTTTTGGATTGTTCATTGCTAGTATATAGAAATGCAATGGATTTTTTGTGTATTGACTTTGTATACTGCAATTTTGCTATATTTGTATTTATGAGTTATGATAGTTTGTGTGTGGTGGGAGAGTTCTACGTGTAAGATCATGTCATCTACAAACAGAGATAATTTTACTTCTTCATTTCCAATTTTGATGCCTTTTATTTCTTTTCTTGCCTGATTGCTCTGGCTACGATTTCGAGTACTGTTTTGAATAGAAGTGATAACAGTAGGCGTCCGTGTCTTATTCCTGATCTTAGAGGAAGAGCTTTAGTCTTTCCCTATTGAATATGATATTAGCTTTGGGCTTTTCATTTATGGCCTTTATGTCTTGAGATAGTTTTCTTCTATTTCTAGTTTGTTGAATTTTTTTTTGTCATAAAAGAGTGTTGAGTTTTGTCAAATAATTTTCCTGTATTATTGAGATGATCATGTTTTTTCCCTCTCCTTCATTTTGTTGATGTGGTATAATAAATTAATTGAGCTTTATATGTTGAACCATCCTTGCATAAATAAATCCAACCTGCTCAAGCTTATTAACTTCTTTTAAAAAACTATTTCTTGAAGTCAATTTTAATGATCTATGTTTTCTTCTAGGAAATGATCTATTTCATCTAGATTTCCAAATTTATCGAGATGTAATTATACATGATATATTTTTATAATTTTTAATATCTATAATTGCCTTTTGTTTTTGTGATTACAATAAGTGACATCTCAATTATTAACAAGTAATCAAATAGTCGTTTACTTAAAAAATCAACATTTGTATTTATTAATGAAGAATATTACATAATTAAAAAATTTTTTTAAATGTTTGTTCATTATCAAGATACGGAGAGAGACAGAGCAGGAGCAAGGAAGTGGCAGAGAGAGAGGGAGAGACAGAATCTGAATCAGGTTCCAGGCTCTGAGCTGTCAGCCCAGAGCATGATGCGGGGCTCAAGCCCATGAACCATGAGATCATGACCAGAGCTGAAGTCAGATGCTTAACTGACTGAGCCCCCCAGGTGCCCCTACATAATTTTTCTTAATTTTTGATTTTATCATTAAAATTTTCTCTTTTCCAATTTTTAAAGTTTCTTTGCTATTAATTTTTGACTTACTTTTGGTTAGTTCAGTTTTAAGTACCTTTTTTTACACATGATACGAAAATACTTTTAATATGGAAATTTTCACGTACATGGCAGCAGAAAAGATGCTATAGAAAAAAATTCCTGAACATCAATCACCTAGTTTCAACAGACATCAAGTTTCTTCTGAATGTGTTTCATCTTCTTTTCTCTACATTTAAACTTTTTCTTTCTGGAATATTTTAAAGCAAGTCCCAGATGTCATATTTTTCACTTGAATAGTTTGTATTTCTAGCAGAGAAGGACTTTTTTGGTGTGTGCGCTGGTTTGTTTAATAAAACCACAAGTTTCACTTATTTATCCTCTTGTTTTATGATCTATAAACTTAAGTTACACATTTTTTCTTTGAGTGCTTTTATGGCCTATCCCAGAGATGCTGACCTCTATATTCTTATTGTCATTCATTTCTAAATAATTTATAAGTTTCATTTTGATTTTCTGTTTAATCTAGAGGTCTCTGCAAGTCTGTTCCAAGCTCCCCCTCCAGATAGAAGAGGGGTTCTCCTTTCCTGCTGCTAATTGCGGTCAGCGGCTGTGCCCCTCCCTCGTACATTGTAGAATGTGGTGACACTTCTGGTGGCAGGTTTCTAGAACAACAACGGCATATGCCTGTTGAGTGTTTACTATGTGCCACACGCTAAGTATGTCCCAGACGTGAACTCATTTAATTCTCCTATCACCTCTGGGAGGCAGGGTGCCGTTTTCCTTGGAAAGAGTGTACAGTCAGTGTTTACGGACTTCAGAGTTCTCTTTTTATCTATTAGGTCAAACTTCTTAATTCTGTTGTTGAAATACTCTTTGTCTTTACTTATTCCTGTTTCCTAATGATGAGGGAGCATGGGGCAAGCTGAGGGCAAAATACAGGCTGGCGCACCTCCCCCCTCTCTGCCCCCGCCCAGGTGGGATCTCTGTGATGCATCTTGGACACTCCCGGCGACCCAAGAACAAAGGAGAAGGGTTGAAGTGCTTGCCACGGAGATGTGGGACGCTAAGGCAAATGAAAAATTAAATGCCCTTACTGCCTGTAGCCCAGTGACAAGTCCTCAAGACTGACAGAGTGACCTCCCTCTAGGAGCTCAGCTCAATGATGACACGTTGCTGGGGGCCAGAGAGAACCTTAGCTTAACTAACATTGCCCCAACCTCCAGGATCCTGTAAGTCAACCTCCTTTATCTCAACTGCCCCAAGGTAGATGCTGGCCAGCACACTCCAAGCTATGCCCCCCCCTCCATACATCTGAAGGGTTTCATGACTGAGGTTTTATTAAACGGTAATAAATGGCATTTCCCCAGCAACAGCCAGCCCCTCAAGGTCCTGGAAACCTTGCTTCTAAAATTCCTTAGAGACTTACTGTATCCCTGACCCCTCCCAACCTGAGGGTAGATAATGAGTTACCCGTCAGGACCCCAGGGAAGCTCTTCCTGCCCACGGGGCCTCTCCCCTGCTTTAATAAGGTCACCTTTGTGCACCAAAGATGTGTTCAAGAATTCTTTCTTGGCTTTTGGCGTCAGACCCCATGAACCCCCCATCACCCCAAAACTCATCACTAAGACATGGGTTTTTTAATGCTTCCCATTTTGACAAGAAATTTATCTTGCTTCCATTTCTATCAGTTTGTTTTTTATAGTCTTAAAATATTTTTACATGTGTTTTCATGTTTTCCTTCAATTTGTCATGTATTTGTTTCAATTCTGTTTTATCTGGCATAGTTTTTACTACACTGATTTTTCTTTTCTTCTTCCTCTCCATTTGCCTGCACCTTCCTGTTTCCTCTCCCATAACCTTTCTTTTATTTTACATTTGACTAGTGTGTCTTTTCCTATTTTTTTCTTCAAAATATTTTGTCATTTGTTATGGGTGTCTACCCCTCTTAAAAAGCATTTGACAGGCGTTTTTGCTTTCTGAATCTGAGACTCTATCTTTTATTAGAAAGATTTAACTCATTGGCATATATTATGATTACTCTCATGGTTGAATCTATTTCTCCCTTTTACTGTTCCTCTTTGTAATTGTTTTCTTAAACTTTATTTGTTCTGTTTTTCCCTTCTGTTTGTAAGTAAAACAGCCTATTTCTAACCCTCTAGTGGCTAGCCTTATATTAAAGCATTTAAACCTTGTGTACTTTTTACCTCTAATTTCTTAATAGATTTAGGCAAATAATTGTCTTTTTTTTTTTCAAGTTTGCTTATTGTTTCTGACTCTTTGGCCATTTCACTATTTCTATCAAGATCAGCTTTACGAGGGATGAACAGACTGCTGATTTCCTTCACAAAAACTAGTTGTTCCCATGAGTGATGAAGTATTTGGATTTACAGTCTGTTGATGTTATGTGTTTTGGAGTTTCAGAGCAGAGATTCTGACTTGGGTAGACCTATGCTGACCTTTTAAATATAGTCAGTGGGTCTTAAGCCAAGAACTTATCCTTCTGAATTTACCACTTGTATTTTCTTTTTGGGACCATCTTTGTTAGAGTGTGTGAAGAGGACCGGGATTCTCAGTATTGATGACATTTCCCCCCTGTTCTGCAAGAATGCTGAGCCAAATGGCTACGAGGGAGTGTTTGGATCATATCAGCATTCTAGTTATATTGTTCTTCCTGTCTTTACATCATCACTGATTATTGACAGTTGGCTTCTTGAGAAAAGGAAGAGGAAGGAGGTCTTAATAATGGTACCTCTACTTCATATTTCACTTGTGTATTCACCCCATGTTATTGAGTACCTGTGGTGTGCTAGGCATGATTCCAGGATCTGAAGGTATACTCACTGTCCCTGTCCTCAAGAAGTTCAGTCTGGTGGCAGAAAGCCCAGCATAAGAAGGGCCAGGGGAGAGGCGTATGGAGGTGCTGTGGAACCATAGGGGAAGACCCTTGATTCGGCCAGGTTGAGTCTGGAAATGTTTCCCAGACAAGGCAGTTTGGATGGAAAATTGCAGGATGGTCGGCAGTTGGCCAAGCCCAGAGTGGTAACACTATTGCAGGCATGTTCAGCTGCATGTTTAAATCCAAGAAGTAAGCAACGTCAAGGTTCAATGGACTGGAAGTGGCTGAAATTAGGAGGTGAGTGGAGGGGAGGTGGAAAATGAGGATGGAGAGGGAGGCAGGACCCAGATGTGAAGGAAAATGAGGAACCATAAATCCTGGGTTATTAATTTAGGCTCATTGGAGAGACTTTAGGGAGTCATCACCGCATTTGACAGATTGCATTCACAAAAGGTCAGAACCATTGCTTTAAAGGTACCTAAGAAGTAGAGTAGGAATGACACAATCATGTTAACATGCTGGATGATCTTGAGCTGCCCTGAGGATGCATCAGAGAGGTTGGTACTGTGGCTGGGAGACCCTTCGGACACTCTTGCTCTGGTCCAGGCGGGAGGAAATGAGAGCGGAAACTAAGTTTATAGCAGTGGAGGTGGAGGGAAGAGGAAAGAGAGAGAGAGACAGACAAGACAAGACTTGAGGCCTGATAAATAGGGGGAGAGAGGATGACATTCAGGATGAGCACAAGGTTTCTACCTTGAACTTCAGGCGGAGAGGTTGTGCCAACCTTCCCTGAAGTTTGTACGACACTGTAGATTTTATGTAATGGCTTTAATTTTTAAATCCTTGCCTCTGAAGTGTGTCTTATTCTCGGCACATTGCAGATATATAAGCCATGTGAAAACCTTATATGACCTTCCCAGAGTCACTCATAACCATGATTTCTGACATCGAGTCTAGTGTTCTTTCCACCACAGCATGGCTGCACCATGTCAAGGCAGCATTTGGGGCAAGATAAATAGAACTTATTGCAACTATTACTAATGATCTATGTTTCTATATAATAGGCAGAATGTATTTTATTACAAAATTTTTCTATGGAAATAATTTCAAATTTATAAGAAATGCAAAAACAAAAAGTACAAAGAATACCCAAACACCCATAACTGAATTCACCTATTTTTATTTATTTTTTTAATGTTTGTTTATTTTTGAGGTAGAGAGAGACAAAGTGCGAGTGGGAGAGGGGCAGAGAGAGAGGGAGACACAGAATCTGAAGCAGGTTCCAGGCTCTGCACTGTCAGCACAGAGCCCAACATGGGGCTCGAACCTACAGACCATGAGATCGTGACCTGAGCCGAAGTCAGATGCTTTGCCGACTGAGCCGCCCAGGTGCCCCCGAATTCACCTATTTTTAACATCTTGTCCTCTTCGCTTAGTTATTTGTTCTCACAGCATTTTTTCTAAACCATTTGAAAGTGACGTACATTATAGCTCTTTATCTTTGAATACCTCAGTTCTATTTTCTAAGAATGAAGATAATCTCTTACAAAATTATAGTTCACCGGTAGGCTTTAAAACTTTACAGCAGAACAGTATTTTAGCTAATATACCTTCCGTATCCCAGTTTTGCCAGCCGACACAATAATGCATATTTTCTCTGCCGTACAGGGTCTGGCCTGGAGGTAGGCACGTCATCATTGATTCGCTTCCTCTAATATGACCATTTCCAGTGTTCTTTGCCTTTATGACATTGATGTTTTTTGAACAATATTCTCTCTTTCTCAGCTTTTTTTTTTTTTATTTTAAATAGAGCATTTCACATCTCTTACTCACCTGATGGGTTCTCCTCATGGCTCTGCTGAGGTGAGGCATTCACAGCTGGGACACCCCATCGCTGACGTGTCCCTCTTAGGGTAGACGGTTTGGAGGATCACGAGGTCCTCCGTCCCTCATTGGTGATGTTACCCTTGGTTACCTGGTCAGCGTATCGCCCAGTTTCTGTACCACTTAATCACTGTCGTTTTATCTTTTCCTTACTAAGGAAGTGTCTTTGTGGAAAGACACGTTAAGACAGCGCAACTGTTCTGCTCCTCATTACAATTTCCCTCTAGATTTAGCATCCATAAATGATTCTTGCTGGCTCCAAACGGCTTTATAACTCTGCCAACGTCTCCATATTCACCATTCAGCTCCCAGCTTTCTACTGGGGGCAGACTCCATTCTTTCTATCTTATTTATGTATTTATCATTGGTACAGACTCACAGCTTCCTTGTGTTCAGTGATTTATCATTAATTACTATACTGAATTATTTTGATGCTCAAACTATCCCTGATGTGATCAGTGAGAACACCCTTCTATCTGGTGCCTTGCAACATGCTGCCACCATTTTTTTGAGTATTTCATTACTTCGGGATATGACAGGGTGTCCTGGCTCACATCACACCAGCCCTGGAAGCAGCCATTTATGTAAGGGATCTGGTTCCTCTGATGAGGAATAGTGTCGGAGGTGCTCACTGCCAGCAGGGTGTCTTTAATCCTTGGCCTTTTCAGCAGAAAGAGCCGGGAACATATGCACATAAGAGACCCACTCATGTATGTGTGCGTGTAGACAGACATATGCACGCACACATATGCATGTATGTAGATATATCAGCGCAGAAATATGCTGAAGCCCAAACATGTTCATGTGTTAGAAGTCATGAGCCCATACTGATTCCTCCAGTTCCAGTTTCCCACCTGGGTTCTTTCTCATCTTTCCTCCTTTCATCTCTGCATGTCCCTCCTTCCGCAGTGAGGTCCTTGGCTCCCAGCATCGACACATTCAATCATTTGTTCAAACCTGTATCACGTCTAAAGCCCTGTCAGATTCGCTTTGCTGATACTACTGTAGTTAAAACACAGTCTTGAAAAGGAACTCAGGACTTGTTTGCAATTCTTCCATCCACACTTCCTGGACTCAGGATATTTGTTTAAATACTGCACTCACGGGTTACTTGGATTCGTTTTCTTTCCCCCTCTTTGTTCTTCTCCTTACTAAGGATCTGTTGTTCATTTGCAATGCAACTGGATAGATTTGTTTTAGTTTGCTTTCAGTTACAGATCTTTATCCCCCTTCCTGTTTTTCTCTACCCTGATTTTTGCTTTTGAACATGAAGAATATCAACATACTTTACAAAGTCGAAAACTGTACAAAAGTGGGCTCGGAGAATGCCACTTTTCCCCAAATCTCTTCTGTCTCCCTCTTCCTCTTGCAGGTAACTACACCCTGTGTTTTCTGACTTCTACTTCCTGTGCTCCTTCCTGCAATGATAAGCAAGTCAGCAGATGTAAAGCTTTTCCTTTTATTAAAAGAAATACTGCCTATGACATCCAGCTGCCCCTTGAACATCACTGCTTTGAACAGCACAGGTCCACCTGTGGGCAGATTTCTTAGAGTACATGCTGTGAATGTATTTTCCCTACTTCGTGACTTTATTAACAACACTCTCTTTTCTCTGACTTGCTTTATTATAACAATACAGTATATAATACATACAGAGTATGTGTTAATCAACTGTTAATGTCATTGGTAAGGCTTCTGGTCAACGGTAGGCTGCTGTAACATTTTTGGGGGAATCAAAAGTTATATGCGGATTTTCTGCTGCAGAAGAGGTGGTTGACGCCCCAGACATGGTGCTGGTAAAGGGTCCCCTGGACACTCTTCCACTTTTTTGTTCACCTGCTCCCTATCACTTCCTAGTCCATGAAGCTATACACTGCGAGTCTCCCTTGGTGACTCATTTCCTCCACCTAGCATCAGGTTTGACCTATGTTCAGCACTCACTGAATGCTGTGGAATTGAGCTCCAAAACACAGACTGTGCTCCAGGTTTTCTGAATGAATGAATGAATGAGTGAGTGAAGGAGTGAAGGAGTGAGTGGAATGATGTCAGGCACTCACTCAGGGTGACGAGGTGCAGGATGTTACGCTTCAGTAACGAACACAGAATAATTTGCTGTCACTTCCAGTGGCACCCTTGGAAGCAAGCCTGTGAGGTTTGGGCAGGAATTGTCATACCACGTGGGTGTCGTCATGGTGCGTGCAGCCCCGTGCTAAGCCTCCCGTGGAGGTTTACCTTTGGGGTCGGGTACTTGGACGCACCAGTTTGCTGAGACAGCATTTCCGTTTCCTGCCCCGTTCTTCCGTCCTCGGGCTCGTTGCTAACCTCGTGCTGGTCAGGGTTTTCTCCACACACTCCAAGCCAGAAGTGTGTGAAGGAAAAGGACGGCTAGCCCTTTGTATTCTGTTTTGCCTCCAGTTTCTGTAGGGGAAAGAAAAGAGTGGCTGTCTCTTCCTTCCCCACACGGCTGCGGGTGAGAATAGTTCATAAAAGCTGGCAGAGCAAGTACTTCCAAAGATGAGCAGCACTGTGATGTCTAAAAGGACTTTCTCCTCCCTTCCCTCTTGGTGCCTTCTTCCTCCTTTCAGTGGTCATGGGTTATCAGAGGCTTCTGGTCACAGAAGATGGGCTGGTTCCTCCCAAGTCCTTAGCAACTCTAACCAGGCACGAGTCCATGGGACCTTATTTTCAGTAGGTGTGTGTTGTTCTGTAAGGAGGGATTTCCGGTAGCCCGAGGGTCATACTCTGTGGCTAGTGACTTACACTCCGGGCAGCCTTGCCTCGGCACCCTTTCCAGCCCAAGGACCAGTAGCCTGTGTGATCAGAGAGCTCTCTTCTCGTCCTTTGGTCACTTAGTGCCTGTCCCTAAAAACTGAGGAGCAGTAATTTGCCAGGCTATCTCGAGTGCCAGAGACATTCCGCTTCAGAGCGTGTCTTGGTCTTCGGGCTGCTGCAACAGAATACCACGGACCGGGGAGCTTATACATGACAGGAATGTGTTTTGCAGCATTCTGGAGGCTGGGCGTCTGAGATCAGGGTGCTGGAGCACCGAGTTCTGGGGAAGGCTACCTTCTGGGCTGAGTCGGCCGTATTCTTGCTGTGTACCACGTGGTGCAAAGAGCCGGAGAATTCTCTGGAGTCTCTTTTAGTAAAAGGAACACAAATCCCATTCACGAGGGCTCCACCCACATGGCTCAGTTACCTACCGAAGGTCCCACCTTCTAACGCCATCATGCTGGGGGTTAGGTTTCACCGTATGAATTTGGAGGGGGGCACATTCCATCTGCAGCGGAGGGGTGCTCAGGATTTGCACGCCCCATTATGGAATCTGGCCCATCAGCTCAGGAAGACAATTACAGGGAAGAGGATTCTTGTGATTAGATAGTCTTTTGTCAGAAGATCTCCTTGAGGCTGTTGGACCAGTGAGGCTGATCACCGGCATTGGGGGTGTAGGCGCTGAATTCTCTCTGTGACACAAAGTGGGGAAGCCATGACTTTAAGACGATGCTACATCACCTCCATTTTGTAACTTGCTCTGCCTTCGAAGGAGTTGTTTGAGCTCCTCTCTGCCGGCCGGAAGGGGGAAAGGCATGGTGGTCTGGGTATTTTGTCACTGCCTCACCCTCTGAAAATAGACCGACTTGTCAAGATGATGCATAAAGACGCTCGGAGGGAGGATCGAGAGGAACTTCGCAGCTCTGCACATTCGCCTGCCCACCTGCTTCTGTGCCTGGGCAGTGAGGGAGAAGGTGCTGGAAAGAGAGAGCTGGCTGGGCTGTAAGTCCCCTGGGGGCAGTGACAGTGGCTCTTCATTGCCAACAAGGTGGGATGTAGGTTCAAAAAAGGAACGGTGTGGCGTCACATGGAGGGCATGGCCCCCACTTGGGAGAGCAGCTGGCTCTGAGTACAGTTTAGTCAGAGGAGGGAGAGGATTAGGAAAAGCATGTTGTCAGGATAAAGTTAGAGCTCTGAAATTAGAGGGACCCACGTCCCAATTCTGCCTTGGCTAGTTGGTTGTAAAGTGGGCAGTGAAATGGGTGTGTGGATCTGCTCTCTTCCTGAAATGTAAGATGTTTAATAAGTGTTGTGTCTTCACCCAGCTTCCCTTTCTAAGCGAAAGCTCTGGTGTGGAAACTTTGGGATCTTTATTTTGCTTTCCACTGTTGAGGAAGCAATGGACTGGGTCATAAGGACCCAGAAGGAGAAGCTAAGGAATGGCGCTCTCCCTCCGTCACCCCTCCCACTGCGACCTCAGCCGAACTGTCAGCTGAATCCTTAAATGCAAATAGAGGGGTTCAGATAGCCAAGTAATGAGGTAGAGGCTGTGGCCATCAGCCTTCACGCCCCTTTCCGGGAAGACGATAGAAGATCCGGAGGAGAGAGTGAAGCTCCGTGATCAAGGCTAGAAGTTTGATCTCCAGGAACCAGAATCTGTATTAAATTTACAGAACACTGTCATCCCGTTTTTAAAAATGAGACAATCACACGCTTCTATAAATAGACTACGTAAGTATATATAAATGTTTTAAATGTGCTTTGTCGCAGAAGCTGTGACATGAAATGAACAAAGAACCAAAATGGATACAGATTTATTCTCAGAGTTCCCCCACACATCTGGAGGGAAGATGTGTAAGATTTATAGTAATATAACAAGGCGCCTGGGTGGCTCAGTTGGTTGAGCATCTGGCTTTGGCTCAGGTCATGATCTCATGGTTCGTGGGTTTGAGTCCTGCTTCAGGTTCTGTGCTGACAGCTCAGAGCCTGGAGCTGCTTCAGATTCTGTGTCTCCCTCTCTCTGTGACCCTCCCCTGCTCATGATCTGTCTCTCGCTGTCTCTCAAAAATAAATAAAACATTAAAAAAAAAGATTTATGGTAATATAAGGCGAGGGTGTCCAGAAAAAGTAGAGCTAACTTTGAAAGAAATGGTGGGCTTGGGACCCAAAGACCAGGAGTTTAGAGGTCTTCTCGCTTTTCTGCATCACAAGGAGCTTCAGTTCTTCTGAAAAGGCCAGGAAAAATGCATTGACCAAAAATCAATCCGGCATCAAATTCATTCTAAAAATCTATATAACAAATACTTAAAGTCCTGAGAACTGGCTGCAGGGCCCCATTGGCTGACCCGCCAGCCCTGGTGGAGTTCCTGGTACAGCTGCGGATCCGTGTTCTGATGGGGGAAACCAGTCCTCGCGTGTCTCCTTCCCCCCGCGGTGTGAGCGGGGCCTCTTCTGGGGCCGAGACATGTTCTGTGTTCTCGGCTCGCAGGTGGCCTTCCCCCCAAGGAGCAGTAGAAAGCTCTTTGTGGACAGCCTCCCGAACCCAGGGGCTCCACCAGACACGCGGACGGGAAGGCCAAGGGAGGTGCCCCCCCGTGCCTGAACTGTAACCCTGGCTCCGCTCCTCTGTTGCTCCATCTTCTGGTCGATGCTTTCCTGCTCTTACCATCTTCCTTCTGTGAAAACCGCATCAGCTCTTCTGGCGCTGACATCTCAGGGCCCTGCTGGTGCAGAGGGCTTAGGAGATGCGCATGCGCCTTCAGTCATTAAATAGACCCTTCCTCACTCAAAGTAGGCAGCGTTTACAATGTGTATCAGGCTAGTTTAATACAGAGAGATTTTTTTTTACCTCCTTGTATTTATGTTTGAGGTTCTTTTTTATTATTTTATTATTTTTTAAAAATGTTTATTTTTGAGAGAGAGAGAGAGCACAAGAAGGGGAGGGACAGAGAGAGAGAGGGAGACACAGAATCTGAAGCAGGCTTCAGGCTGTCAGCACAGAGCTCCATACAGGCCTTGAACCCACAAACTGTGAGATCACGACCTGAGCCAAAGTCCGACGCTTAATCAACTGAGCTCTAAGTGCCCCCAGGTTCTTTCTAAAATTAAAAAGAAAATTTCCCCAGCTATACTGAGGTATAATTGACAAGAATATGTAAAATGTACAATGATGTTTTGATATACATATGCATTGTGAAATTTTTATCTCAAGATAATCAACATACCCATTTCCTCACATGCTTACCTGTGTGTGTGTGTGTGTGTGTGTGTGTGTGTGTGTGTGTGTGATGAAAACACGATCTATTCTTTTAGCAGATTTCAAGTATACAAGATCGTGCTGGTAACTACAGTCACATTGCTCTAGCATAGAACTGCGGAAAATACTCATTTTGCATAATTGCAACTTTGTGTCCCCGGACCCCAACCTCCCCACTTCCTCCCTGTCCCAGCCCCGGTGGCCATCATTCCACTCTCTGCTCTGTGAGTGTGATGGTCTGTGTAAGTGAGGTCATACAGTATTCGTCGTTCTCTGGCTTCTTTCACTGAGTGAGATGTCCTCCAGATTCATCCGTGTTGTTGCAAGTGGCAGAATTTTCTTTTTTTAAGGCTGAAAGTACTCATTGTACATATACACCATTCTTGCCCCATCCATTCATCATTTATGGGCATTGAGGATGTGTCTATACCACGCTAGTGTGACTAACGCTACGGTGAACGGAGGATTGCAGATCTCTCCAAGATGCTGGTTTCATTTTCTTTGGACTTTCCCCCAGGGGGAATTGCTGGGTTATAAGGTGGCTCTATTTTTAATTTTTTGAGGAGCCCCCGTTGTTCTCCAGAGCGCTGCACCGGTGTGCATCCCCACCAGCCGTGCGCAAGGGTTCCCTCTTCCCACATCCTCACCAACACTTACTTCCTGACTTTTTGATACTAGGCATTCCGAGACAGGTGTGAGGTGATACGCGGTTGCAGTTTTGATTTGTATTTCCCTGATGGTGTGGCGCTGAGCACCTTTCATGTCCCTTTTGGCCGTCTGGATGTCTTCCGTGGAGAAATGTCTGTGTAAGTCCTTTGGCCATTTTTAGTTGTTAGGTTTTTGCTATTGAGTAGTATGGGTTCCTTGTGGGGTGTAGGTATGAGTCCCTTAACCCCTTCGTGTCTGCAGCAGTGGAGGGGCTGTGGGGGTCCTTGTGTGCGGGCTGTTGGAGTCTCTGCTCCTCCCCCTCTTCAGGGAAAAGCTGTGCCAGCTGTTCCCAGGGGACCCCTTGCTGCTGGGGCACCGTCTGATGTGGGCGAACCACACCAGTACAGCTGACCCTCAGACAGCCCGGGTGTGTCCTGAATGATTTTTCAGTGAGGCATGACTTTTGGGCTTCCGAGTTTGTCTCTGCATCATCCCATTTTCACACAAGTCCTAGCAAGTCAGTTTAACAAGAACCGCCCCCCCCCCCCCCGGGTATCTGATTGAGTTTTTGATTCTCTGCCACCCCTCAGGGGACGATGTCTGACCCCCTGGCTGCCTTCAGCACGAATCCTGTGAGGTTGGTTTGGTCAGAATCCTCCTTACTCCTGATGTTTCCTTAGTCTTTTTTATTCTTGGACCCCCACCCTGTGTTTTGTCCGTAAACTCCCACTGTGCCATACTGTATTTGGAGTTGAGTCCAGTCTCTCACCCCCTGAAAGGCCCCATTGCAGGGGTCCCTATACCCTTTGCGATGCCCCCTTCCCCTTACTAAGCAGGCAGGCGAGGGGCAAAGCAGGCAAGAGAAGGGAGGTAATAGGCAAGGAAGAGTGCGAGCAACAGCGGGGGATTGCTCCGGACAGAAGGCGGAGTGACGTGGGAAGTTACGTCACGCTGTGGAGGGTGGTGGCCAGGGACACACGGAGCTCTGTGCCTCCTGGCGCCCCACTGGTCTCATTTAGCTGTGTGTATTACTTTCCTGCGGCTGCTAGGGTAACTCTCCACAAACTGGACGACCTAGAAACAACAGAAATCTATTCTCTCACAGTTTTAGAGGCCGAGAGTTCAAACTCAAGGTGTTGGTGGGACCGCGCTCCCTCTGAAGGCTCTGGGGACAGCCCCCCCTTGCCTCTTCCAGCGTCTGGTGGCTCCTGGAGCCCCTGGGCTTGAAGCCCGACCGCTACCATCGCCGTCTCCCTCTGCACACAGCCTTCCCTTCTCTGCACGTCTCTCGGGAGGCCACTTGACACTGGACTTAGTGCCCATCCGTACAGTCCAGGCTTCCAGGTGGACGTATGTTGAGGGGCCACCGTTCAAATGCTACTCATTTGTCCAGTGACTCTTTTCAAGCCCTAATACACCGCTGACCCCGAAGCAATACAGGTCTGAACTGTGCACATCCACTTACATACAGTACAGTACTAGAAAGGTATTTTCTCTTTCTTATAATTTTCTTAATAACATACTCTGTACTCTAACTTACTTGATGGTAAGAGTACAATGAATAATACATACAACATACAAAATACGTGTTTAACTGCCTGCTCACGTTATGGGTAAGACTTTCGGTCAACAGTAGGCTATTAGTGGTTAAGTTGTGAGGGAGTCAGAAGGTACGTGCAGATTTTTGACTGTCTGAGGGGCTGATGTCCCTAACCCTGTGTTGTTCAAGGGCCAGCTGTACAAAAGAACTGTAAGAAGTATAAAGACAAACTGGACTGAGATCCTGTCCGTGGGGGTTTAGAGCCTAGAAAGGGAGGCAAAGCACACACTTCCACAGCTTGACAGCTGCCATGAGAGATGGACAGACAAATACAGTCTCGGAGTTTAGAGAGGTGGGAGCCGCACCAGCTCCATGGACAGATACACCAGGACGGTGTATACACGGCAGACCCATCAGCTGAACTGGATATGGAGAGACAGGAAGATATTGAATGTGTAGGATTCTAGGGCTATTCTAGGCAGAAAAACTAGTATCAAGTAGTCACGGAGGTAGGAAATGATGGGAGTTTATCGGCAGTTCTAAGAAATTCAGATTCACCAGAGCATGGGTGAGTGAAAGGTGGACATGGGAAGTCAGGTAGAGATGTTGGGGGTGGTTTGGTGGCCCTGCATGGGTTTTGCCGGTGAAGATGACACAGGATTTTGGTGTTTTTTTTTTTAATTTTTTTAATGTTTTATTTATTTTTATTTTTATTTTTGACACACAGAGAGACAGAGCTTGAGAGGGGGAGGGGCAGAGAGAGAAGGAGACACAGAACTGGAAGCAGGCTCCAGGCTCTGAGCTAGTCTCTCTCCTGACCCAGGGGCTCGAACCCACGAGCATGAGATCTGACCCGAGCTGAAGTCGGAGGCTCAACCGACTGAGCCACCCAGGCGCCCCGACGACACAGGATTTTGAACATGAGTATGATGGGATAAAATCTTTGATTTGTGAAGATAATAGTTTTGTATTTCATAAATAATGATTATTTTAAGCTAAAGACACTTGGGATTCAACGGATGCAGAGAGAGCCTTTCTTGAAACTTTCCTTATCTGACTAAAAGCAGAAATTCCAGAGAAATGACTGCCATAAATTTCTCCTTCAGGGTGGGGCTGTTCATAGGAGTGAGACCAAGACTAAACATACTTACCATAAATCCTCTCTGCGGAAATTGTATGGCCCCGAAGAAGATGGAAAGACCACTGACAGCTGTGTAGACAAGCATTCTTATCTCTCGTGTCTTTTCCCCAAACCCCATTTCGTAAAGAAACATATTTGTCCTTCCCACAGGAGCCTTTTTTTCTCCCCCCGCCACAAGCTAGGTGTTTAAGCCCCAAATTCTAACCACTCCTTTGACTTACTCATCACTGAGCACTTCTGCAGTGTGCACGTGGCACGTATAAGCAAACACATGCTTCTCTTGCTAACAGTCTTTGTCACTTTAATCAGCAGGCCCCAGGTTCTTAACCTAAGAAGAGGGGAGAGGAAAAGTTATTCCTACTCTGTAGTTTATAATGTATGTCATCTATAGGAATTAAAATGAGGAGAGAGACTGAAGACGGGGAAGCTGACCCAGACCTGAGTAGCAGGCAGAAAGTAGAGATGAGTTTGTCTTTTGGAGAGACTCCCGAGGCAGAATCCTAAGGATCTGGTTAAAAAAATGGAGGGGGCAGTCCACAATGACTCCGGCTCGGAGCCTGGATGACTAGATCTACAATGGTGCCATTAATGGAGTTAGGAAATACAAGAGAAGTAAGAGAATGTAAGGAAAGAGAGCGAGTCAGTGGAGACTGTTTAAAGCCTAGAAGCAAGGTTAGAACTGGAGATGTGGATTTGAGACGATGTGACTGAGTGGTCCCTGGAGGCACGAGGTGGCAGGGAAGGACCAAGAGAACAGTGGAAACGAGACGGGGAGAGAAGCCTTGGAAGTGATTGGGGGTAGAAGGGAAGGGGCTGGTCAAGGGAGCAGTCGCAGCTGGAGGGGGTGGGAGGGAAAGTGCGGTGTCACAGTGATAATGGGATCAAGATCAAAGGAGGGTTAGTCCTTGTATAAAAAACTTCAGAAAGACAGATGAGGACCTAGTGCATTGCACACAGGCTGGCAGGAAGTTGGTCCTGGGGACATATAGGAGGGCGGACCTGGATTCGGGTATTGGAGGAGTAGAAGAAACGTGTAGACATGTAACAACATGTGTGGATCACTCCCAAGAGATCTGGTGGTAAAGGGAAAGAGGAACATAGTAACTTAAAAGTTATGAGTTTCTCAGTCTTTTGGGGAATTTTAGTGATTCCCCAAATTCACAACATCAACTCCGTGCTAGCTGATGATAACCATGACAAAACCCAGTTCTTGGGGGGACAAGTAGGGAATTAAACTATTGAGAGACATCTTTCTTTCTTTCTTTTATTCCATTTTTACATATCCATCTACTTGCCAGTAAGTCACAATATTTTATCAAAATATACAAACAGCACAGGTACTTAAAAATATATAGCTAGAATCTCATCAAACAAGACTGACTGCTCCAAGTAGCATGCGTGGGTCTTTTATCTTAAATAATGTCTAAAGGGAGACTTACGAGTCATGAGATCACCATTAAGGGTATCATAAGAGATTGGTTTTCTTTTCTCTTGGAAGGATTATGCCCTTCCTGTTACTGTGTGAAGAGGATTGTAGTGAGTGACTTCCATGGATATTGAAATCACGTGAGAGCGGGTGGATGGGGGGTCTGCTGGCGGGAGTGAATGAGTCTGTCTTTGTTGGACCCTAAGTGCAATATCTACGCTGATACGATAGCCGGAGTAGGTGTTTAATTAAACCCTCCCTCTCAGTGACATGAACTCTTCTCAGTTTCCATTTTCCTCTTTCCCAAGAATTTCATGGCTGATCAGAATGAATGGATTTGTAAATCTCAAGTTACAAGCTATGTTTATTGTGAAGAATTCCCATAAAAACCTATCCATGGCTTCCCCCGACCACCACTTACACTTCCCCAGGGGTGGACAGGATAAAACGGTTAGTGGCTACTTGTCTGTGGCTGACGGAAGTCCACTCTTACACCAGGCAACGTGCTGTTTCAGTCTCGAGAAGTCCGTCCTCACTGTGCCCCTTGGGTCACCAAGTATTTCACTGATCAGCCGTTGGTGCCCACGTGAAGAGCCACAACGTAGGGCGATGTTAGGTTTTCAGATCGTTCACAGTGAGGAGGAGAACCGTCGTTCCGGTAAATAACGTGATTAGTAATGACCTCACTTCAGGGTGGCTGCAGGAGAAGACAGGAGAGACACCTAAGGGCACTGTAATTAGTGGAACTGCGTTCTGCTGCAGAGACAAAGTCAGTGAGGAGCTCAAGGTCTCAGCGGGTATTATTGAGTGTTTCTTTTCTTTTCCAAGGTGAAAAGGAATCCAAGGAGTGACATTTGAACCAGGTCACAGGGAGATGGCGAATTCCCTGGAGTGTCAGGGGAAGTGGTTCAGGATATCAACCTCTCCATCCCTGGGTTAATGAAGGAAAAGTTTCTGAACATGTTCTGGTCCATGCTGTTGATGAGGGTCCTGTCAGCCAATGAGAGCCGGGGTTTCTCATTCAAGAATTCTTTGTCGAAATTGCTGCAGTCGCATGGTGATTTCTTGATCAGAGTTTAAGGGAGGGAGGAAAAAAGGGAAGAAAATCAGCCAGTGAATTAACGATCTTTCTTTTCGCTGTCGAGGCTATAATCTGTAGATGACAATGCACACTCTCTGCGTTGCAGATAAACTGAAGTAATACGTGTAGACGGTCATATGTGGATTTATGGAACATTCCTAAGACCCCAAGGCATTAATTAGCAATAGTACGATTAAACTCATGCAAAGGAATTTCATTATATACATTCAAATAGGGTCTAATGCTTCTGGTTAGGTGTTTACATGAAACAGGATTGGCCACTTTTTGAAAAAGTGGTGAGCCCAAACTTGACCTGTATCCTTTCAGTCTTTGGGGATAGTTTGAGTAGGGGAAGTGGGGAGGGATGGAAGATGGGAGTCGAGGGAAGGAGTTTTAGAGGAGATATTCCTATTCTTATATCAATACCCTTCACTACCGTTGATTCCTCTCTCCACGCTAACTTTATGATTAGCCATCTTGGAGTGTCTTCCATCGATAGATGGGGACAAACTCCCCTCAAGCCACCTGGGTCACTGGCGCCCATGAGAAAACAAAGAGGATGTAAAAACAAACACCTGCGTATAGACACTGCTTAGTATGCAGTGTAGGTCAGTTTTTTAAGATGATCAAAAGTCACCCTTATATATATATATATATATATATATATATATATATATATATATATATGGATAACTAAAAGACTCTTCTTCCCCTCAAGGGGGCCCCTGAGCTGGTGAAGCCAATGGCCTGTGGCCCTCTGCCTAGAAATAACTGCTTGGACAACAGGTCAGGGAAACTCCTTCCTCCTGGCAGAATCGGAAATTGTCCTGTAGGGAAAATGTAGATCAAAAGTCTGATTTTTAGGTGGATGATATCAAGTCAGTTGTGAGGCACTGTGGAAGTTGAGGCATGAATTACATTGTTCTGATGAGCTAAAACAATGTAAAAAACGTCATTTCACAAATTAACAACCCATGTGATAGGTATGGTGCTGGTCCAAACAGTAAGTGTTGGAGACCAACCTATGGAAGGAACCCATAGAGCATCCCCAGAGCTTTGGACAAGTGTGTCCTGGGAACACTCACTTCACCCTCCCCTCTCCTGATGAACAGTAGCAGCTGTTCGTTTTCTAGAGTGAAGTGCTCTGCTTTGGAGTCCACAAGCCTGTCCCATCTCCAAGCAAAGACATGGTGGAGATGGTTTATATCCAGCCAGGTCGGGGCTACTCTTTCCCAGAAATGACCAGGAATGGGTAATGCTGACAAATCTACCATTTGCTTTACTCCTAAAAAAACCTATTTATTAAGGGGCGCCTGGGTGGCACAGTCGGTTAAACGTCTGACTTCAGCTCAGACCATGATCTCGTGGTTCTTGAGTTTAAGCCCCATGTCAGGCTCTGTGCTGACAGCTCAGAGCCTGGAGCCTGCGTCAGATTCTGTGTCTCCCTCTCTCTCTCTGACCTTCCCCTGCTCACTCTCTCTCAAAAATAAGCAAACATTTAAAAAACTCAAAAACAGAACAAAAACTATTTATTGTAAAAATTGTAGTGAAATATACCACCCAAAACGTGATTGTTGGAACTGTTTTTCGGAGTACAGTTAGTTCAGGGCTGCATGTGCACTCACCCTTCCCAGCATCCATCTGCGGAGCTTTTCATTTTAACTGTGCTTTGCTTTTGTGTAAGTTTATTGATTTATTTCTAGAGAGAGCATGCGTGTGCATGTGAGCAGGGGAGGGGCAGAGAGGGAGGGAGGGAGGGAGGGAGAGAAACCCAAGCGGGCTCTGCATTTTCAGTGCAGAGCCCGACCTGGGGCTCCACGCCGGCTCAGTCTCACAAACTGTGAGAGCGTGACCTGAGCCGTAGTCAGGAGTCGGACGCTTAACCCATTGAGCCCCCCGGGCACCCCTTTTTTACTTCGTCTTCACTTTATGATGTGTTCTGCACATGGGCAGGTCATTGTGCCCTTTCTCCTGAAGGTTAGTGACTTACGCTAGTGAGCATAGGCATTGCATTTAGAGACCTGTCTTTTCCTAAGCCCCAGTTGACTTTTTCCTTCAAAAGAGCAACACTTAACAATTGCCATTAGGGAGTATAGTTACGTGAACAAATTGCAAACGGCAGGCCAACTTTAATACATTTCATGGAGAAGATGGTTCCAAAGCCCCTGACCTACACGTTTGGGTCACAGAATTTGTGACCGTGGGGCAAGAGTATATCCCGTACCATGGCACCATGTCTCATCACAGAGCTTCTGGGCACATGGGTGTCAAGTCCCTGGGCACATGGGATTCATTTTTCAGCAGGTATGTTTTCATTGCACAGGTTAGACTGCAAACAAGAGTAACGTCCCCGGCACCCCATCCCCCCACCAGCCAGGTAACCTGAATTACGGTTAAGGAGGCACTTCCTCCAAGAAGTGCACTCTGGAGGGAAGGTAGGGGCTCAAGCAGGGGTGAGGGGCAGGCAGGCAGCCAGGCTGGCACCAAATGGCCCTGGCTGGGTCCTTACCACTTTAGGCCGGAAGGGTGGGTCAATCTCCTTTCTTTCAAGTTCTTCCCAGTTGATCTCCCGAAACAAAGGATGCTGGCGGATGTCTCCCCTCACTCCTAGTCTCTTTTCAGGTTCCCTCACGAAGAGCTGAGAAGCAGCAGAGAGAAAACGGTTAGGTCTCCCGGGACCAGCCGGGCAGCTTCAGAAGAGGCTGCATTTCTTAGTGTGTGAGCCGCAAGTCACAGGGATTTGACTCCACAAGGTAAAGACTGCTTTCCGATGCTTGCTTTTCTAACCCTTTTCTACTTAGGAGTATCAACTGTTGTCCCCAGACTGGTGACGGCACTCTCCCTCAAGTGTGCCGTTCTGAATATATCAGAGTCTGGGCTTTCGCTCCCTTGCTGCTGGTCCTGGAAATGCTGTCTTTTGAGTGATACCAACCTGGTTTGAAACCAGCTTTGCCTTGTGTTACTTACGGGGCCTCTGGCACGTTACAGAACTCTGAGCCCGTGTCCTCACCTGTAAAGTGGGTGAAGTGTCCTTCCCACGGGACGGTTCTGTGCGTGAGATGAAATCACACACGCACACGTGCACGTGCGCTGATTCCTGGTCTGTAAAACCCAACCATGTAGAAGAAGTGATCAATCTATTTGTTGGTGGGATGACTGCCCAATAATGGAGTTTGATTTCTTACGAAGCTGCCTTCAAAGGACAATAGTCTTGCTGTGGGGATATAATATGAACCAGTCCCTGACGGTCAGCTTTGGATAAGGCGTCTGAGCAGCGAGAATCATTCATGCTTTCCTGCACACCCGCTGGTAAAGTAACAGTAATTCAAATCCTCTTTAACGATTTCTGGTCGGTTACGTGTAGATTTTTCTGGTCGGTTACATGTATGTTTCCTTCTTTGCGCTGGCCCTTCTCCTGTTACTACCAGGTCACCCGAACCTTGGCCAGGACAGGAAAGGAGCTTGGAAACTCTTCAAACTCAAACGCAGCAGGTCAAGGGCAGTATGGGAAAGAGAGTCCAAACACGAGACCTGGGGAGTCACAGGTCCCTAGTGCCTGAAGTAGTTACCCCCATTTTTTTAAACCTCAGCTAGATGTTTGTTTATAACGTAACTTCTGGCTATAGGGTGTCATAGGGTTGCCGTGTGTCTCTGAAACAGTAATATTCCCTGAGGCTCTGGCAGGACTGGACCGTCATTAACGACTAAATTACAGAGATCTCCTGCTTTTATCTCTTGTAAGAATAGGAAGTCTATGTGTTTTCAAACACTGCTTTACTTATGTTCTCTTCTTATTTGAAAATCTTCAAAGGCTCTTCCCAAAAGCTCCTCAGAAGCCCAAAACCAAAAGAAGAAAAAAACAATATGCTGTAGCAAAGTGGAGATGATTTTCTTCTTTTTTGAAATTATGATGATCTTTTTAAAAGTCCAAGCGGAATGCCCGTGTAACCAGCTAGTATGGCCGCATGGTCATTGTCCGAATTCCTCTCCTCTTTGTCATATGGTGGCCGCCAAGGCCTCCTGATGGAAACCTGATGTTCCGAAGCTCTGTTAGAAAGCCCTGTGTGAGGCTGTCACCAAGAGACTTCCTACCCACGTGGCCTCGCCCAAGTTTTCTCAGTCTCCACTTCCTGTGCTGGAAAATGCAGGGTGAGTCCTAACATCCTGTGAGCCTGGGTGGTCATCCCAGGGTCTCTGAGGCCTCTGTGGACACACGTCCTTCTGTCCCCACTTTAACCCCCTCTCCTGTCCAGCCAGGTCTACTCACGGGATGTGCTGCCTGCCTTTCCTTCCTCTGTCCTTCACTACTGACCTCGCCGTCTTGCAGGAGATCCCTCTCCCCACAGTCTGCCCCCCTTTCCTTCTCCTCATCTTTAAATCCCAGCTCACCATTCAGAGTTCGGCTTTTACCCCCTCTTCTCTGTGACGCTTTCTTTGATTATGTCAGCTCCTGGTGTGCTCTCCCTGCCCTTCAGGTCATACCCATTGTCCTAGGGTTGATTCCATGACTTATTCTAGCTAGGGTTCTCAGAGAGTCTGCGCAGCGCCTGTATTATCCCGACTTTGAAGACAGATTCTAAGAGCAGGTATCACTGTCCCAATCGTCAGTCAAGAAAACTGAGGCTCAGAGAAGCTAAATAGCCTGCTGAAGATCGCAGGGCCAGCCAGGGGTAGAGCCCAAACTATAAACAGCCTCTTCCTGCTGCAGGTGTTGGTCAGTCTCTCCTCTGGGCTCCAGAGAACATCTGAACACCTTCCCTCCATTAGAGAAAGTGTCTATCTACTTTACGAGTGTTTTAAAATGTTTTTATTTATTTTTTAGTGGGGGAGGGGCAGAGAGAGACACACAGAATCCGAAGCAGCTCCAGGCTCTGAACTGTCAGCACAGAGCCGGACGTGGGGCTCAAACCCATGAATGATGAGATCATGACCAGAGCCAAAGTCAGACGCTTAACTGAACGCGCCACCTGGGCACCCTAAGAGTATTTCTTCAGTATTATTATTTTTTTTACTAGAGCGTAAGCTCTGGAGGGCAGACACTATTTATGTTTCTCTTTCTTACAGAGCCTAGCAGTGCCGTGCACAAAGTGGACGCAACAGGTGTTCGCTAAGTAAGTGAGCACGTTGTCTTCCTCCTTCACTACTTGCAGGTCCTTTATCTCCAGCCCCAACCTTCCGTCAGCCTAGCCTTCAGCATATCGAACGGCAGGGAGAAAAGGCATCAGGCGTGCAGGAGAACTTTTCTTCTGGGGACTCAAACACCAGGGTAGGTTAGCGGATGGAGAAGCAGATTGACGTTTTAGAAGCGGAGGGAGGGAGCGACCTGCCCCATATCTCTTCCCTGGAAATGATCATCACGCCTACTGGCCTCTACTTTTTAAGGACATTTCCACGAAACAAGAGGAGGGAGAAGGTGTGAGCGGCTCAGGCGCGGGCCCCAGTCTGGCTCATGCTGTAGTTAAAGGCTTAGTGAACACAAGGAGAAGTAGTGATTGCTCGAGGCCAAGCCTGAACCAGGCTGTTTCCTGCTGGGTTTTTCCAGTACCATGTGGATTGGCACCTAGTGCGTCCCGGCGAAGCCTTCTGAGCCTGGTCTGTGTATCTGTGAAATTAAAAAAAAAAATCCTTTCAAAGACAAAATGTGTCGTGGGAGTATAACACGATCTCATGCTCGAGACTTAGACTTCTCTGCAGACTTGCACAGGGTCCGTTTTTGTCTTCTCTGCCCTGCAGCAAAGCACGCCCTCCTCCTCCAGCTCTGGTGACCCGGCGGGAGGCCATGGGCTCCGAGCCCGAGAAGCTGCACCGAGGGACTGCGTGTTCGTGAAGGAAGCCTCGCCTGTGTTCATAGAAGCTGTCAGCGGGGGGTTTACATTGACGGGAAACAGCACGCCTTGGGGTGGAGGGCTGGGACGCGGCTGTCGTTTGTTTGAACTTACGAGACCGACAGTCTGGTCCGGAGGGCGGGGCTGGGCTGCTGAGGACGGCCACCCGCGCAGGGCCCTGTCCCTGGAGCCTTCTCCCTCTTTGTTCCCTCCGCAGAGATGTCTCTCTGCAGGAGGGAGAGGTGCTTCCATTGGAGATTGTTGGTTCTCCATCGTTCCCAAATGGACAGGACATCCGGGATGAACATGGGAGGGAGAAAGGGGTGTTTCCTTGGCAAGACTCAGCTGAGCAGCATGTCCCAGATGCAGTTCGTGCCGGAGCACAGCGCCTCTGTGTGGCTCCTCGGTGCCCTACATGCATCTGTGTGCTGCGGGGCCAGAGGGGCTGCACTGTGATACTGATGCGGCTGCTGTAAACAGATGCCGCTTTTTTAGAGGACTCATCACTTCTGGGTTTTACGTTATGTTTAATTCCCTCCAGGGAGTTTCTCAGAAACGATGCTACCTTTGATTTTTGCAGAAAAGGGAGCTGATGGACGAGGGGGCCTGTGGGACCAAAGTTAGAAAGAGGAGCAGAGATGCAACTAGAAGCCAGTCTTCCTGTCAGCAAATTGCAGGACGGAAACCACTTTTTATCAGCCTAACTCCTAGGACATGGCAGTGGACTGCCTACCTCATGGAGGAAGGACGTGGGGTTTTGCCAGCTCCTGGGGGGAAGGGGAGGCCCCGTCTCTTCCACATGGATTTAAAGCGTCTTTCACCGACGAGTCCCACTCTCCCCCATTTTTTATCCTTCCTTGTCTTGGCTTCTGCTCTGTTCAGCCAGATTCATTTTCTGTTCTCACCGCAAATGTTTTTCCTGCTACTGCAACGGCACGCAATTTTGATACTTGCTGGCATTTACCCTTAGATTTTATTTTGTCTTTAAACTTTTTATTTTGAAACAGTCATGGTGTCTTCGTCCGCTTAGGGTGCTGTAACAAAACAACAGGAGCTGAGTGGTGGCGTAAATGACAGGCATTGATTTCTCACAGTTCCGGAGTCTGGGAGTCCCAGAGCAAGGTGCCGGTGTGGCAGTTTCTGGCGAGGACCCTCTTTTTGGCTTGTAGGTGGCCCCCTCGTTGCTGGGTCCTCTCGCGGCCTTCCCCTGGTGCATGCACTTGGGGGTGCTCTCTCTTCCTCTTTTTATAAGGGCACTAGTCCATTGTGGTGCCCCCCACCCCATCACGTCATCTCTGCCCAAGTATGTCCCAAAGGCCTCACCTACTGTAATCATCATTTTGGGGGTAGGGCTTCAACGTAGGAATTGGGGCTGGCACATCCAGTCCGCACATGCCGATTTTCACAGGATGTTAAAAGCCAGTACAGAGGTCCTGTGTGCCCGTCACCTAGCTTCCCCCAATGCCTACACCGTTTATAGTTCTAGAAGGACACCAGAACCAGGAGACCAGTGTTGATACAATGTGTGTGTCTGTGTTCCATCCCATGCGTAGATCTGGGTAACTGCCGTGACACCCAAGATACAGCGCTGTCCTGTCCGCACAAAGCCGTCCCTTGGGATCCTTTATGGTCGCTGCCCTGCTTCTCTTCTCCCAGTCCTCGCTGCCCCGATCCGAGTTCCATCTCCGCAGTGTCCTCCGGAGACGGTCCCACAGGAGCGACCCGTGGAAACTGGCCCCTTTCACTCAGCACAGCACCCTTGCGATCCACCGGAGTCGTTCTGTGGATCAACGAGGGCTCGTTCCCTTTTCTTGCTGCGTGATTTTCCGCCCACGTGACCTGTCATCTTCCCTCCCCACCCGAAGGGGTCCTTTCTTCCCAGGCCTCTTTCTCTCCTCTGCACAACCGCCGCTTCCAGCATTTACTTCTGACGGACTCCACCTGGCCCCGTTGCGCCTTCGCCCTCACCGCTGGCCAGGAGCCCCCAGAGCCCGAGGCGCGCTGGGCTTGGAAGCGCAGCCGTGGAGCTTTTGCGGAGCCGGCAGGTGATGGTGGATCGCCTCCAGCGGCGCCCAGGCTGCTCCCTTAGTCCCTACTTGGGGTGGGTTCTGTGGGCCCGGCCTTCGCAGCGCCCCCTCACGCTGCAAGACTGAAGTGCACCCCCTCGAAAACCCTCACACGGAAGCCTAACCCCATGTGAGTGTACTTGGAGGACGCGAGTAATTAAGGTTGAGTGAGGTCATGTGGGTGGGAGGCTGAGCCAATAGGACGAGAGTCCTTATAAGAGGGCGCAGCCGCGGGCTCCTGGCCCGCGTGAGCGAGGACGCCGCAGAGAGGTGCGTCTGCAGGGCAGGGGGAAGCCGCCCCCGGACCCCAACCGTGCTGGACCTGCTTGTGGCCTCCCAGCCTCCGGAACTGTAAGTAAAGCTGTGGTGGGAGCCCGAGTCTGTGATACTCCGTTACAGCGGCTGGAGCCCCTGCACCTGCCTTATGTCCTCGCACGGTCCGGGCGGCAGCCGTGTCTATAAGAGCAGCACCGTGTCTGTTCCGGTCCTGCTCGTTCTTGCCGTTGTATTCCTCACTGCGTACTTTTGAAATCAGCTTTCGTTTTATCTGTGTGTTGGCCAGTCAGTAACGTGTATTTAAGCAGTCATTACGGGAGTTTTCGGGGTGTGTGCTCTGTTTGGATTACAGGAACGGAAAGCCAAATTGGCATCAGCCTCGGGCGGGGTCCCGGGAGGGGTCTGCGGGCCCTCGACTCCTGAGGGACACCTGCGGGGTTGCCTCCACGTTTCAGACTCTGGACAAGTTGCCGGGTGTGTTAGAGCGGGCGAAGTGGGTTCTCTTTAAGTCCGGTAGTTGATGAAGAAAGATGGGCCTGGTGATGGCTTTTAGTTCAGATTTCCAATCCACTGGGGCGTCTGGGTGGTCAGTCAGTTAAGCGTCCGACTTCGGCTCAGGTTATAATCTTGCGGTTCATGGGTTTGAGTCCTGCGTCCGGCTCTGTGCCGACAGCTCGGAGCCTCCTTCAGGTTCTGTGTCTCCCTCTCTCTCTCTGTCTCTCTCAAAAATGTTTAGAAAAGTTTTAAAGTCCACTGATAGCTTCCAATGTTGAAGGGTCTTACTCTGCCCTCCTTTTCAATATAAAGACAACAAGTCTGAAAATTATCTTCCTAAGTTAAACCCAGCTGAGATAGATGCCGGAATCCGAAACACCTGCGTTCTTGGTCCACTTCTTTTAGGTTCGTTGGCTTCCCGATCAGGCTGGTTCGTCTCCTCCATCAAACGCTCGCTGGGACAGCTCAGTGAGAGCAAGTGGCTGTCGTTATGTGTCATAGCCTGTTGTACTGCCGAGATTTATTTTCGTTTTTTGTACTCTCACTGCAGGTGTCCCTTTGCATCCTCAAAAAAACCCAAGCCAGGCTCTGCCTGTAGCCCTGATTTTTAATGGTAGCTCTCAGGTGCTGCTTATGTCTCTTCATTGGTTTTTCCTGGGAGCTCCTGGTTCGTGGCAAGGGATTCTTGGGGCCCGGTTCCCATCAGTAGCACACCCAGTTCTCCCTGGAGTCTGGGCTGTCATGGCCTGGGCCGGAGTCTTGCTTTGACGGTGAATTCTGCAGAGATGGTGACAGTCTGCATTCTGAGTTATAGGGTGAAAGATAAATCAGTGTTTCCAGTGGACACGGGAAGTGGAGGTGACAGGAGGGCTGATCTGCAGCATTTTAAATCCTGCCTAAGAGCCCGTCTCAGTGGGCAGTGAGCAGTGGGACAGAATGTTGTAGAAATGGAGTTTGGTATAGTATCTGGGCAGGGATACGATACACAAATGGCCTGTGTATCAAGGGCTTTCGCTCAAAATATCCCTGGTGACCACTAGTTCCAAGAGACCTTTTAGAACGTCTCACAAAAGTCTTGGCTCTCACGGAGCACCAGACTCCAAGCACGGAGCCGCCTGGCCATAAAAGAACAACGGTTTCTCCTTATTCCCCCATCCTCTTCCTGCTTCTAACCTGGGATGGTCTGCAGTAGAACCCAAGAGCTGGAGAGGAAGAGAACAAGGATGCAGTTGACCACAAACATGACCACATTCCCTTCTCCAAAATGAGTGGCTCCCAGCCCTGAGCCTGCCTGAAGAAGAGGGGTTAAGTCTTTGCATTAGAGATCTGGTTGACGATGACTTCTTTCATGTGCTGAACAGTTTGACTTTCTCAACCGAGACCGTGTTTTATGGCTGAGGGGTGAAGTGAGGTTTGTCGTTGGCTGAAGAGTCATGCATTCCACCCAGGTGGGAAGGGGAAGGTTAACCGGACTGAGTAGGCTTAATGGGCATGATGGGAAACCAGAGGCTCGTTTGAAGCCACAGATTGGGCTTATCGGTGGGCCAGTTTCATCTCAAAGCGAGGGCTTCAAAAATCCTTGAACTGGCTCCTGGGCATTTCTTATGTAAATGATGCACATGTTTATCTTCTCATTTTGCTATCTAATGTCCATCCTGTCAGTGCGTCAGTTGAAATACATGGTGAGCATCCCATTTAAATCTGGTTCAAGATGACTACTGTTTACCCCATATAAATTAGAACCTAGAAATGAATGGGAGCACTCATCAGAATACCTAATACTCACTCTAGAGAGTCTCCTTGACTTCATCTCTTACCTTCACTAAAAGATCTTTTGCCTCCTTCTCAAGCCATCGAGGGTAAAAGGGATTGTCCATGCGGATGGAGTGGAAAAGCTCTTCTTCATCTTGCCCATGGAAAGGTGACTGCCCAATCAGCATCTCATAGAGGAGAACGCCGAAGGACCACCAGTCAACAGAATGGTTGTATTTCTGACCCAGCAAGATCTGTGTGACCGACAGGCAGAGGCGTAATTAGTAAACCTGAGGTAGATGAGTGAAAACCCTGCTCAAGCTTCTCAAGGCCACTCAGTCATTGACGGCGCTGACAGTGTGTGGTTTTGACACCTATCACACTGAAAACTAGCTTATGAGAAGCAGATGATAGAAATGAGTGGGCAGTGCACAAACTGAGCAAACATTTTCTGGTTTTAATTTCTCCTTTTCCTTTGGCCTTACGAGCAACCACTGGCCTGTGCTGTGCTGTCAGCCTTCATTTTCCCACCTGTGAAATGTGATGTGAGGACTTGGGTGGTAGGTTCAGACCTAAGAAAGGTGTGTGTGTGTGTGTGTGTGTGTGTGCGCGCGCGCGTGCGTGCGCTATTCTGAGACTAAACCAAACCCACATGTTTTACTGATGTCGGTCCTGAGGTTTTACATCAACTTTTAGTAGTTAATCCCACATCCAAAGAGTTATCTCCCTAAATCCGTCCCTTAAAGCCTGTGTGGCCAGAGTTGTACAACTAAGGAGTCCCGTGTGTGGTCACCATTAAAGAGTCAGATTCAGTGAGCATCAGGCCGAAAGTGACTAGGATGGGAGGCGTCAGTTGCAGAAATTCTCTCTCTCACAGTGATGTGCAGCCTAACAGCAGTGCTTTGAGCAGAACTGGTCTGGTGTGTCCTTTAGGGACGTGGACTTAAAATCTGGGATCCCACTTTTATTTAAAAAAAAAAAAAAGATTAAGCAGGGGAGAGGCAGAGAGAGAATCCCAAGCAGGCTTCGCACTGCTAGCGCAGAGCCTGATGCGGGGCTCAGAACCACATCGTGAGAACCATGAGCCACGAGATCAGGACCTGAGCTGAAACCAAGAGTCAGAGGCCTAACCAGCTGAGCCCCCCAGGCGCCCCGCCCCCCGACCTAATTTTTTAAGAGATTTCTGCGCTTTCATCAGTCCACTATCCTGGAAGAAAAGACTGTCTTCTGGGCTTTTAGCAGCTTCCTTGTTGAATGTTGGAAGGTAGAGAGTGTACCTGTGACTCTTGTCCTCCTAACAAACCAAGCTGCGGCATCTTCCAATGCCAGGCATGGTGTCCGTCAGCGGATGAATAGGTACAGTGTGATCTGTGTGTACAGCGGAATACTATTCAGCCTTAAAACAGTGAAATCCTGACACCTGATCCAACCTAGATAGACTTTGAGGACACTGTGCTAAATAAAACAAGCCAGACTCAAAAGACAAATAGTATATGAATTCACTTATAGGAGGTCCCTGGAGGAGTCTGAGTTATAGGGATAGAAAGACGAGCGGCGGTTGCTGAGGTCTTGGGGAAAATGGGTTGTTTGATGGGTGCAGAGTTTCAGTTGTGCCTGATGATAAAAAAAATTCTGGAGATTCGTTGTACAACAGTGCGCACATACTTCACACGACTGACTAACATTCTTAAGAATGGGAAGATGGTATATTTCATGACGTGTATATTTTACCACAACTAAAACCAGTACCTAAGTAGGAACACAACACGTTGTTAAATGGAGAAGAGGAGAAAGTCCTCGTGTCTCGTGACTGTTGCTCCCAGGATGGGGTGGGGACAAGAGGCTTTATTTCCAAAATGGGGGAGCGATGACCGTATTGAAGCACTAAACTAAAAAGCGAGGCGGGGACCCTCTGGGCACGGCCATCCTTTCCACGCTGCAGTCTAAGACCTAGCTCAGTCCCCTGCGTGTGAGCACACACCCCTAAACACACAGGCCCTTTTAGCACTAGAGGCCCTCCTTTGAAATGGAATGCATGGTGAAGTTGCAGGAGTGGTGGTCTTAGGAAGGGAAAAAGTGACCTTCTGGACATCCTGGCGTTTTCTGGGAAGGCTGCAGGTCTTGGTGTCGGTGAGGCCTTTGATACAGTGGACTAATGTGCGTGTCTGACCTCTCTGAGCGCCGCCCGACGCCAGGCCTGTGGTTGGGGATGAGCTGCGTCTGGACGGAGGCTCGGGGGTACAGTGGACATGTCTGCAACACGAGTTGATGAACCACAGTGGAGCTGTGATGGCCGTACAACACGCTGTGGGTTCGACTTTGGCTCACTCCCCTGCTGTATAGTTTGGGGCTGACTTCTTCTCCCCTCTGTGTCTCATTTGTTAAAAAAAAAAAAAAGTAACATCTGGCTGACTTACTACTGGGTTATCATGAGAATCCAGTGAAAAGGAGAGAAGATGCAGTGCTTTGTCCTGCGGAAATGGCTGCATGTTCTACAACAACTACCTGTCTTGATCACCTGGTACCCGTTTGTGAACATAACGATCAAGGTGCAAACAGAATTTGCCATCTGCCACGGACTTCCAGCATGAAACTGCCAGCCAGTACACTCCATGAGGTTAGCTTTAGAGAAGAGGGATTATTCCTTAAGGCAAAGTTTAAAAGTAGATCCAGAGAGAGTGCTAAAGATGTGTACATGTGTGTATACACACCCACCCACCCATTAGTTCAGGTGAATTTGCCTCAAGTGGGGCCTGCTTCACTCAATTCCCAAGCTCTGTCACAAGGGGGAGCCCAAAGCAACCAGAAGCTCCTCTTTTCTAAACCACTTCATTTGGAAGGACAGATGAAAAGTCTGGAGGACAGGAGACAGCTGTGGTGGAAATGAAGTCTTCTAGTGCGAGGTGATGTTCATAAAGAATTTGTCCTAAGTTAGGAGGAAGCAGCAAAATGCAGATTCGCACTGCCAAAACAGGGCGTTTGCACAAGTATGCTGACATGCGTTAGGGATCTGCCATAAGTAATGTGCTTATTTAGTAAGAATTCCTGAGGTGGGTCTTGGGATCCCGGTTTAGGGACAGGGACTGGACTGCAGGAGGTTACCTGTCTTATTTACGATCTCCTAGTTAGCTGAGGCTATGCTCTGAGTCCTAGTCCTTGGGAGATTTTGGCCACATAATGTTCCTTTCATATGTCTCCTGGATTAAATGTCAACCTTATAAGGTCTATATTTCCAAGAAAACTGGTAGGCAAACACTGGCTGGAGTGGCTCCTTTTTCTGTCTCGGCCCCTGATACCTTTTAAAAAAAATGTTTGTTTATTGAGAGAGAAGAGAGAACAAGCAGGGGAGAGGCAAAAAGGGAGGGAGGGAGAAAGAGGTAGAGAGAGGAGATAAGAGAGAAGAGAATGAGCAGGGGAGAGGCAGATAAGCAGAGAGCACGTGTCCCAAACAGACTCTGCAGCACAGATCCTGACGGAGCACGATCTCCAGAACCGTGAGATCACGACCTGAGCCAAAACAAAGAGTTGGATGAGTAACTGATGAACCATCCACGTGCCCGTTTCAGCCCCTGCTGCCGCCTTATGGCCTCATCCTGTTTTGTCCTGTTCCCTTCCCCCATCTTTACTCAAATAACTGGGATACTAAAGACGTTGCCACTTCACCTCAGAGCCTCTCAGCAGTGAGAGCGATCGGCAGCTCCATCTGCTGGGGGAGCTAGCGAGTCACCTCTGTACAAAGCTCACTGCGTGGGTGTGTGGCCATAGTTTACTAGGTGACCGCAGTCCTTTTATGGTTTGGGCCCCCAAGTGACTCCTGGTCTCTCCAGGGAGCTGTGCCTGTGGATCAGACCCCCACATGGGTTACTGGGTGGCTAGTACATATTAGAGAGTAGGGGGTTCCCTGTTTAACTGTTTCCCTGGTCTTGTCAAAGTGGGCTTGGGCTCCAGTTGTGTGTAAGACCCTTGGTCCTATAACCGGAAGACCCAGGGAGCCGCTGAGTGTTACGCCTTGGGACACATGACCTGGGGACACTCCCCAGCTTTGGGGCGTGCAGTGTGTATTTTTGTGCATCATTCCTGATGCCACTCTGAAACGCATTTACTTCTGTAATTTGGGTTCTCCTATCGGGATACCGGCGTCTGCCAGGCGGGCTTTACGGCCCTTGTCCTGCTCTGCTCCTGTGTGTTTCTAATGCCTTGCCGGGTCTCGCCGACTTTTTGTTTGCCACAGAGCCCCCTCCCTGCAGATAACGACTGAATACACATAACAACAGTACTCGGCAGCATATCCTTGAAACACATTCAGGGAAAGTTAAATTATTAAGGTTTGGAGGCGGGAGAACATACCTACTTAAAAAAATTTTTTTAAGTTACTTTATTTTTGAGAGATGGATGCAGACACATAGAGCATAAAATGGCAGCTGAGAAGTCTCTGTTACTCTCAGCACGAGTTCTTGGTCGCCCACATTATGAAGGGGCTAAAACAGCATCATTAGTTTTGGCAAGAAGTTAGCTCAAAAGTCAGATATATCGAAGAGCTGGTTTTGAATTCCGGAACAATTTGAATTAACAACCACCATTGTCAACAACGAACCTCAAGTGCATGGTGTAAAGTTAAAGTGATGCTGGGCCTTTGTGAGCTCTCCTTTCCAGCTACGACAGCCAGTGAAACCAAGAATTAAAATGCCAATCAGACCTTCGAGTCATAAATGTCCAACCAAGATCTTAAGAAGTTATTTAATCTCATTATCTTAACAAGGGATAAACTATTAAACGATAAAATTTAGTTATTTAAAATAATTGTAGGGGCATGTGAGTGGCTCAGTCGTTTAAGCATCTGACTTCGGCTCAGGTCATGATCTCACAGTTTGTAAGTCCAAGTCCTGTGTCGGGCTCTGTGCTGACAGCTCAGAGCCTGGAGCCTGCTTCGGATCCTGTGTCTCCCTCTCTCTCTGCCCCTCCCCTGCTCTTGCATGTGCGTGCACGCTCTCTCTCTCTCTCAAAAATGTTTAAAAAAATAAAAAATAATTGTATATTTCATTTTAATTTCAAGCTGCTTATATTCTACATGCATATTGTATAATCTACAGACTATAGTAGTTGGCAATAATGTATGAGATTCATATACAATATACGTATACTGGTGATGCTTTTTTTTTTTTTTTTTAAACTAATGAGGGAGCATCTTTTACAAAAACTTGGAACTATGTAGAGGACCCTGGCAGTTGGATGGTGACAGAGGGGAAAGCCAGAACGTGTCCCCAGGGTCCAGACAAGAGCTGCTCAGGGCCTGGAGTAGGGTACCAGCAGGAAGTGGGGGAAGGAACTGGAGAAGCATTGGGGGTCAGATCAGTGGGATTCACTTTGAGAATCGAGGGGGATTCTGAATTCAGTCACCACACTGGGGAGGGGAGAGAACAGATGTCCCTGAGATCTGTACCTAGAACACCATGGTGTTTGGATATGGGAAGGGAAGAAAGAGAGAAAACTTGGATTATTCTGTTTCTGTGGTGAGGTTGCCAGGTGGATGAGCGTGTCATTTCCTAAGGGATGGGGTCGTGGGCGGTTCAGCTTCAACAGAGAAAGTGAGTTTGAGCCCGGTTAGGTTGGAACGGCCTGTGACAGCTGGAGCACGGAGCCTGGGCTGGCCTTGCTGATTCTGGGGTTAAAACCACAGCCTTAAATTAACTGCTTCTCACGGAGAAGGTACAGGAAGAAGACACGCACGCTGGCAGGTAGGAGGCAGAAGATGCCGAGAGAGAAGCCAGTCGCTGACACTAGATTCTGGAAGATGCAGAAGCAGAACCAGGGAGCTCTGGCCTGAGGCGTTGACAGACAGGAACGTCAAAGGTCGTAATTTCTGGTTGGCCAGCGGCCAGCCTTACATTTAAACAAGGCTCAGTCAAAATTAAACACCAAATGAGCACAGGACACCACAATTCCACAAGTGATGACAGACTTGCTAATTTCTGACCCAGAAAGCGGAGTCCGTCCTATCAAACAGCCGCCCCCTCTTACGCATTTATTAATGTTCGTCCGTTCTTCCAAAAGGTGCTTGATTAGCACCAAGCCCCGTGCTCAGTCCTTGGATATAAAAGCAAGATGACATGAACCTACACACACGGTAACGTGGCACCGCGTCGAGCCGATACCCACTTCCTTCCTGGGTTAGGTGCTGTGCCGTAACCACAGGAGCTGTGGCCCGTGGGGGAAACGGGAGAACGGCACATGTAGGCAGCATTTCTGAACTGTTTCCCCAACTTCTTGTGAATCTATAATGTTTTCAAAGTAATACAGGGACTTTATTTTTACTTTTTTTGATGCTTCTTTACATTTGAGGAGAGAGAGAGAGAGGGCGCACAAGCAGGGATGGGGGCACCGAGAGAGGGAGATGCAGAATCCAACGCAGGCTCCAGGCTCTGAGCTGTCAGCACAGAGCCCGACGTGGGGCTCGAACTTGGAACTGGTGAGATCATGACCTGAGCCAGAGTCAGACACGTAACTGACTGAGCTACCCAGGTGCCCTACAGTACAGAAATATAAAAAAGCGGATAGTTTGACTTCAGAGCAGTCATCCACTAGTGCCGGGAGACGGAGGTAAAAAGCATTGAAGGGCCAAGTGGTAAGAGGTGTCCCTTACGTGGGCAACTGGAGAGGACTCCGTACCGGGGAGAGCACGTGGGTAGGGTAGGGATGCTGCACGCCTTCTGAGCACGTGCCGTTCTTCTGAGGGCCCGGAGTATGAGAACTGTACACGCCCCCCTTCCACAGGCTCGCCCAGTTTGGACTGACAGTAACCTGGGCTGTCAATATCCGCACTTGACAGAAGAGGGGTTGCGGGTCAGCAGACTCGAGCAGTCTCTCCCTGGCCACACAATGGCGGCTTGGAAACCGCCGCTCGGGTTTTCCTGGTCCCAAGATAAAATGACTCGACTTATTCAGGTGGATACCTAGGGGCCTGTTCCGTGCCCACCTGGCTCTTCACCGTCATTTCCTCCGCTCGGTCTGGGGGAATACAGTTTAAGTGTGTGGTAGGGGAGGGGCCATAACCGAGGAGGACATGTTGAGCCAGTCACGAGTTGGGGCGACCACCCCACATTCAATAATAGTCTCCGTGTGCGGCTGCATTCATGGAATACTCGGAAGACAAATACAAATCCTAAAACAAACCACTTAAACTCTTCTGATTTTGGGGGGGAGGAAGGAGGAGTGGCATTTGGCCAGGGACACGCGGAACGGGGCGGTGCCCACGCATGCCCCTCCCACAGCGCATCCTACCTCCGGGGCGATGTAGTCCGGGGTCCCGCAGAAAGTGTTGGTCTTGGCGTCTCCCAACATGTTCTCCTTGCACATTCCAAAGTCTGCTATCTTGATGTGTCCGTCTTTGTCTAACAGGATATTATCAAGCTTCAGATCTCTGGAAAACACAAGCAAAGGGATATCTCCCTTTAATACATAACTTTTTTTTTTTGTTAAAGTATAATTGCCACGTGAGGGGTGGTCCGTTGTCACATCACAGCCTGAGTCATCCGGGGTCATCCTCTCCCTTTCAACCCTGTTCTTCAGTCTCCACCTCCGCCCATGGGCTCACTGCCATCTCCTAGGTCTTTCCTCCTTGACCTGCATCTCGTGCTCTGGGACTTCCCACATGGCCCTTCTCGGCCAGGTCAACCTTCTCAGGCGTGGCTCTGACAGACTTTGGTGCCCGCCCCCCCCCCCCCCCCTCATGGCCAGTAAGGCACTTGGCACATCCCTGGAGCTGTGTGAGGATGGCTGTGTGTGGCGGGTGGACTGGGGAATCTCTCCAGTGTAGCGCCCTTCAGTTTTAAGGGGCCTTCGAGAAGCCATATTGGGATGTAAAGAACAGCTAGTTATGGAATGTCTTCAGGGCCTCTGATTCTAGAACCAGAGCCCATCTGATGCCAAAAATCATGTCAAACAATTCCTCCTCCCTTGGGGAACCAATATCCTTGTAAAGCACCCATTCCACTTTTAGGGTGATGCGGCTGAGAAGATTGTTAAAAAGCCAGATTATGCCTCCTTGCGATTAGACCCAGACCACTTTATATTATTGCCCAGGATAATTCTGAATACTTGAAAAGTATTCAGTCTTGTACTTTTGTCTTGTTTTTCCTTCACTAAGAATTTTGTTCCTCGTGTGGCCTGGGTTTCAGAATACTGGCCCTTTCACTCCAAAAAGCTTGAACTTATCAACAGTCTTCTCAGAATTTGGGGCTGAGACTGGAACCAGTATCCTCCGGATGCATAAACGAGTTGTGCAGAAGACAGTGGCACTGCTGGCTTCTGTCCTGACCCTCTCGCCTGTCCCTGCTGTGGCCCAGCTTTGGGCTCTGAAGGGCTTCCCTTCTTAGTGCTAGTTTCTCAAGGAGGCTGAGATTTTGCTTAAGCAAAACTGTGAGTGATCTACTATTGTTTGTCATCAATATTCGTATTAGCCTTAAGTTCCCATCACTATTTGCTGTGCCCTTCTGTGAGCTTCATGAGGGTGCAAATGGGTCTTGTCTGCGGTGCTGTGACAGTGTTGGCAGGAGGCCAGCATGCACAGCATTCAGTAAATGTTTGCTGAATGAGCCGTCCCCCAGCAGGGACCCGCTCACCCACAGGCATCACCAGTTGCGGTTAATTCCTGAGGAACTGTTCCCTTCCATTGCTTTCTCCACCTTCTGCGAGAGTAAATCAGAGAGCGTGTGCATGGACTGCAGCCGTGCTTTGGTGCAGTCACACTATTGGCAGATGTCCCCAGAGTTGACATCTTCCAGCCTGGCCCGTAAGCTCCAGACCAGGGTGTCACAGACTGTTCCTGTCGGACTGGGTGGCCGGGGTGTCTCCAGGCCAGGTGAATATGTGTCTCATGTTCACATCTGTGTCGGTTCGCTTCTCTCTCCTAACTCAAATGCTGTCACACTTTCATTATCAGAATGAGTATGTCTGTCCCAGATGTCTGTCTGTCCTCATCTGTCTTGCTGGTCCTTATTTTAATGAAGTGCACTTTCGTTGTGACTTAGGAATTCCAGTAAATCCAAGTTTGGGTCATATTTTACTCCTAATGCTGCAGCTGCAGATTCATTTTCTAACCCACACTCTGCGATATTGGGATCATGTTGCGTTTCTGCCACATGAAATCCATTTGCATCATTTACAGCCACATGTATATGTTCATAGAAATTTGGCTGAAGGGTGGTTTGGGGGTCCTCCTAGGGAGCAGACGTCCTGATGCCGTGCTCCCGTAGATTCTAAGGGTAATGACATTGTATCTCATATTTGTACTGGGTTTTCTTGCTTTCACGTGCACGTCATCATCTGATTCTGATAGCAGCCCTTTGATAGGGAATTACTATTTTTATTCATGTTTTTCTGATTGAAAGAACGGGCTCTTAACGGTTGTACACAATCCCCACCCTCAGGGCCAGTGGGCTAGGATGCACACCGAGCCTTCTGCCCCACATCCTCGTAACCCAAGCTGACCCAGTCTCTCTCCCTGAATTGGTCTTGGCTGAGATTGAGTCCTCTGTGACTCAGGGTGAATTTTAATCGGTCCTAAAAATAAGTGTTCTCTGAGCCTCAGGCTAGGAAAATGAGCATCATGTTTGGTTTTCATTCCACCTTCTAAAGTGAACCAAGTGCTAGGGGTTGGGAGAGAAAAGGTCATTGATGCTTTGAGAGATTAAGTCAGAGTGGGAAAGGTCTAGAAGTCTGCCCTGCGGAGCCAGAGCCCCGTGAGAGTAAGGAGTGTAGGCAGAGGAGGGCTAGCTGGAAATGCCACAGAATCCAGAGTGTTCCCAGGCACGTCAGCTAGTCAGTGCGACACCTTGTAGGACACTAGGGTGCCAGCCACCTGGCATGAAGCACCTGTCTGCCGCAGGGACAGCACGTCAGGTATAACAGAATTCAGAGGAAGTCTTTCGTTCAGTTGTGTGGTCAGCATAAGCAAAGCTTTTCCGTTTGCAAGAGGCAGAGTGTGGGTGTCGGAAGAACCAGATTTCATATCCCAGCTTTACTGCTAAGTAGCCCAGCCAATGCTACATCCCTGTCTGAGCCTCCAGTGGCTTATCTGTAAAGTGGGTACAATGATGCCTGTCTTGTCTATCCCACAGGACTTTGTGAGCATCAAATGAGATGATCCATGTGAAGTAATTTGTAAGTGGCTTCGAAAACATGGGTTGGGCCAGTGCTGTCACTGATAAGATACCCTCTTATGGTGCCTTTCAGTTCTAATAGTTATAGGATTGGAGATTCTAGATTCTTATCTTTCTTTTCTTTTTTTTTTTTTTTTTATTATAGTTTATTGTCAAGTTGGTTTCCATACAGCACCCAGTGCTCTTCCCCGCAAGTGCCCTCCTCCATCTTTCTACATTGGGGTATTTTCCAGCTGCTTGTTTTTACAGTTAACTCAAGCCAGGGCTCAGGCACCTTTTAAGATGTCACTACTTTTATAACACCAGCAGGTGGTGAACGGTGAGGTTGGCACCCACTTCTCTACGTCTCTTGGCCTCAATTCATGTGACTGCTTAGCAACAGCCACCCATTTGTTCAGTGTTTCTTCCCTGACCTTACTTCTGCTTCTGTGCCTTTTCTGGACTCCCTTCTCCCATTTGCAAAGGCTTTCTCTTCCTCAGAAACCAAACCAAAAACCCCTTTCTGATAGGAATTTTTATTTATTTATTCGGCAAACCCTCTCCCACGTCTGAGGATACTATTTCCCTTCCTCTTGACACATTTAATTAGCATCTTATTCACTGGGACTATTTTTTTTAGAGTGTGGTGCCTATGTCTTTTCACGTACGTATACTCTGTCGCCAACAAATACACATAGAGACCCAGAAGGTGACGTCGTTGGGTGCCCGGGGATCGGGGCTTTGGTAGCCTGCGGAATGAAGAGCCGCACGTGCAGGTCAGCCCTTCCACGTCGCCAGCTCTGGGGCTGGATGGTCACCCCCAAAAGATAAGTTCACATCCTACCCCCTAGAACCCTGGTGGATGAGACCCGTGGGAGAAGGGTCTTTGTCGATGTAATTAAGTTAAGGATCTGGGAATGAGATCGTCTTGGATTTTCCAGGGGGTCAAGTGTCCTCCTACGAGACACACAGATGTAGGGAGAAGAGATCATGTGAACATAGAAGCAGACGGGAGGGATGCCGCCCAAGGCCGAGGAGTGCCTGGAGCCCTGAGACGCGGGAAGGGGC
Organism: Mungos mungo; assembly: GCA_004023785.1. Taxonomy (NCBI): domain Eukaryota; kingdom Metazoa; phylum Chordata; class Mammalia; order Carnivora; family Herpestidae; genus Mungos; species Mungos mungo. Next base: position 421,997 of record PISW01000247.1, on the reverse strand, counting down.
AAGAGCCTTGGGAAAGAGGGTAACCCTGTTGTCACCCCGATTTTGGGCCTCTCAACCCGAGTTACGAGGGAATAAACTCCTGTTGGTTTAAGCCATCAAGTTTGTGGTAATTTCTATGGTAACACTTCAAGACTAATACACCATTTTTGTGATCAAACCCAGAAATCATAATCCCAAGTGGTCAGAAGAAGGAAATTAATAGACGACCCTGGTTAATTCAGTTGCCAAATGGACCGTTCAGGTCAGTAAAGTTACACATGGGGAGTCGAATGGTTTTTAATGCAAGCCAGTCCGATTTTCCAGTACTTTCTATCTGACGTCTCCTTAGCTTTAATCATTTGATGGTGTCTTTCAAGGATTCTCTACAACTTCACCAAACACACTGCTAAATAAACCCAATATTCTTTCTTCTTGGTGCATAAAAAAGCCATAGAAACCATGATTTCCCATACATGGATGACGTAAGAGCCCTCCACTGGGTACAGTTTGTGATCTTAAAGACCATTAAGGACCTTATTGGTCTTTCTGTTCTGATTGTAAATTAACAAGAGGAAAGGCTAGAAAAAAGCATCGTGCTGTGGAGAGGTAGGCTGTCCTGGGGCATGTGGGCTCCTCTCTCTCAGCTCTAAGACCCCCTCTCCCCTCTCCCCAATCCGATCTCTTCTCCCTCCCTCAATCCATCCATCCCACAGAAGCCACTGAGTGCCCCAGTGATATATATTTTATATATATTGCAGGCATTACAAAGAGGAAAAAACCCCATAGATTCTGATCAGAATTTTCAATGTTCTGATGGGTACTTTTCATTTTCGTGGAGATTAAGGAATTGTATAAAACAGCTTGTTTAATATATTATTTTGTAAATAGACACCCCCCCCCACCCCAAAGCCCATTGTATCCAAAGTTGCCAAGGTTGCCAAAGAGACTTCAGAAGAATGATGTCCAAACCTCCCCTAAGCTGTGTTCTGTGGCTCTCAGTACGGCAGCTTTCCCTTGGCTGTGCCCCATGGGAATGGAGACATTTCCCGAATTTTCAGCCCACCCTTTGAGCATCTCAATCCTGACCATCTCTGATGGGATGCTTCTGGCCTGTATTATACAGTGTGCTGTCGTCAACACTCTGTGGGACACGATTTAACCTTTCTTTAAAAATTTTTTTTAACTTTTATTTATTTTTGAGAGACAGAGACAAAGCATGAATGGGGGAGGAGCAGAGAGAGAGGGAGACACAGAATCTGAAGCAGGCTCCAGGCTCTGAGCTGTCAGCACAGAGCCCGACATGGGGCTTGAACCCACGAACCACAAGATCATGACCTGAACCGAAGTCGGATGCTCAACTGACTGGGCCACCCAGGCGCCCCCTAACCTTTCTTTTAATATTCATGTGTACAACATAGTGATTCAACAATTACACACTTTACGCTGTGCTCCCTACAGACACAGTCACCATCTGTCACAGACCACACTATCACAGTATTAATCCCTATGGTGCACTTTTCATCCCCATGACTTATTTACTTTATAACTGGAAGTTTGTAGCTCTTACTCCCTGTTTATTTCTCCCATCCCTCCACTGTCCTACCCTCCAGCAACCAGCAGTCTGTTCTCTGTACTTAAGAATCGGCTTCTATTTGTGTCAGTTTCTGTTTTGTTTTTTTAGACTCCACATATAAGTGAAATCGTATTTGTCTTTTTCTGTCTGACTTATTTCACTTAGTGAATCCATTCACTAATCTGGATCCATTCACGTTGTTGTGAATGACAAGATTTCTTTCTTTTTTTATGGATGAGTAATAATTACATTGTGTGTGTGTGTGTGTGTGCGCGCGCGCGCGTGCACGTGCATGAACACCACACCTTTTTTTTAGCCCTTCATCTACCTGTGGACACCTGGGTTGCTTCCGTAGCTAGACTACTGTGAATGATGATGCAATAAACCTATGAACGTGTATGACTTTTGAAATTAGTGTTTTTGTTTTCTTTGAGAAAATACTAGAAGTGGTAATACTGGTTGACATGGCATTTCTGTTTTTAATTATTCTGGGACTCTTCCTCCCGTTTTCCATAGTGGCTGCATCAATTTACATCCCTACCAACAGAGCACAGGGTTCCCTTTTCTTCAGATCCTCACCAACACTTGTTATGTCTTCTCTTTTTGATTTTAGCCAGTCTAACAGGTGTGAGGTAATATCTGATTGTGGTTTAGATTTGCATTTCCCTGACGATTACTTGTTCTGTGTGTCTCTTGGCCATGTCTTCTTTGTAAAAATGCATATTCATGTCCTCTATCCATTTTTAATCAGACTATATGTTTAGTATTGTATGAGTTCTTTATATGTTTTGGTTATTAACCCCTCATTGCATATATTATCTGTAAATATCTTCCTCCGTTCAGGAATCCATTCCATTTTGTTTTGTTGGCTTCCTCGTTGTGAAAAAGCTCCTTAGTTTGATATAATCCCCAAAGTTTTTTTTTTTTTTTTTTCAATTACTTCTTTTGCCTTTGGAGTCAGATCTAAAGAGCATCGTTAAGACTGAGGTCAATGAGCCTTACTTCCTATATTTCCTTCAAGGAGCCTTACGGTTTCTGGCATTAAATTCAAGTATGTAGTCCATTTTTGAGTTTATTTTTGTGTGTGGTGTAAGAAAGTGGTCCAGTTTCATTCTTTTGCATGTAGCTATTTTCCCCAACCCCAGTTATTGACGAGACTGTCCTATGTTCTTGCTTTGTCACAGTTCAATTGGCCATACATGCATGGGCTTATTTCTGGGCTCTCTATCCTATTCCACTGATTGGTGTGTCCACTTTTGTACTAATACTATACTGCTTTGATAGCTATCGCTTCGTAATAGAGTTTGAAATCAGCAAACTTGATATATCCGACTTTGTTTTTCTTTCTCAAGAATATTTTGGCTCTTTGGGGTCTTTTGTGTTTCCATACCAATTCTGGAAATTTTTGTTCTGGTTTGTTGAAAAATGTCATTGGAATTTCGATAGGGATTGCACTGATTGTTTTACAGATTGCTTTGTGTGATATGGAGATTTTAACCATGTTCTTCCAAACCATTAGCACCAAATATCTTTCCTTTTATTTGTGTTGTCTCCCAATTTCTTTCATCAGTATGTTACAGTTTTCAGTGTTCATGTCTTTCACATCCTTGGTTAGGTTTAGTCCTAAGTATTTTGTTCTTTTTTGATGTGATCATAAATGGGCTTGTTTTCTTGATTTCCCTAATAGTTATTAGTATACAGAAATACAGCAGATTCTGTATATTTTGTACCCTGCAACTTTACTGAATTCACTTGTTCAAATACTATTTTCTAATAGTTTCCTTTTCCGGAGTCTTCAAGGTTTTCTATATATAGTATATGTCAACTGTAAATAATGTTTTACTTATTTCTTACCAATATGACTTGATTCTTTTCTCTGTGTGATTGCTGTGGCTGGCATGAGGACAGCGCCATGAGTGGATGTCCTTGTCCTGTTCCTGGTCTTCAAAGAAGGCTCTCAGTTTTTCACCAGTAACTACGACGTTAGCGGTGGGTTTGTCATATATGGCCTCTACTACGTTAATGTGTGTTCCCTCTAATTCCATGATGAGGGTTTTTATCATGATGGGATATTGAATTTACTCCAATGCTTTTGCTAAATTTGAGATATGATTTTTACTTTTCATTTTGCTAATGTGGGGTATCACATTGATGAGTATTTAGCCATTCCTGTGTCCTAGAATAAGTCCTACTTGATCATGGTGAATGATCCTTTTAATGTATTGTGAAATTTGATTTGCTAATAGTTTGTTGAGGACTTTTGATATACATTCATCAGGGATACTGGCCTGTCATTCTCTCTTCTTGTGGTCTTTGGTTTGGGTATCAGGACAATGCCGGCCACAAAGAATGGATTTAGAAGCATTCTTTCTTGTTCATTTTTTGGGATAGTTTGAGAATGAAAGATATTAACACTTCTTTAAATGGGTTAAACCCAGGGGTGCCTGGGTGGCTCAGTGGGTTAAATGCCTGACTTCAGCTAGGTCACGATCTTGTGGTTTATGGGTTCGAGCCCTGTGTTGGGCTCTGTGCTGCTTCAGAGCCTGGAGCCTGCTTCAGCTTCTGTGTCTCCCTCTCTGTCTGCCCCTCCCTGCTTGCACTCTGTCTCTCTCTCAAAAATAAACATTAAAAAAATTATAAATGGGTTAAACACTTCTTTAAATATTTGGTAGAATTTACCTTTGAAGTCATCTGGTTCTGAACTTTGGTGGGAGTTTTTTGATTACTGATTCAATTTTGTTACTAGTAATCAGTTCAGATTTTCTGTTTCTTCTTGATTCAGTTTTGGAAGACTGTATGTTTGTAGGAATTTATCCACTTCTAGGTTGTCCCAATTTGTTGGCATACAATTTTTTTAGTAGTCTCTTATAACCTTCTATATTTCTGTGGTGTCAACTGTAACTTCCCTTTCATTTCTGATACTTTTTACTTGGGTCCTCTCCCTCTCTCTGTGATCAGTATGCAGAAGATTTGCCAATTTTGTTTATCTTCTCAAAGATCCGTCTCTTAATTCCATTGATCTTTTCAATATTTTTTCTTCTCTATTTCATTTACTTTTGTTCCAAACTTTATTATTTCCTTTTTTTCTATAACTTTGGGCTTTGTTTATTCTTCTTTTTCTTGTTCTGTTAGGTATGTTTAGAAGGGTTTTTTTTTTTTTTTTGAGAATTTCTTGTTACTTTTTTTTTTTAAATGTTTATTTTTGAGAGAGAGAGAGAGAGAGAGAGAGAGACAGAGTGTGAGTGGGGGAGGGACAGAGAGAGAGGGAGACACAGAATCCAAAGCAGGCTCCAGGCTCTCAGCTGTCAGCACAGAGCCCAATGCAGGACTCAAACCCATGGACCATGAGAACATGACCTGAGCCAAAGTTGGATGCTTAACCGACTGAGCCACCCAGGTGCCCCGTGAATTTATTCTTTCTTGAAGTAAAAATTATAAATTTTCCCTTAGAATAGGTTCCTGTGTCTCAAAGATTTTCAATCACTGTTTCCAGTTTCATTGGTCTCCAGGTATATTTGAATTCCCTCTTGACTTCATTTACCTATTTATTGGTTTTTTTGGTAGCATGTTGTTTAGCCTCTATGGGTTTGTATTTTGTCCAGTTTTTCTTCTTCTGAGTTCTAGTTTTATACTACTATGGCTGGAAAAGATGTTTGATATGATTTAACTATTCTTAAATTTATTGAAACTTGTTTTGTGATCTAACAGGTGATCTGTCCTGGAAAATGTCCATGTGCACTCAAAGAGTGTGTATTCTGCTGGTGTAGGATGAAATCTTCTGAAGATATCTGTTATGTCCATCTGGTCCAGGGTGGCCTTCAGAGCCACTGTTTCTTTGATTTTCTGCTCAGGTGATCTTTCTGTTGCTCTAAGTGAGGTGCTCAAGTCCCCTACTGTAATCGCTTTATTGTCCATTTCACCCTTTATGTCCGTTAATATTTGCTTCACATGTTAGTTTCTATGTTGGATGCATATACAGTTGTTACATTTTTTTGGTTGGATCAATCCCTTTATAATTATTTTATGCCCGCCGTTGTCTCTTGTTAGAGACTTTGTTTTAAAGTTGATTTTTGTCTTCTATAAATATTGCTACAGTTTATTTTTTATGTTTTTCTTCCATTTGCATGAATTATCTTTTTCCCTCCCTTTACCTTGTCTAGTGTCTTCGTATCTGAAGTGAGTCTCTCGTAGGCAGCATGTAGTTGGGTCTTCTTTAGTCAGTCATCAGTCTCTTTTGAGTGGAGCACTTAATCTGTTTACATTTAAAGTAATTATAGATAGGCATGTACTTATCCCTATTTTGTTTTCTGGTTGTTTTTGTAGTTCTTCTCTGTTGCTTTCTCCTCCCTTGTGATTGATGACTCTTTAGTGATGTGCTTGGATTCCTTCCTCTTTTTATTTTTTGTGTATCTATGATGGATATATAAATGTGGCTACCATGAAGTTCATGTAATACCATCCTAAGTATGCAGCAGTCCTTGTAAGTCGATGGTCACGAAGTTCAACACATTCTAAAAGCACTACATTCTTAGTCCTCCCCATGCCGTGTTTTATATTTGTAATGACTTATTTTACATGCAGTTTTATACTGTGAACCCATTACTTTTTGTAGATATAATTGACTCTACTTTTTAATCTTCATGCTAGGTTTACAAGTGACTTACTCTATGTTTACTTTTACCAGTGAAGATTTTCCTTTCATAATTTTCTTCAAGGCCTTTTCTTTTCTGCTTAAAGAAGTCCCTTTAACAGTTCTGTGTAAGGCTGACTTGGTGGTGATGAACTCTTTTAACTTTTGTCTGGGAAATTCTTGAGGTCGTCTTCAAATCGGAGTGATAACCTTGCCGGGTAGAGTAGTCTCGGTTGTTTTCTTCCTCTCAGCACTTTGAATATATCCTGCCACTTGCTTCTTGCCTTCCAAAGCGTGGACCAAAAACCTGCTGATAGCCCTCTGGGGTTTTGCTTGTACATAACTAGTTGTTTTTCTCTTGCCTCTTTCAAGATCCTCTACATCTTTAATCTCTTACATTTTAATTACTATGTGCCTTGGTGTGGACCTCTTGAGTCTGTCTTGTTTGGAACTCTGATTCCTGAACCTGGATGTCTGTTTTCTTCCCTGGGTTAGGGACGTTTTCAGCTATTACGTCATCAAATAAGTTTTAGTCCTCTTTTTCTCTTCTTCTTTCTTTTCTAATGCAAATATTAGCATACTTGATGATGTCTCAGAGGTCCCACAACCTATGCTAATTTTTTAAATTCTCTTTTCTTTTTGCTGTTCAGCTTGGGTGCTTTCTGTGCCCTATTTTCCAGATGCTGATTTGTTCTGCTACACCCTCTAATCTGGTAGTGATTCCCTCTGGTGTATTTGACATTTTTGTTTTTGCATTCTTTCCTTGATTGGTTCTTTTTTGTATTCTGTTGAAGTCTCGCCGAGTTCGTCCACTTTTCTCTCTAGTCTGATGGACGTCTTTAGGACTATTACTTTGAACTCTTTGTCAGGTAGATTACTGTCTCTATTTCATTTAGTTCTTTTCCTGAAGTTTTGTCTTTAGTTTGGAGCATATTCTTCTGCCTCCTCATTTTGACTTTTTCTGTTTATATGAATTAGGTGAAAAAGGCACCTCTCTGTCTTGAAGGAATGACTTTGGGGAAGACTGTACTTTGTATAGACTGTACGTCTGGAAGCTTTGGCTGGCGGTTACCACACTGGGGTTCTCTATGCAGAGGGTTTCTTGGGTGGCTGGCTGGAGCTGAGGCAGGCACCGACCAAGGGGTCCGGGGGGGATGCTGCACTAGGGCTATGCTGGCCGCTGGGTCCTGGGGCAATCCACATCAGTCTGCCCTGGTGGGATGACTGGAACCAGGGTGGGCACAGGCTTGGGGTGTCCTAGAGTACTTGGCATTTGTGCTGCCTTTGCTGGTTGGCTACTGTCTAGGAGTTCCTGGGTGCGCCTCATGCCAGGGCAGCCTCACTGAGATGGCTGGAGCCATGGCAGCCAGGGGTGGGGGGCTGTGTTAGGGGAATGGGTGGATCTGTGTAGGTTGGCACACTGGGGCTTGCTGAAGCAGCAGCCTGGCTAGAATTCCTGGACCTTGGTCCTATCTGCACTACCAAGGTGAGGGGGAGCTTAAACAATGGCACCCACCAGCCTCTCCCGCACCATTTGGTGGATGTTCAGAGTCTGGCTGTCCCTTAAACCACTGTGCCTACTGTGCCTCCAGGTGGGCGAGGCTGCATGGCCGTCTTCAGTGCCATCCCTCCCCCTGCAGTTGGCAGTATTGGGGGTGGGTCTCCCATAATTACCATGCTTCTATCCTTTGTAGAGCAGAAGCTGTCCAGTTGGCCCTCAGTCCTTCAGGAAGCATTGCTCCTTCATATGTTGGAGTAGATTCGTGTGGAGTAGGTGCATGTAGGGTTTTCCTGTGCTGCCATCTTGGAGCCCCCCTTACCATTGAACCTGACTGATGACTCCGGTCCAGTGTTATGAACACTTGCCACAGAGGAGCACACGATCCCATTCTCCCAGAGCCTTTTAGTTGTTTTGTATCTTCTCTTTATGTTGGATTCAACATGGCCCTCCCTCTCACTGTGCTCACTGGGCTGGCCTCCTACCTGGATCTTTCTTTTTTTCTTTTAAGTTTTATTCCCCCCCCCCCCCCCCCTGATCTTCAGTGAGTCAGAAACCAGACAACTAAGGTTTGGTGATTTTCTATGTTAAATAAGAGTCAACTATAATTTGAGAAAAGAAGGGGATTAAAGTATAGTAGCTTTCCTCTAAGAAGGATGTGAAAAGATGGTGTATGATAGAGACATTCTGGATGGACACCCACTCGTGAAAGAGGGTACACATGGCTTCCTACGCACGTCTACCAGGTGCAGGCAAATGGGTTTCCACAGGTGTGTATGAAGGCTCAAGGAGGAGCTCCCCTCTCCCCCCACTCCCCTGCCCAAGAGGAGAACATTCAGTACGCATTTCCAGTGGGCCCCAGCAATCAGGAAAAACAAGGACTGTAAAGGAGACAAGAGGAGGAAGCCATGAATAAGATGCCAAAGGGGAAGCAGGGTGATGGAAGGAGATGAGGAAAATGGAGGTGAGAGGGGGAGTAACGGTAAGGAAGGACAAGGATAAAGAGCAAGATGGGAGCAGAACTTCACCGCTTCCGAGACTGAGCTCCTGACTGTCCTCACCACGGGCGCGGAGCTCCCGCCACGGCACACTGGCCGGTTCACCGAGCGCCAGAGCGCAGCGATTAAATTAACGGGACAGGAAGTCAGAGACCTCAGTAGGTGCTTCCAAAGAGCAAAATTTACCTGTACACGATTCCTTTGGAATGAAGGAACTGAAGACCCAGAATGATTTCAGCAGCATAGAACCTGAGGGAAGAGAATCAAAGTTCAGTTTGGGCACATTAATGGAACAAAATAAAATCCCCACTTATTAAATAACGAGTACTCAGGACAGTACTTGCACAAAGTGTATACACACTACTTTGTGCACAGACTATTTCGTTCAGTCCTAACAAAGGGACATGCCGTCCACTCTACATAGTCAGCCCCAGTCCTGACAGCATGAAATAAAGCTGGTGTCTTCAGTTAGTCTTACCTCATCTAGTACTTATTCTTCTAGTTTAAACAGTGCTCTAGCTGTCTTTTTTTTTTTTTGCTAATAGAATACACGTAGACATTAAATGTAATTGTATAAATATTATAGAAAAATAATTTTTTACCTTTTATTTTAAACTCTGCTTGGAGCCCTCTGACCTGTGTACAGGGTCATTCCAAATAGACCTGGCTTGTTGATGGGCAAGAAGTGCAGCCCGAGAGGCAGAGGAAAGGATATTGGAAGGTGGGGGTAGAGACCCTTCCCATCTCTAGTGATGACAGACCCCGGGGGGCACCGAGGGCACGACAGACGGCGTGTGTCTGATGGTTCACATGCCTTCCAGACCTAGTGAGGAGGCGGGCTGAGGGGACCCTGAACACGAGAACTGCCCGACGGTTCCTCTGCTGCGGAAAATCCAGGACTTCCTCTCTGGCCACTTGGCCGATGGCTCCCGGGTGGTGAGCTTAGTGGTGCGCGAGCCCCCCGCCCTGACTCAAAGCCACTGCAGCCAGGGTTTCTGTGGGAGCTGGTGGACCCGTGCAGCTTTCACCCCAGCTCAGCCTAGACCCACTCAAAGGTGCTCATTAGGGGCGAGTGAAAGATGGCGGAGCCCCAGGCAAAGGCAGCTGGCGTGTGCTCATATTTTTAAGTGGGCCTGGCGGCACGATTTTCTTTCTTTTTTTCTGAATGTCACGGTTTTATTACTGAGGAAACCGGGCCCACCGGAGGAAGAGCAGCAGGGGGCTCTGGGGGTCTCAGCCGCATTTCCACCTGGAAAATGCAGCCTGCCCGACTTTAAAGAAGGTGAAGATTTATTCTCAGAGTAAATACCTCTTCTGGCTCCTTAATCCCCATGCCCGCCCCCCGCCCCCTTCAGCCAGATGTCTGATGCCTGCACACGGAGCTTCCCATCAGAGGCCGTGGGTAAAGCCTCGTCCCCCGTGACCACCTCCAGGATCCGTGTTTCCTCTGACTGCTGCTGTTCAAAGGGCAAATATTTGCTTCTGTGTTTAGCCTGTTCAAAAGCTTGATGACGGGGGTGGCTGCTTGAGAGCCTACGTTCTTGTTTCAAAACTCAGAGAAAGAAACAAACCAGACCCCAACGTGAGCCTCGCCAGCGGGGAAAACGGTTGCCTGTGTCCGCCAGGTCCCCAGGGAGTTCCCACGCCCGCTGTGTGAGGAAACGGGAAAACGCCAAGAGGGAGAAGCGTCTACGGGTGTCGTGGGTGCTCAGGACCCGACGAGAACAGTGGAAACACCCCACACCCTTTCAAGGGCTCTTACGTGGCTCTGGAAAGATCAAACTTGTGGCAGCTCTGGATGTGGTACATGAGGTCTCCTCCGTTGAGATACTCCATCACAAAAAAGAGGTTTTCCTAGGGAGAAACGAAACCATTCAGATTTCCAGCTTTTTTTTTTTTTTAATAAGAAAACAAGCACTGCCTTCTAAGTGGATTTAGGTGATTTCAGGAGGACCCGTTCCATCTTGAGATCACTTATAAAAAGACCAGCATAGTTTAGCGGATCGGCAGCATTTCCGACACCATGAAGCCTGGGGCGTCCGGGAGGCGTACGTGTCACGTTTGCTGGGAGACTTCCGTGCTGTGATGCGGCTGGGCCACGGCCCGGGGAGGGGCCCCCCTGGACCTGCCCACCCAACAGCGGGACGGTGTTGGACACTCAGCGGCAGACAGCGCCGACGGCAGGCCTGTGGAGATCGATAGTGCGTAGGATGGTAGAGCGAACACAAACGGGGGCCCTGACTCCAGGCACAGGGCTTGGGGGGACGCGCTCAACACTCAGTAACGGGTCCTGGACATGCTCTGCAGCCACCGCGCCGTGCAGAAGTGAGGGTGGGGTGCGCATTCCCGCCGCATCCAGCAGGTTCGATGAAACACAGCCCTGCCTTCAGGGAGCTTACGATTAAGTACAGTCTTACTTCTCGCCAGTCCTGATCTCTGATCTCATTTGTCGCAAGAGGCAGGTGAGGGACTAGCTCCTAACAGAAGGCATCATGCCCGTTGCTAGAGCTGGTCCCCTTCAGTGGCGGCCGGCGAGAGCCGGGCTGAGTGGCCTCAGGCTGGAGTGAGAGGCTCAGAGGCGGCTGCAGTCCCAGCGAGCCTGAGCTGCTGCTCCTGTGTGAGGCGGTGCCTCCTCAGTACGTGTCCGCCTGCCGCTTGGTGGGGAGTCCTTAGGAACCACAGAATTAGTCATCCTTAAGGCGGGAAGACCTTTAGCATGTGTGTTCATGAATTCACACCCAAATGCCTCCCCTGGGTGATTCTGTAACAGAATTAACCTTTGACTTTTGATGTGAGACTAACCGAGGCCCTGGGCATATGAAGTGACGTGTTCTGGCCTGACAGGGACACACAGTTCCCCCCGTTTGTACGGAGGCCAGTTCTCCACAGAACTGGGGAGGCCAGGTGTTGTGGTAAACATCTCAGTAATGCCGGTAAAGGTGAGTGGCAGCTGCTTTTCCTAAAGCTGACCTCTGATCTAATTTATCGATTTCATGTATCTTGAACTGGAGCCCTTTCCCTTACGGACAGGCCAAAGTTCTCTAGTGAGTGTCCTAACTTCACATTGATACTTCAAATATAACTTGAGATTAATCACCTGTTCAATCTGCACACGTCTGCTTCATCCATAGCACACCTTTCCTTGAGCTCTAATTCTTGTGAGCGCTGTATGGACCACTTCTAAACACCTTTTTTGCCTAAAACTACAATGGCCTGTACCCACACAGTAGAGGAATCTCCTACATGCGCAAGAGGATGAAAGAGAAAAGCCCAAAGGCCGTTTATACCAGCGCAGGTGAAGGTTCCTTTCAAGTGTCACAACACTTACAAATCCCTCTAAAACTTGAAAATTTGGAATTTATGTGTTGTCAGCTAGGACTCGAGGCAAAAGGCCAACCCTAACTTCTACACAACCCTGGGCCCAACGGTCCCATCAATTCTCATGCTTAAGTCAGCTCTGCGCCTCGCCACGAAGGAGTGGGGGTTGAGTCCGTGTGGCGAAACTCAGACTCTACGGTACCGCGAGGCACGGTCCTTATTTACTCCCTGGACAGTCCAAGAAGACCACACCACCACAGGGATTATTAAGTAGTGGTTGGGATTTACGGCATCTTGGATGCCACACTTAACCCTCCTGAAAGATTTTTATGTCCCTACGATAAATACTTTAAAACAATCTCTTCTAATTCTCATCTTTATATTAAGCCAGAGGCACTGAAAAAAGCCAGCTGGTCACCTTTCCTTACGATGGCATTTTGTTTTAGTTGAAGAGCTTGGTGTGGGTGCATACCAGCTAAAATGGGGGCTGCTTACAGGGGGTACGGGCAGTCCATGCCTCGAGGTCCAGCTTGGGTGGGGAAACCCGCGATCCTGCTAGAAGGTGCTGTTTTGAGGATGCTTGGCCCTTTTCTAAGGGGTTCTGGATGCTGTTTGGAAGTCTGGGGGAGACATTGATTCAGGGAACGCTTGAGTCTACTCTGGGCCCGAGGAGATGGCTCTGTGATGAGACTGGGGTAGACATACGCACCTGCAGAGCCAGGCAGTCCTGGGGTTTGGGTTTCGAGGATCACATTTTGAAAGATGGATACATCTTTTAAAAGTTGAATCCCATGTCCCAGTCATTTATAGATACATACATACCTGACTCAAAATTTCATAAATGGCTGAAAAATGAGTACTCAGAGCTACAGGTGACATGCACTGACCCGGAACCCTGCAGGACCACTCTCAAAAGGAAAAGCCTGCCCACTGGAAGGGTTCCAGGTTGGCTCAGGTCTAACCAAACCCAGAAGGACAAGCCTCGGGGAAATGGTCAAGACCAGGGGCTTTGCCCTTACTGAGAACCAAGTTCATATTTCTTCTGTTTGTGACCATGGAGAAGTTAACCTCTCCCCCCCCTCCCCATTATCTTCTTTATTTGCAAAATGGAGGGATAATATTCCTGCCTCAAAAGGACTGGCGTGAGTATTAAATGAGATGATATATGTAGAAAACTGGCTCAGGGTTAGCCTGAAGCATGCACTTGATCATTAGTAGCTGTTGTTTAGGAAACAATTTAAAAGCCAATCAAAAGACCCCAGCAGATCAGAAGAACTAAATAAATGGAGATACATTACATGTTCATTAAGAGGAATATAATATTGTCAAGATGTCCGTTCTTTCCAACTTGACCTATAGGTTTAGTGAAATCCCGATCAAAATCCCACTGAGTTATTTTATGGGCATCTATAAACTGATTCTAAAGTTGACACAGAGGCAAAAGACCCAGAATAGCCAAACATTTTGTTTGGAGAAGAAAAAAGTTGGAGGTTAGACACTACCCATCTTCAAGACTTCCACAAAGCTGTAGTCATCAAGACAGTGTGGTGCTGGCAAAAGAATAGATCAAACAGAACAGAGTCTGGAAATAGACCCTCACAAACATAGTCAACTGATCTGTGAAAAAGAAGCAAAAGCAATAATACAGTGGAGCAAAGACAGTCTCTTCAAGAAACGGTGCCGGACACCTGTATGCGTGACTCCAACTGCCTTAATTTTCATTACGTCTTACAGAAAAAATTTGCATGATGTCGAAACTGAACAGCAGCAGATCCTTCTCGGAGAAAGGCTTCCTCAGAAAAGAGGAAGAAAGCAGGGAGCCAGGTCGCCCCCAGTGCTGTCCTATCTTCTCTGGCCATGAGCTGCAAGAAAACACACAGCAGGGCCATGAAGAGTGAGAGGGGCCTGTGACCCGCACACACCAGTGAGGACCTCTCTACGCCAGGTAAACACATGAACTGATACACACGATTCTTCTGGCGAGTCAATTCAATTGTGAGGGTTTGGGGGATAGGGTGCTCCGATCTGCCCTGGACTTAGACTTGGTCAGCAGTTCCTGGAATAGCACCCATGGGGTAGAAATTCTCGTCTGCGCCATCACTGACTGGCTGTGAGACCAGTGAATCATGATCCCTGGGCCCGGTCTCACCCTCTGAGAAACAAGAAGTACTGAGTCGCCTCACCACTCTCTGATGTTCACCCTACATCTAATTTTTTCCCTTGGGGAAACGGATGACATTAACAAACTATTAGTACATCATAAGATCCTTGTGATGTTTCCCAGATGATAATGCATATAAAAGGATGTGATGCTTGCAAATTCCTAAGAGAAGTCTTTGAAACAATGCATATTTGAAGTAAAATTAGGGACACTTGGGTGGCTCAGTTGGTTAAGCGTCATCAGACTTAGTAGGCTCAGGCCATGATCTCGCAGTTCGTGAGTTCGAGCCCCGCGTCGGGCTCTGTGCTGACAGCTCAGAGCCTGGAGCCTGATTCGGATTCTGTGTCTCCCTCCCTCTCTGCCTCTCTCCCACTCAAAAATAAACATCAAAAAAATTTTTTAAAGGCTCAGAGATAAGCCTTCCTTTGAAACCCTCCTCAAAGTAGGGAGGGTGTTATGGCCCACTGACACCCCAAGGAAGGTCCTACAGTCTTGGTCAGATGGCTCCCTCCCATCTGAATAGTCTCCTGGTTATACTCCTAGAGCACGAGGATTGTTTGGGCCAGATACCTCTGCGTCCCAAGGGTCCTGACTGCTTTCACATTTAAATCCTGCCAAGGACTGCCGATCCTTGTCACTACATTAGGACAGAATTTGCCTCAGCACTGTTTTGAGCAGACATCAAGTGGCAGGTCTATTTTGTTTCCGAATCATGCGTTTTATTCTCTTAGAACTCAAGCAGGCCTGCTTAAGAAAGAACACTTCTGACTTTGGAAAAGAATAAAACAAGGAAAGCGTGATAACTTGTAGAGTTATTGTCCCCAGTTCAATCAGTGAGTTTTTTCCACTTCGCCTATGGAGGCGGCAAAAACACATCATTTTGTCAAGCAGCTCCGTGGAAAAGCAAAATTTATAAAAGGAAGGTGGCCTCGCTTAGCTAGTTCCCCGCAGGACGAAACCGATTAAGGTTCTTGCAAGCTCTGTCGGGTGTCCATTCAAACAGACTGATTTGTAAAATGAATGTTCCAGTAAGCGTTCGTGTTTGTACCATTCGTGGTCTGTAGAGAGTGAGTTCTCTGAGCTCCTCCATCATTCACTCATTTTATTAGTGAAACACTAAAACACGGAGCAGATTTCCTAACCTGTTTCGTCAAGAAAAGTAAGTTTAGTTGGGGTTTGACAGTACAGTGACTTTGGGGTCCCTGGAAGCAGGGATTGATGGAATAGTCCCAAAGAATCTCTGGCCAACAAGAAAGTATTTGATACACCATTCAATGACATTTATTTATCAACTTTCCCGATTATAAATACAACTATGGCACAGAGGCTGTTTGTATGCCGGCCACGGAAACAAGAGAGTCACAGTTATGAATTGCTTTGCTGTGATTTTCTGACACCTGAGCACAATAATCAATGCTGATATTCTGTAGATAGATGGGTATTCAAAGCTCTGTAGCTCTTGGGGGGTGTGGGGGGGTGTGTGGGTGTGTGCGTGTGCGTGTTGCTTTAAAAATGGCATTATTATTTTCTTGTAAGATCACTTAAATAATATATATCAAGTACTTTTGAAAAGTCACAATAACCTAGCATTTTTGTGAAGAATTCTGTAGGTGTGTGTACAAAATCCTGGATTTTGCAGTTTCCACAAATATTTCATTACTTGGCTGATGGAACGTTGTGTTCCATCATTGGCCCTCCTATGTTCTTACAAAAATATGAGATCGCTTTAGGGACACTCCAATAGCTAAGTGCTTTTGTATTCATTTATTTATGAAATATCTTTACAAAATTTAGCTGTAAAAGCAATTTATACTGGTAAAAAGAAGGAAGTAAACACTGTATAGAAGAATAAAAATATCTGAGTGTTCTGCTCATCTAAGAACTAGAAAAGTCACTTTTTAGATAGTATCTTCTGTACTCATGTCAATGGTATTCAAGGCCAAATACTTTAAATAATTCTGGTCTACACTTAAGACCTTGCCTTTGAATCTCTCCCTTTGTGACTCCCATCATTTTTACTTACACTCACAATGTGCTGAGTCTTAACTAGTATCAGAAGTAGGGGTGGGGTCCCCTTCACAGTGTGAAACTGCCTCGGAAGTTTTTACTTCGACTTATCGTTGCCCTAAAGCCAGGTTTCAGCTGAGAATTGCAGCCCGTGAGAACTGCCTCTGTGACACGCTCAGCTCTGTGGTCCTGCGGAAACGGACGGGTTTCCTGTGTGGACCGGCACGGAGTGGGGGCGGGGCTGCCCAGCCGCGAGCTCAGAACACAGGCACAGAGCTGGCATCCGGTGGGCGCGTGGGGGGCAGGCTGACTGTGGGGCTCATCAGCGCCTCGAAGCGCCCTCTGTAGTCTGGTCACACCGACACTCAATTGCTTAGGTATGCCTGCAGTTTCGAAGACGCGCAGTTCTGGAACCTGGAGTCCCGGATTGCTTTCTCCTGTATTGACCTATAAATGCTAACATCCTAGAACAGCAGGATTCTATCCTTTTTCACTAAGGACCCATCCTCAGAACAGCCCAACAGATAACCATATGCGTACATTTTATCTCTAAATCTGGAGTGGGGGGGGGAGGGGAAAGAAATTGCTCTCTGCAGACCTGCAAAGTCATTCATTAGGGGTTGTTTATATTTCTACTCTAAACTCTTAATTAGTAAAATTCACTGCCATTAAGACCTATTAGTACATTTCAGAAATAATGTGCCTGAATTTCCAGAGGTTTGTGCCTTGCCACAGGAACTCAGGCTCAGTTGGTATTTGCGGGCTTAATTGTCCCACAGGGCCTTTTTGCATTAACTAACAAATTATTTTCTTTCATAACAAAGTGTAAACAGGACTCCATTTCATGCATTTTAAAATTGTTTTCCCTGAGATGCTAAGTTTCCTACTGAGATGCAGTCAGGCCTGTGGTCTGAATTGGAATTCTGGCTTCCCTGCTTAGCAGGTGTTCAACCTCTGATGTGTCGCTTACCCCCTTAGGAGCCCCTCGGTTTCTTTATCTGTAAAATGGGGATAATAACACAGTCTCCTTCATAGGGTTGCTATAAAGATTAAGTGAGCTAAACTATGTAACACGCCTACAGCCTGGATTGGCACATGGTGAATGCTCTAAACAGGTCAGCTGTTTGCACGTTTACAACTGCAGTTATTGTACTCGTGTGTTACGTGTGAGGGGCTTGTGGAGCCAAGTACAAAACCATCTCAGGACGGACTGAGTTTAACACAAAAGGCAAGTTTTAAGGAATATATGGTTTTGAGGTAGAAATGGCCTACTTTGCTGAAGAGTTTAGTTACTAAATTCCTAATGCTAGATTTAACTAGTTACTAAGATAAAGGGTAATACTCAAAAGTCCTACTTCTGGGCGCCTTTGAATGGTAGAACTCCAATGACTCTTCTCTGTAGCGTACTTTTCTGTAGTTTCCAATTTTCAAAGTATGTTTTGGTGTAATTTTATAATTCAGGAACATATTAACGAGACTAATTATAAATAAGTCAGTCAAAGACAAATATCATACAATTTCACTCATGTGGAATTTAAGAAACAAAAGAGCTGAATATAGGGGAAGGGAAGGAAAAATAAGATAAAAACAGAGAGGAGACAAACCATGAGACTGTTAACTAGAGAGAACAAACTGAGGGCTGCTGGACGGGAGGCGGGTGGGGGGCTGGGCTAAGTGGGGGATGGGCACTTGCTGTCAGATGTACATGATGGATCCCTGGGCTCTACTCCTGAAACCAGTACCACGCTGTGTGTTAATTAACTTGAATTTAAATAAAAAGATGAAATAGCTTCTTAATAATATGTTAAATTAACAACATGACAGCATGTTGAAAGAAAATTTGGGATATCTTACAAAAAATGATAAGGGAGTGATTTTCCTATCGCCTTATGTTAATATGCTATAGATTCTCAGTATTTGCTCAAAGCCACGACCCTAGGATTATGACCTGAGCCAAAATCAAGAGCCGGTCACTCAACCAACTGAGCCACCAGGTGCCCTGGATTAAAAATCCTTTTTACTAAGAGAATGAAAACAAAGAGCCGAGGACATTATGTAGTGATGGCCACTCTTCAATACCGTCAAACACTGAATAAGAGAACAGTTGCAAATGTGCACATGTTACTGGATGAAATTTATGGCATTAAAGACATTCATCATCTTATCAAACCAATAGCGATATTGAAGAAAAAGGAGAACTTGGCAAATAGGCAGATATCATGCAGATGAGATCAGAATATAGACTTCATTTCTGGAAAAAGGAAGAAAAAAATCCTAGCTGTCTTTCCTCCAAAAGCTAGTAAGTTCATGTCGTAAATCATATAGAGAAGACCTGCACGGTCTGAAGAGATGAGACTGGAATGTGTCTCACAAACGACACCAGGACCTCGTTCAGAGAGTCCTGTGTGAGGCGTATTTAATAAATGCTATAATATCCAGTATCACAGGATGACAACACAGAAATCGGAGAGAGATCTACCCTAACAGACCCAGTGGAAAGAGTAGGAGGTGCACCCCAGAGAACAAAGAAGGGCTCGTCCAAAGTAAAATGAAATGAAATAATAAACCTGTTTAGCTCTGTGCTTGGGACAGTGCAAGAACTGATTACCTATTAACCTTTCCTTTTTTTTTTTTAAACGTTTTTATTTGTTTTTGAGAGAGAGAGAGAGAGAGAGAGAGAGAGGGAGGGAGAGAGACAGCATGAGCAGGGGAGGGGCAGAGAGAGAGGGAGACACAGAATCCGAAGCAGGCTCCAGGCTCTGAGCTGTCAGCACACAGCCCAACGTGGGGCTCGAACCCATGAACCGTGAGATCATGACCTGAGCCAAAGTCGGATGCTCAACCGCCTGAGCACCCAGGCGCCCCTACCTATTAACCTTTCTTATGAAAAGCATTAATCTGTCGTATCATCAGAGCAAGGATGGCCCCAACATCTGCAAGGTCTGGAGTGAGAGTACTAATAGATGCAACGCCACGTGTGTAAACATTTAAATGTTACAAGTCAACTGTGCCAATACTGCATTAAATATATTCTGTGTTCCTATATTTTCTTAGGTACAGAGCGCCTGAGAGAAAGTGCTAGAGAGCTCCCCCTCTGTTGCTTGGTTCTAAGGTTTAGATCACGGAAAGGATAATTCTCTAATAAAATGAGTTGTGGGCTGGATTTGGTAGTTAGGCCCTTGGAATCTCAATTTTTCTAACAATGTTGGATAGGTGGTAGGATTTAGAAAAGAGCATGGACAAGGGATCAGCTAGGCTGATTTTGGGATCTCCGTTTCTTTAGCTGCAAAATGAGGGAAGCCGTTGGCCCCCAAAATCTCAACAACTCCTTCTTACGCTTAAACTTCTAAAATTTCATCTAGATATAATTAACATACAATATTAGTTTCAGGTGTATAATATAGTGATTCAGCACTTGTGAACATTGTGAAATGGTCACCTAAACGTAATTACAGTCTGTCACTTTACAAGGTCAACACGCGATCATAGACTGCATTCTCCGTGCTGTACGTTACCTCCCCGTGATGTATTTATTTTATAGCTAGAACCTGTAGTTCTTAATCTCCGTCCCCCATTTCACCCCACTAATCCTCCTCCCCTCTAATCTGTTCTCTGTATCCATGAGTCTGGGTTTTGCATTGTTTGTTTTGGTTTTTAGACTCCACGTAAAAGTGAAATCGTGTGGTATTTTGTCACTCTCTGATCTATTTCACTTGGCATCATACACTCAAGGTCCGGACATATTGTAAATGTCAAGATTTCATTTTTTTTTTTATAGCTGAGTAGTATTTCATTACACAAAGACACACACACACACACATCTTCTTTATCCACTCTGGCATTAATGGTCACTTAGGTTATTTCCATACCTCGGCTACTATAATCAATGCTGCATTAAACACAGGGCACATATATCTTTTCAAATGAATGTTTTCATTTTCTATGGATAAACAGCCAGAAGTGACCATGAGATATGGCAGTTCAATTTTTGTTTGTGAGGAGCCACCATACTGTCGGCCATAATGGCTGCACCACTTACATTCCCACCAACAGTGCCTAAGGGTTCCCCTTTCTCCACATCCTTGTGAACTCTTGTTATTTCTTGACTTTTTTATTTTAGCTATTCTGACAGATGTGAGGTTATGTCTCATTGTAGTTTTGATTTGCATCTCTGATGAGTGCTATTGAGCATCTTTTCATGGGTCTGTTGGCCATCTGTATTTTTTTAATGTTTGCTTATTTATTTTGAAAGAGAGAGAGAGCGCGAGCGCGAGAGTGAGCACGCAAGAAGGGAAGGGGCAGAGAGAGAGAAGCAGAGAGAAAATTCCAAGCAGGCTCCATGCTGCCAGTGCAGAGCCCGATGCAGGGCTTGAACCCGTGAACTGTGAGATCATGACCTGAGACAAAACCAAGAGTCGTATGCTTAACTGGCTGAGCCCCCCGGGCGCCCCCATCTGTATTACTGAATTGAGGAAATGTCCTTTCAGGTCCTCTGCCCATTTTCTAAAAACAGGTTACTTGTTTTTTGTATCAGTTCTTTACATATTTTGGACGCTGATCGCTTATCAGTTATCATTTGTAAACATCTCCTCCCATCAGGACCCCTGCAGTCGGTTGCCTTTTCTTTTTGTTCCTGGTTTCCTTCCTGTGCAAAAGGTGTTAGTTTGATGGAGTCTCCTTTATTTTTGTGCTGCTTGCCTCGTCTGAGGAGACAGACTCAAAAAAATATAACTCAGACTAATGTCCAAGGGCTTACTGCTTGTGTTTTCTTCTAGGAGTTTTGTAGTTTCTTAACTTATATTTAAGTCTTTATTTTGAGCTTATTTTGTGTGTGGTGTAAGAAAGTAGTTTGATTTTAATTTTTTGCATGTAGCTGTCTAGTTTTCCCAACACCATTTAATGAAGAAATTCTTTTCTCTAGCCTCCTTTGTCAAAGATTGACTGGCATGGGTTTATTCCTGTATTATTTTTATCCTGTTCTTTTGGTTTGTGTGTGTGTGTGTTTTGGGCCAATATCATACTGTTTTGATAACTTTGTTTATAGCTTCAATTTCAGGAGCATGATCACACAAGCTTTATTGTTCTTCCTCCAGAATGTTTTGGCCATTTGGTTTCTTTGGTGATTCCATACAAATTACAAATTTTTTGTTCTAGTTCTGTGGAAAATGCCATTGGTATTTTGGTGGGGATTGCATTGAATCTATAGATTGCTTTGGGTAGTATGAACATTTTAACAGTATTTTCTATTTGTGTCATCTTCAATTACTTCCATCAATGTCTTATATCATTCACAGTACAAGGCTTGGTTAAATTTATTACCTGGTATCTTATACTTAGTGATGAGATTGTACATGGAATTGTTGTCTTAATTTCCCTTTCTGCAACTTCATTGTCGGTGTATAGAAATGCAACAGATTTCTGTGTATTCATTTTGTATCCTGCAACTTTACTGAATTACTTCGAATAGTTTTCTGGTGGAGGCTTTAGGGTTTTTTGTATGTATTGTATCATGTTATCTGAAAATATTTTACTACTTTTCCAATTAGAATGCCTCTAACATCTTTTCCTTGTCTGATTATTGGAACCAGGACTTCCAATATGGGGTTAAGTAACAGTGATGAGAGTGGACATTGTCTTTTTCCCAGTCTGAGTAAAAACTTGCAACTTTTCACTGTTGAACATGACGATGACTGGGTTTGTCAGACACAACCATCATTATGCTACGTTCCCTCCGTAACTACCTTGTTGAGTGTCTTAATCCTAAATGGATGTTGAAAATTATCACATTCTCTTTTCCACATTGAGTGATAGGATTGCTATCCTTTTGGTTATTGTAGATTAATTTGTGGATGTGAACCGTCCTGGTGTCTCTGGAATAAATCCCACTTGGTGTATGATTTTTAAAAATGTATTACTGAATTCAGTTTGCTGGTATTTTGTTGAGAATTTTTGCATCAATGTTCATCAGGGACATAGGCTCTAATATTCTTTTTTGTGGTGTCTTTGTCTTTGGTATCAGGGTAATTCTGTCCTCACAGAATGTGTTTGGAAGTGTTCCTTCCTCTTCAGTTTTTTGGAAGGGTTTGAGAAAGATAGGTATGAACTCCTCTTTAAATGCTAAAGAGCCCGGTGCAGGGCTTAAGCCCACAAACTGAGATAATTAATGACCTGAGCTGAAACCAAGAGCTGGACGCTTAATCAACTGAGCTACTCAGGCGCCCCGTCTGTATTTCTGAATTGAAGAAATGTCTCTTCAGGTCCTCTCCCCATTTTTAAATCAGGACTGTTCATGGACTTTAGCTATCTGATCATGGACTTTGTTTGAATCAGTAATAAAAAAAAGATCCTGTTTCATTACTTGCAATCAGTCTGATCAGATATTTTAGCTCTTCTTGATTCAGTCTTAGAACTAGATTGGAATTTTTCCATTTCTTCTAGGTTGTCCATTTGTTGGCATATAGTGATTTATAGCAGTCTTATGATACTTTGTATTTCTGTGGTGTCGGTAACTTCTCCTCTTCCATTTGATTTATTTGCCCTTTTACTTGAGGCGGCTGGCTAAAAGTTTATCAATTTTATTTATCTTTTCAAAGAACTAGTTCTTAGTTTCATTGATCTTTTCTGGGTTTTGGTTTTTTTTTTTTTTTTTTTTTTTTTTTTTTTTTTTTTTTTTTTTTTTTTTTTTTTTTTTTTTTTTTTTTTTTTTTTTTTTTTTTTTTTTTTTTTTTTTTTTTTTTTTTTTTTTTTTTTTTTTTTTTTTTTTTTTTTTTTTTTTTTTTTTTTTTTTTTTTTTTTTTTTTTGGTCTTTATTTCATGATTTCTGCTGTAAGCTTTAGTATTTCCTTCCTTCTACCAACTCTGGGATTTGTTTGCTTTTCAGGTTCCTCTAAGTCGGGTTTTATTGTTTGAGATTTTTCTTGCCTCTTGAGGTGGCTCCATATTGTTAACAGCTTCCCTCTTAGAACTGCCCTGGGGTGTCCCATATATTTTGAACCATTATCTCCAGGTATTTTAAAATTTCTTCTTTGATTTCTTCATTGACCCACTGTTTGTTTAGAAGCATGTTTAGCCTCCATGTGTTTGCATTTTTTTCCAGCTTTCTTCTTGTAACTGATTTCTAGTTTCATATGATTGCTGTCAGAAAAGAAGTTTGGTAGGACTTCAGTCTTCTCAAATTTACTGCATCTTGTATTGTGGCCTAAAACACGTGATCTATCCTAGAAAATATTCCATATGCACTTGAAAAGAATGCGTATTCCACTGTTTGGGGGTGGAGTGTTTTATATTTATCTATTAAGTCCATCTGGTCTAATGTGTTGTTTAAGCCCAGAATTTCCTTATTCCTAAAGGCAGTGGGAGGTGCCTGGATCACACCTGACTGTGGGCTTCAGTAATGCAGCAGGAGAGTGCCTGGTCTGTGCGCGCGTGTGACCACCTGCAGGCTTTAGCTGGGGAGCAGGAGAACCCCATGACCCTTTGCACCGTCCTGCACCAGGCAGGGAACAAAGCAGAGCTGCCACCATCTGCACGGTCCAGCCCCAGCACGCACCGTGACTGCTCACTGCCTCCCGTTCCAACGAGGTGGTGGGAGGGGGCCATGGGGAGAGCGCAGCAGTCGCCTCCACCAGTGCCTCCGTCTCCGTGGCGTGTCTCAGCTGTTCTCCACGCCTCCAGCTGATGCCCCCAAGTCAGCAAACGAATCTCCCTCACACATAGTCTAGGCACTTTCAGAAGGCTGTTTTCCCACTGGATCTTGAGGTGAGAGAGACTTGGGCCTTCCAAGAGGGAGTCTTGGTTTCCCACAGTCTTGTGGGGTCCCGGACATCAGCCCTGTCGGTTTTCCAAGCCCAGTGTTCCGGGGGCTCTTCTCTCTGGTGTCGACTCCAGGGACTAGGGGGTCTGATGTGGGACACCAAACCCTGGCTCCTTTGGGAGAATCACCTGTCTGGGGAGACCCCTCCCTACTAGGTGTTGCTGCACCGAGGGTGGCTTTTTGCAAGACTGCTCTCAACATGGTCCTTTTATCCTTTGTGGTGGAAAGCAAATCACCTAGTGTTCAGGTCTTCAGAGGGAAATGATCTGTATTAACTGTGGATTTGGTCTGTCCGTGAATTCAAGATCTCCGTACAATGCCACCTTAGACCTCTTCCCTAATGCCTTATCTACGGAGGCTGTCTTTATAAGAAAGACAAATGAGTACAGCAAGTCAAATTAGTGGCTACAGGTCACCAAGATACCCCCAGTAGGTGAATGCATAAATAAGCTGTGGTCCATCCAGACAATGGAATATAATTCAGCAATGAAATAAACTGGCAAGTTCCCATTAAGTGACAGAAGCCAATGTGACATTTTGGAAAAGGCAAAACTATGGAGATAGTAAAGAGACCAGTGGTTGCCAGGGGTGGAGGGAAGGGAGGTAAGAATATGCAGGGCACAGGGGACTTTTAGGGCAGTGAAATGGCTCCAAATAATACCGTAATAGGGGATACATGTCATACGATTATTGAAACCTGTATAATGGTCAATACAAAAAGTCATCCTAATGTAAAGTATGGACTTTGGTGAATCATAATGTGTCAGTATTGACTCTTTAGTGTGGTACATTTGTCACAACTGAAGCACGAGTTAAGCACACAAACTCTGGGGGGTTGGCAGGGAGGAAGGGGCACTGTCTGCTTTCTACTCAGTGTTGCTGCAAACCTAAATCTGCTCTAAAAATTAGTCCATTAATTAAAAGAGCTAGTAGCTCTCAGCTAGCCATACAAAGTGATGCTAACATAGGACTAGAAGAAACACATGCTTAAGATTTTTCCTATGTGGAATTCATACAAATATCAATAAAATAATGACCGAAGAATATGGAGACTAATAAAGCCCTCCTAAATCCTTATAATGTTTATGTGTAGAAAGGTAGAAATTTCCACAAACAAGGTAGCATTGCAGGTTCTGTGTGAACTCTTCCTTGAAAATATAATTTCCAGAAACATTAATATTTACACTTAAATTATATTTACATTTATACTTAAAACATTTGTAAATTCTTTTCTAGAAAATATCCTAATCATTTCCTGCAGAATTACTGTTATGTCTTTTAACCTAAGAGCTTATTCACATTCTGGCTAAATACAAATCCTTGTGGATATAAAAGGTACACAGTTGGATTTGGGCTTATTTGTCTAAAAGCCGTTTTCACCTTGCTGCTTTGGTCCCTCACCACCTCCCATCCCGCACTTCAAAAGCTGGCCCTGAGATGGTACCTCACAGTTCATGCTGTCTTGGTCAGAGTCCTCATTGCTGACTTTGTAAGACTTTCTATGTCTCTGCACTGTTTCTTCCTGTCCCTGTCATGTCCAGCTTGAGACAGCTTCCTTCTCTACCCTAGTGACCACACATGATGCGCACTCTCAAATTTTCTCTCCTTCCTCCAGGTTCACTTCGTCGCCCAGAAGGGCCCTTCTCCTTCCCAGAGTTTGCTATACGCCTTACCCTAACCTCTTCGTTTTCTAAAATCTTCCCCCACGAATTCCTCCCTTTTGTCCGGCTTCTTCCTCCATCTCTTGTTCTCCAAGAAGCCTAGAGCCCTCTGATCACACAACCTGCCCTCTTCAGAAACACGCTTTCTGAAAGACTGGAGTATAACCACTGAGTCTATCCACCTGCCGCTCACTCAAGACTCGAACCTGACCAGGCTCTTCACCCTTCCACACGATGCCTCTTTCTGCCTAAACAACCCAGGCAGCCCCTTCACCGCTCTGCATATGCCGTCCCCTCCTTCTCAGACTTCTTCCCTCTCCATTAACCCTACTCCTCTGATCCCTCCTTCCCTCCCTGAGGGGTCTTTCTCTGTCACTCACCTTTCTTCTTGTACTTCTTAAGGGGGGAGTACTTTGCTCTGGTACTTAAACCTCTTCAGTGGGTCGATCACAACTCCCACATGTTCCCACAGCTTCAACTACTGCCTGTTTGCAAAGAGTCCCACACTTCTTCCTTCCTAGTGTGTGTGCATCGTCCCCTCGAATGCAAAGCGGCCTTTGGTTTTGTTAAAAAAGAGACAGAAGACCCAAAATGGAGTCACCTTTTCTAAGCCCACGTCAGCAAACCAAAACTTAATATCTAACTTGACCGCAGCGTCAGCCTCTCTCAGGAATGTGACTTTTAACCATGCAACCTGGGATCCCCTGGCCCCGCCTCCTGAGGTGATCTGCCTGGTATGCACATCCCTGTCCTTCCTCCAAAGGAAAGTGACCTGCCCGAGACAGTACACTCTGGTCTCCTTTCTGCCTATCACAGCCTTCCATCTCACACAGCTATTGGGAGCTCCTTTCTGTTGGCTCGATGGCATGATGTCTAATTCGTGAATCCATGAATAAAACCAATTTGATCTTTACATTTATGCAGTTGAATTTTTGACAGATTTGTGGCAGCGATGGGACCCAAAGCCAACTTCTGACAGCATTCAGACATAAGATACATAGATGTGGTACCCCTGAACTCTTGGGAGTCCCCCTCCCCCACCCACTTTTGGAGGGCCATGGGTAAGTTCCTATTAGGGATGCTACCTGTTTGAATGCTGCCCATGTAACTCAAAGTTCCCATGCAGGGACGTGCACTGTAGCAGCACTGCCACATCCCCACCCAGCGGCAGCACACACACCCCTGAGGTGTGAGTCTGGTGCAAGAGATCCAAAGGCTTACATAAAAAAATTCTTAAATTCTAAAAACTAGGCATGCTACCTGCAAGTGTACCTCTTACGGTCCTGGAAGCTATAAATATCAAGAAAAATGACAAAACCTTACAAAGGACAACCTAGAATTACATGACCATTATGGGAAGCATTACAATTAGTCAAGACAGTTCATTTAAGAAGTAGACTTGAAAGAAAGAACTCCCTGATTCAACAGAATGGGATACCTATTTTAGTTTATATGCAGAACCTTCCCAAAGGCCCCAGGATTCCAAAATTGCTTTAAAAAAATTATTGCAAAAGGTTAATGAAAAGGCACAAGGGGCACCAGAAATTTAAAAAAAAAAAAAAAAAAGCTGTGACTCCTGCTCCTCTCTAACCTCTGTTGCCTGAGTGTTGATGGTCTGTGTGTCCTCAGTTTGAACTGCCTTTGCATTCTGAAGAGACTATTAAATAATTACTTGTTTTTTCCTAAACATATTTATTTATTTTGAGAGAGAAAAAGAGAATGCACATGAGTTGGGGAGGGGCAGAGAGGGAGAGAATCCCAAGCAGGCTCCACAGTCAGCACAGAGCCCGATGCAAGACTAGAACTCATGAACTGTGAGATCATGACATGAGCCAAAGTCAAGAGTCAGATGCTCAACTGGCTAAGCCACTCAGGTGTCCCTAAACAGTTACTTTTAAAAATAAAGCTACCTAGTGTGGTAAAAAAGCTATCTTTCATTCCTTGGTCAAAGACTGAACTAAGGGCCATAGACAGAGGATTTCCTAAACCCAGGGAGGGTACACAAAAGTCTTCTGAACACTTTAGAGTCATCATGTCGGGCTTCCAGATCTTTATCAGCTTGTGCACCTGCCAGTGGAAAAAGTGGATGCAAGAATCAGGATCGTGTAATCCGAGGATGATAGCCAAGATGGCCACCTTTCAACATGGTCCCCTCGTGGGCCAGAAAAAGCTGGCAGAGTAGCAACTGATGTTTTAAAAGCCATCCTTGGAAACTTCTAAGCCCATATGGATTCAAACATGGAAACAAACAAAAGAGGAATCTCGGACAGACTTTGAAGCCAGTCTGGAAGCTCTTTTTCTATGACCTTCTAGGTTCCAAACAATAAATGTGGGTACCCAACCTGCTCTAGCTTCCCTGTTTGTTCAGGGATTATCTCCTAAGATTAGTAGATTAAACAAAAGGCAGAACCTGGAACCACAGCTGAGCACGTGGAAGGGACTTTGGAACAAGACTGCAAACAAAAGTCTGCCAAGATATTGTCCTTATACCTACAGCAGCTCAAGGCCTGGCACCTAACATGACCCCCGGGCCCTCCCCACATCACTCCGGTAGGGGTCCGTCATCAAAACTGTGGCCCTATGTCAGTCATTTGGGACGAAGGAAAAAGACAGGTTCTCAAAGGTCCTATACAAATTCTTCAATGTCAGCTCGAATGGATTAGATGTGTCCTGCACAAATATTAGTAAAAAACTTTAGCCCTTTGAGCAGATAACCTTAACTTATTAGGTCTACCAGGAAAAACATCTTAGATCCAACTTCTTTATAACTAGTGAGCCTTGTACTGTGCCTGATTCATGGATTCACTTAAAATTCAGTCATTTTGAAATGGAAGTTATAAAGTCTGTTTACATCTGTCTGTATGTTGTGTGTCTAAATATATGTGTGTTGTAGATATGTGTTACTTTTCTTCCTCAGGATGGTAATGCTACAGTTAATTTGTAAAATAGCTCCATTTAATCAGCTTCAAGGAAAGTAAGCGCTTAAATGAATTAAAGTGTTCCTAAAACTCTCAGAGACAGAATAGAAACTAGCCCAAATGCTTTTCATGTTCACATATTCTGGGGAAATATTCAGCATTAAAATATGTTTGTGGGTTTAATTAAAATAGACATGTCTTTATGGTGCGCCTGAGTGGCTCAGTCAGTTAACTGTCTGACTTGTGCTCAGGTCATGATCTCATGGCTTGTGAGTTCGAGGCCCATGCTGGGCTCTGTACTGAAAGCTCAGAGCCTGGAGCCTGCTTTGGATTCTGTGTCTCCCTTTCTTTTTCCCTCCCCCACCCCGTATCTCTCTTTCAAAAATAAATAAATGCTAAAAAAAATTTTAAATAGATCTTTAGCATTAGCAACATTGATTACATTGCAGACATACAACTTTTATTCTGCCTGCATTTACTAGTCAAATAAGTTCATTGTCTATTACAAAGCTTGTCAGCAAAAAAAGTGGTAGGTTGAAATTTTCATAAATGATCTAAACATAATTATTGAGAACAAGTGATTAAATACATGAATTTTAAAAATAGTTTTCCTAATCTTTTTGGTAACCTGAAATCTTAAAGGTTTGGTAAGTTAAATGGTGAACAGTCATTAAATATCAAGGTCATTTCCAAGTAAGATAAAATACCAAAACATTAATTGCTGAACACAGGTTTATCCACTTTGGGCTTCCTTTTACAGAGGAACTGTAGATATTTGGGCTTATTAGTAAATATGTTTTGTGCCAGGTGGAGATAGTTACTTGAGAAAGTATGCATTTCTAGGAATTATAAAAAATATAAGTCTGCCAGTTCACTAAATGCTAGTGTAAAAGACAATACATAATTGTTGATTTGCACTAAAAAATTACAGTTTTTAGGGTTAAACTTTCTAATATATGTACGAAAAGCCTCTGAATTTTGTGGAATGGAATTATAGCCATGGTCAGAATGGCTAATTAAGTTGAATGAGTTTTAATATCAAAAGTAAGCTGGTACATAATTAGAATTTGCTTTTCTCTTTGTTATAAAGGAAATGTTTTCTGATAAGAGACTGTAAACATCTTTTCTTTACCTTTTTAAGCAACATGCCTAGAAAACAAAGATTTTGTGTCTTCTTAAAATAAAACAACATGAAACATAGGAAATTATCAGGTCTTTGATTACTTTAAAACAATAGTTATCCAACTAACCATAGTGGCAAGAGAGTTAAAGTAAAACACTAACCTTATGTTTTTTCATAGGGAAGACCTCATTTTTCTTCATCTATGATCCTTTGTGACCAGATGTTTTTTGATGCCTTTTGAGATTTTTGACAAACTTTTTTTAAAATTCAGAATGTCCATTTATTAAGAGCAGATTAATAGTTTAAGAAAACTTTTAACAAAGAGAAACATTTTAACTTTGCAGCAGTGTATTTTTTATATTAAAACTCATTTACTTAAATTTTCTCCAGCGTTAGCCAGCGCTGACTGCACAGTTCCCTCCCAAAGCTCCCCGTCACCGCAAACCTTGTACAACTTTACTCTGTACACCCAGATTTTGTCCTGTCTTTCCCTTCACCATAAACACAGCTCTGACTTTTCCTGCATACAGACCTGTCTGCCTTATTCCCACCACTCTTAATTACATGTAATTAATAACGTTTCCAGTTTGCTCTAACCCTTCCTAAGAATCTGGAACCAAAGACTGATCTTGCATCTTCATGGAAGGGATCATGCCACGTCCTCCCCTCTACCCAGACAGCAGCCAAATTTCAAGGACTAGAACCTGAAGCATCTACTTCACGGCTGAAGAAGGCCTTGCCTGACGTCTGGTGGTATGTCAATCAGGTTAATGGGGAAGAGGAGTAGCTGCCCTCCGTGTAGACGACTTCCTCCCAAGACTTCATACTTCAAGTAAGATCCTTTCTTCTCTTTTTCTCTTTCACTACAGCGCTGCCCTGGAGAGACCACCCAGTCATCCGTCTCTCCGAGGCCATTGCTAAGGGGGCGACGCAGTCTTCCAGACCACAGGATTCGGCATCAAAAACTTAGATCATTTCCCTATCTCTTGGTAAACAACTCCAAATCTGGAGAACTTTGTATCCAGGCTCTCGGCAAAGAACGG
Organism: Mungos mungo; assembly: GCA_004023785.1. Lineage (NCBI taxonomy): Eukaryota > Metazoa > Chordata > Mammalia > Carnivora > Herpestidae > Mungos > Mungos mungo. The sequence continues at coordinate 391,275 of PISW01000247.1, read as the reverse complement.
GACACAGGGCATAGAGATCCTGACAGTTTTACTGGTCTCTGGCTGTCCCCTTCCCAGTCCCAAACCACGTGTTCAAACAGGGATTTGCGAGAGGAACTCAGGATCTGCGTCCTCCGGCGGGGCCCAGTGTCCCTGGTGGAAACCACCTGATGCCCTTGGGTTAGCGCTTCTGCGGAAGCTGGACGTTAGTTACACTCAGCTTGACAAGGTGACTCTGTCAGTAAGGTGTTCCTTTGACTTTGATTTTTGGAGTCTTTGATTTTAATTTGTTTCGGTCTTGGGGACCATGGTACCAAGGGAATTATCCTGCTTATAATCACCGTAGGGGGTTCCCTGGCACACTGTATGCCCTCAAAGCCTTTAACTGCATGTTAGTGGCCACTAGCCCCTGAGCCAGTGATCCCCCTGGGCCTGGAACATCAGGAAAGGAGCGCAGAGAATGACGAGCTTAACAGTTTGAACCTGCAGTCCTAGCTTGGGAACACACACGGAGGCGCAAGACGACTGTGAGGCCTTCAGTGTGGTCGCTGCCGGTGATGCCAACCCCTTACGTGCTGGTCATCTCTCAGCTACACTGAGAGTCTGATTAGAAGAAAGAGAGGGTGGTTTAAAAAAAAAAGAGGCAAAAGGCCCCAAAAGGCCCCAAGTAAGAGTCTCCTGTGTTCAGCTCACATCGGCAAACCAAGACTTAATATCTAACTTCACTGCACTTTCAGCCTCTCCCAGGAAGGTGACCTTTAAGCAGACACGCCGGACAACCGGAATGACCTGGCCAGCACTGGTGAGGTGAGGTGCTTGACGGACCCCGGACGGAGGTGACCCGGCCCAAAACAACACACTCTTTCTATGTCTCCGTGCCCCCTTTCTGCCTACAAAAGCCTTTTTTGTCTCACACAACCCTTTGGAGCTCCTTTCTGTTTGCTAGATAGGAAGCTTCCCAATCCACGAATCACTGGATAAAGCCCAACTGAATTTTTAAAAACCGATTAATAAGGGGCTGCACGTCCACGCGCCCTGTTGTAAGGAACGATTGCCGAGAACAATACGTTTTAACCTGCCGTCTGCTATTTGTCGTGCATCGCCTCGCAGGGGGCTGGCTGACGAATGCAGCAGAAGCACCACCAGTTTTAAGGCGGAAAGACAGGGATGATGTGGAGGCAGACAGTTCCCAGGGCTGGAGCGGGATGAGATGGCGGCGGGAACCCCAGCGGAGGGGCCCCTGCAGCTGTCTGGCAGACGCGTTAAAGTCTGGCAATAGAATTGACATAGGACATTTCTTTTTCCTTCACTGCCCCCACTTATGACATTAACATTCTATGAGAAAACATAAAAAGAGGAGAAGAACAAAACTTGCTTTTCAATGTGAAGGAATCGGAATAAGTACCTATGAAAACAGTCACAGAAAAGGCCCAGTGATACAGGAACAAAGCAAACCCTTTCTAGGTCTTGTAAGCGGAGAAGCCTGAGGGGGTGAAGGATAACGGTAACTAAGTAGGATTTAGTGAATCTGAAAGCTGTTATGGAATAGCTGGTCTCTGAGCAAACTTTGCAAAACATTGTTTGTAGATTCACAGAACAGGGGCCTTTTCCTCCTCTTGAAGGAGCGGCACCCTGCTCTCGTCCTGAGGGGAGCCGGGGACCATACTTTTGGGGCTGTGACAGAACGGCGGACAGAATGCACTGATGGCGAGCCGATAAGCCCCGAAGACACATCACAAAAGTCGCACACAAAGGTAAGAAAATATCTGTGAGTTCAAAAAGCAGATGTGCAGAAAGGACATGACATTTCAGACTCACCAGGCAATGCTCGTAGTCAGACACTTCCTGAGTATTGGCTCCCTAATTGCTGATGATCCCCTGTGTTTTGTGGAAAGTGGGAATCTAAAACTTCGGGGGTGTAATGCTAATCTACTATAACTCTATCATCTGCCAAATTAGTTTGGTTGCACAAAACGGGCATCCGAAGCACATCAGAGTGATGCGCAGTTTCTGAAAGGATAATTTTCAAGTATTCTGAGTATCAGAAAACTGCCAAAGCACTTTAAAGAAGAGAGACTTATACAGTCACTATATATGGGACGGCACAAAGTTAGTTGTTACTTCATGGATAAGTGTTTTTGAGGATGTGGTTTCTGTGGCTCTTTCTCTTCTTGCAACCGTGCGCTCTCGACTGCAGGGTCACTGGATTCAAGTGTGACAGCTTTACATGAGGCCGTTTAAAATAAATGCTTGAAATTAAAGCCCTTCTGGCTTGCCTTCAAACCATGGGAATACCAGAATGACAAGTTGAAGGGATAGTTCTTCTGTTTCAAATAGTAATGATCTCTCCTGGTTAGTATGGTACTTTATCCACACAGGATTCAAACTTCTCTGTAAATGCTATTTTTAAAAACATCCTTTTGGAGGCAAAAAGGGGGAAGCCAAGAATATAAACAAGTGGTGACCTGTTGAAAGTCACATGAAGCATCAGGCGTAAACTCCTCCCCTGAAATCATAAGCAGAGGGATGTCTATGGCGAGGTTGGCCCGGAAGTTGAGCTTTGTTCTATATATGGAAAGCGAAACTCCGTTTTCTTTTTCATCAAATATCATTTGCAAAGTAATATGGACACAAAGGGCTCAACTGGTTGGGACTGGGAGTGTGGAGGTCAAGGACAGTGGTATAAATAGATGGAGGCCAAGCACTCGCATCCTCACTCCCTGGAGAGGCTGCCAACAGACCTGCAAACCCAGTGCTTCCGTGCTCGGGGGGGCCCAGGGGTGTTCTCATGTGATCTAAAACCTCTTTTATAGTGTGAAAGCATAACACTTCTCAGGTCACTTGAGTACAGAGAGACCTTTCAAAATACAAAGGGGAAACAAATGAAGGTAGCCTATAGTTTCCATTTCTAAGGAAAAATTCTTTCCTTAAACAAAACTGAGTTTCCAATCCATGGTGGCTTAGAAGACGCCCCTCCTCTGGGGACACACCGAGTCAACGCCTATTTACGGAGCAGTTCCTCCTGCAGAACTAGGGATGACGAAACAGGTGCTGCACAATACAACACCAACCCTGCGGAAGACAGGCAGAGATGGAAACATGGTCATGAACCCCCCCCCCCCAGGCCGGGCACTGCGGTGGGGAGAACAGTACTGAGGGCCCTGGGGGACAGAAAGCTGAGATCTAAAAGGGCAACCAGAATATAGAGGAACAAGCCCTAGAACCTCACCATCCTGGGAGACCTGCTGGGGGTCTGTCTGGATCAGAGGAACAGGCAAGCACCGTGTATTATGCCCCCTCCTCACCCTAAGGGCACAGATAACAGCAGGGTCTGGGTGCTCTTACCAGCCGCCATCTCAGTAGGCCTGAGGCCCCTAGCCCACCTGCTCTGGACAGCCTAGGACACAAAAGATGCTGTGGCTTAGAAGAGCAACAGGAAAATGACCTAGGACTCTACCAAACGCTGTGGTGACAGCTAAACTCTCTCCAGATAGAAGCTATAGTTTGCATTTTCCTCCACCCTGGCAGCACAGATAAGAGCAGTGTGGTGGGTGCCCTCGCCCCAAGCACACGGAGACCTGAATTGTTTCCACTTCAGTCGTCCTACTAGGGTGCTCTCTGCACAGAGAGCTCAGGACCCCCTACCAATGCCTCCTTCAGCTCCGGCCAAGTACAGACTGCCCTAGGACCCCATTCCACACCAGAGATAGCTCCAGATATGCCAGTTCACCAGGTGCATGGTCTACAGAGGCGAGGAAAAGTCCTTCAAGGTAAGGAGACATAGCTCTTCTGTACAAAATTCATAGAAACGCCGAGAGTCAAGAAAAATGATAAGGCTGAGGAGTCAACTCCAAATGAAACAGCAAGCTATTGGGATGCAAACACTATGCTTGATAAAGAGTTTAATAATCATAGAGTTAAAAAATAAAATAGCTGAAATGAAAAACATACTGGAGGGAATGAACAGATTGGCAGATGCAGAAGAATGGGTCAGCAATGGAAGACAGGAGAATGAAAGCACTCAGGCTGAACAGTCAAAAGAAAAAAAAAAAAAGGCTAGATTAAGGAATCTCTTGGGAAACTCCAAATGAAGAAACATTTGCATCATAGGGGTCCTAGAAGGAGAAGAAAGGAGCAGGAAGCAGAGTTCCAAACAAGATGAGCCCCAGGAGGACCACCCCACCACCTGATAATTAGAATGTCAAATATTAAAAACAGACAATTTTAATAGCAAGAGAGAAGCAAATGGTTATATGCAAGGGAAACACCATAAAGCTACCAACTGATTTTTCAGCAGCAACACTGCTGGCCAAAGAAGAGTGGTGTAAAATATTCAGAGTGCTAAACGATAAAAACCTAAAAGCAAGAATACTCTACCAGCCAAGATTACCATTCAGAGTTGAAGGAGAGGAGTTTCTCAGACAAACCTTAAAGGAATTCATCACCACGAACTTAGTCTTACTAGAAAACATTAAAGGGGGGCACCGGGGTGGCTCCGCCGAGCGTCCAGCTTCGGCTCAGGTCATGATCTCGAGGTTCGTAGGTTTGAGCCCCACACTGAGCTCTGTGCTGACAGCCAGCTCAGAGCCTGGAGCCTGCTTAGGATTCTGTATCTCCCTCTCTCTCTCTCTCTGACCTCCCCTGCTCATGCTGTCTGTCTCTCTCAAAAATAAATTAAACGGAGTTAAGTGGAAACAAAAAGGCCATAAGTAGAAGAAAATTATGAATAAACAGATGTAAAATATGATAGCATATATGTAAAATGTGGAGGGGGGTAAAAAAAGTTCTTTTTAAATGTGTATGAACTGAGGGGCTCCCCAGGTGGCTCAGTCAGTTAAGCATCAGACTTTGGCTCAGGTCTCATGGTTTGTGAGTTCGAGCCCCATGTCAGGCTCTGTGCTGACAGCTGAGAGCCTGCTTCGGATTCTGGGTCTCATCTCTCTCTGCCCCTCCCCCCTCATGCTCTGGCTCATTAAAAAATGTGTATGAACTTAGGTGATCAACTTAATATAGGCTCCCCTACACTTAGGATGTTATCTATGACCCTGATGGTAACCACAAACCTCCCAAAAGAAAGCCAAGCATAACACTAGAGAAGTCATCAAGCAAAGTCAGGGAGAGAGGAGAGTTACAAGACAAAATGAGAAGTATTTGCCTATGAATAAGTACTTTAAATGGTCTAGCTGCTCTACCCAAAGCAACAGGAAGGCAAATTGGATAAAAATTCCAAACCCGCCTATACGCTGCCTGTAACAGACTCACTCTAGACTAAAGCCAATACAGACTGAAAGTGAAAGGATAGAAAAATGAAACGCAAATGAAGCAAACAAAATGGCAAGGTAGCAATACTTCTATCAGACTAACTCAACTCTAAGACGGAGACTGTAATGAGACAAAGACATTAACTAATGATAAAAGGATCAATTCAACAAGAGGATATGACCGTTGTAAATACATACACAACATCAGAGCACCTAAGTACATAAAGCAAACACTGACGGACATAAAGGGAGAAACTGACAATCGTAGGGGAATTTAACAGCCCACTTACATCAGTGGTATGTCACCCAGGCAAAAAATCAATATGGAAACATTTACTTTGAATGATACACTAGAATAGATGGACTTAACATAGGTATAGAACATTCCATCCAGAAAAAGCAGAACACACATTCTTTTAAAGTGCACATGGGGGTGGTTGGGTGGATCACTATGGCTCAGGTCACAATCTCACAGTTTATGGGTTTGAGCCTGTTTTGGATTTCGTGTCCCCCTCTCTCTCTGCTCTTCCCCCCCTGCCCCGCTCACACTCTCCTTTTCAAAAATAAATGTTAAAAAATATAAAGTGCACATGAACATTCTCCAGGATAGATCACAGATGGACACACAACAAATCTCAATATATCAAACGTCTTTTCTGAAAACAGGATGAAACTAGAAATCAATTACAAGTAAAAACCTGGAAAAGAACACACAATATACAACGGCTAAACAATGTGCTGCTAAGGAACAATGAGTCAAGAAATCAAAGAGGAAATAAAATAAATACATGGAGACAATGAAAACACGAGAGCCCCAAATCTTTGGGACACAGCAAAAGCAGTTCTAAGAGGGGAACTTATAGCAATCTAGGCCTATCTCAAGAAATAAAAATCTCAGCCTAATATTATACCTAAAGGAACTAGAGAAAGAAAAATAAAGCCCAGAATTGGTAAGAAGAAGAAAATAACAAAAATCAGATCAGAAATAGAAACTAAAAATACACAAACAAACAAAGCTGGCTCTTTGAAAAGATAAACCTTTGGCTAGACTCTTCAAGAAATAAGAGAACCTAAATAAAATCAGAAATGAAGTAGGAATAACCACTGACAACAGAAATAAAAGAGTATAAGACTATATGAAAACTGATGTCAAGAAATTATACTACCTAGAAGAAATGGGTAAATTTAGAAACATGCAATCTTCCAAAACGGAATCAGAATGAAATAGAAAATCCGAACTGACCAATTACTAGTATGAAATTGAATCAGTAATAAAAATTCTCACAAAAAAAGTATAGGACCAGCAAAGATATTGGGAAGATGGCAGAGTAGGAGGACCTTAAGTTCATCCCATCCCATGTTTACAACCATGTATCACTCATACCCAAGTAAATAAACCAGAGAGCACTCTGTAAAAATCTGTCAAGAGAAGCACAAAATAAAAGGATAGAACATATGGTACCAAATATATGAAATGTGTAGGAAAGAGGAGTAAAAAAGAGTTTAAAATTGAATATTAGTTTAATATAGGCTGTTACATGAAGAAGTTAAAGTGAATGATAACCACAATTCAAAAAACAGTAATAGAAATGCAAAAAATAAATAGCAAGGAATCCAAGTCTTTCACTATAGAAAGCCAACTCCTATAGATATGAGTGAAGATATGAAAAGAGGAACTACAAAAAGAACCATAAAACAACAAAATGGTGATACACACATACCAATAATAACTTGGACTATAAATGGGTTAAATGCTCCAACCAAAATACACAGGATGAAGGAATGTATGCTGCCTACAAGAGATTCATTTCAGATTTAAAGACATGTGGACTGAAAGTGAAGGGACGGAGAAACATGTAACATGCAAGGGGAAGTGAAGAGGCCAAAGTAGCAATACTATTGGACAAAAACTAGACTTTATTAAATGTTTATTAATTTTTGAAAGAGGGAGAGCAAGCAGGGGAGGGGCAGATAGAGAGGGAAACAGAAGATCTGAAGCAGGCTCTGCACTGACAGTAGTGAGCCAAATGTAGGCTTGAACCCATGAACTACAAGATAATGAGCTGAGCTGAAGTGTGATACTCAGTTGACTGAGCCATCCAGGTGCTCCAGACAAAATAGACTTTAAAACCATGGCTGCAACCAGGGGGGATACAATATAATGATAAACAGTGAAATCTAACAAGAGGATAAAACAATTGTAAATATTTATGCATCCAACATGGGAGGATCCAAATGCATAAAGCAGTTATAACAAAAACAAAGGAAATGATTGGTAGGTAATACAGTAATAGTAGGGGACTTTAACCCCCACTTAGATCAATGGAGAGATCATTTGAACAGGAAACCAACAAGGAAATGGTGGCTTTGAATGATACATTGGACCACATGGAGCTACCATATAGTTAGAACATTCTATCCTGAAACAGCAGAATACATATTCTTTTCAAATACATATAGAACATTATCCAGAATAGATCACATAGTAAGCCATATAGGTGGTCTCTACAAATTCAAACAGAATCTTTTCTGACCACAACACTATGAAATCCACCACAAAAAAGAAACTGAAAAGCCCACAGATACATAGAGGTTAAATAACATGTTACTAAACAATGAATGGGCCAAACAATAAATTGAAGATGAAATAAAAAGAAATACATGGAGACAAATGAAAATGAAAACACAGTGGTCCAAATTTTTGAGATATAGCAAAAGCTGTTCTAAGAATGATGTTTATAGTAATACAGGCTTATCTAAAGAAGCAAAAAAAAAAAAAAAACCCACAACAACACAACCCTAAATAACCTAAATTCTAATGGAACTAGAAAGAGAACAAACAAAACCCCAAACTAATAGAAGGAAGGATATAATAAAGATGAGAGCAGAAGTGAAATAGAAACTAAAAGGACCAATGACGTCAGGAGTTGGTTCTTTGAAACGTTCATGAAAATTGATAAACTTTTAGCCGGCCTCATAAAAAAGGAGAGGGAGCACTCAAATAAAATCATAAGTGAAAGGGAAGAAATAACCAAGACCAGAGAAACAAAAGATTAGAAGAGAATATTATGAAACATTATATGCCAACAAATTAGACAACCTAGAAGAAATGGATGAATTTCTAGAAGCATATAACTGCCAAAAATTGAATCAGGAAGAAATAGAAATTTTGAGCAGACCAATTATAAGAAGGAAATTGAATCAGTAATCAAAAAACTCCCAGCAAACAAAAGTCTAGGACCAGATGGCTTCACAGACAAATTCTACCAAACATTTTGTTATTTTCTATTTTTTAAAAGTTTGATTATTTACTTAGAGTGAGCAGGGGAGGGGCAGAAAGAGAGAGAATCCCAAGCAGGTTTCACACTGTCAGTGCAGAGCCTCACATGGGGCTTGAACTCATGAACCATGAGATCATGACCTAAGCCCAAATCAAAAGCTGAACACTTAACTGACTGAGCCACCCAGGTGCCCCTCTACCAAACACTTAAAGAAGAATTAATACCTGTTTTTCACAAATTACTTCAAAAAACAAGGAAGGAAAACTTCCCAATTCATTCTATGAAGCAAGCCATTACCCTGATACAAAAACCTATAAAGACACACACACACACACACACACACACAACTACAGGCCGATATCTCTGATGAACATAGATGCAAAAATCCTCAACAAAATATTAGCAAGCTGAATTCAACAATATATTAAGAAAACTACTTACCACAATTAAGTGGGGTTATTCTTGGAATGCAAGGATGGTTCCATATTTGCAAATCAATCCATATGATATGCCACATTTACAATGAGGATAGAAATCATATGATCATCTCAATAGATGCAGAAAAATCATTGACAAAATTCAACATCTATTAATAAAAATATACTGTCAACAAAATGGGTCATAATAATAAGGCCATGTATTACAAACCTACAGCTCACATCTTACTCAATGGTGAGAATGAAAAGTTTTCCTCTAAGATCAGGAATGACACAAGGATGACCCCTCAAAACACTCTCATTCAACACAGCACTAGAAGTCCTGGCTATCCCCATCAGATGTGAAAAAGAAATAAAAGATAGCCAAATTGGTTAGGAAGAAGTAAAACTTCTTTCTGTATTTGCAGATGACATGAATACTATACATAGAAAACCCTAAAAACTCCACCCAAGAACTAACAAATAAATTCAGTAAAGTTGCAGCATACAAAATTCATATACAGAAATCAGTCTATATGCTAGTAACAAAGTAGCAGAGAAATTAAGAAAACAATTCCATTTAGAATTGCACCAAAATAATAAAATACATAAAAATAAACTTAACCAAGGAAACCTGTACTCTGGAAACTAAAACTGTGATGAAAGAAACAGAAGATGACACAATCAGAAAGATATTCCATGCTCATGGATTAGAATAATATTGTTAAAATGCCTATATTACTCAAAGCACTCTACAGATTAAATGCGATCTCTATCAAAATACCAACAGCATTTTCTACAGAACTAGAACAAATACTATTAAAATCTGTATGGAACCACAAATGACCCTGAACAGCCAAAGCAATCTTGAGATGGAACAAAGCTGGAGGTGTTACAATCCCAGATTTTAAGATATACTACAAGGCTGTAGTAATCAAAATAGTATGGTACTGGCCCAAAAAGAGACATACAGATCAATGGAACAGAATAGAGAGCCCAGAAATAAACCCACATTTATATGATGAAGTAACCTATAACAAAGGAGGCAGGACTATGCAAGGAGGGGGGGGGTGGGGAAAGACAGTCTCTTCAATAAATGGTTTTTGGGAAACTGGACAGCTACATGCAAAAGAATGAAAGTAGACCACTTTCTTACATGAAAATAAACTCACAATGGACTCCAGACTTCAGTGTGAGACCTGAAATCAAAGGAGAAATCCTGGAGGGCACCATTTTTCTTGCCCTCCTTCAGCTAAACTAGCCAGACACTTATAGGAGCCAGTTCTGACACTACATCAACCTTGCTAGTAACTGCTCAACCCTACTCAGACTATCTCCTGTAGACTTGCCTCATCCAATACACCTGCCCTAGCAGACGCCCCATCCAAAACAGCTCCCACCCAAACACACTTGGTGGGCAGCCTTTGTCAGGACTGTCATATCCCCAAAGTGACTACCTCTTGCCACACCCAGCAGACAGCCTTGGCAAAGACTGATGACTCTACATGGTGACTTCTTCACCATGGGGGGCAGCCTCGCCCACCAGTACACCCTTAGTGGTTGCAGTAGACCCTCAACCAGCTGTGGTAGGGCTAGCCACACCCATAAGCACACCTGCAGTAGCTACAGCTGGGCTACTCAGCCTGCCATGCCAAGAGTCAGTCCTCCTACCAGTGCTCCTGCATTAGTCATAGCTTGTCGTTGCTGATCCTTGGGCTGAGGGCTCCATCACCCAGACTGCCAGCAGCAGTTTTGGACCAATCACAAGAGGAGGGTGCATGTATCCCAAAGAGGGGACACCCAGGACTCCCTGGTTCTAGAGAACAACAAAGGATTGTGCTACTGGGCTTCATAGGATGCCTATATAAAACCACCACTTTTAAGATCAGGAGACACAGCTGACTTGCCTAATACACAGAAACAAACCCACAGAGTCAGACAAAATGAGAAGACAGAGAAATATGTTCCAAGTGAAGGAACAAACCAAAAGCTGAGAAAAATAATTAAATGAAATTAAGAAATCTTTTTGGTAAAGAGTTCAGAGTAATATCACAGAGATGCTCACTGGACTAGAGAAGAGTAGATGAACCAAGAACTTCAACAGAGTTGGAAAACATGAAAAAAAGAACCAGACAGAGATGAAGAAGACAATAAATGGAATGAAAAATGCAGTAGAGGGAATCAACACTGATTAGATAAGATAGAAGAACAAAATCAAGGATCTGGAATACAGGGTAGTGGAAAGCATCCAAGCTAAACAGCAAAAAGAAAAAAATTTAAAAATAAGTCTATGTTAAGAGATCTATTGAACAACATAAAGTATACTAACAATCGTATTATAAGGTGTTGGGAGCTGCCGAGTGTTGGCTGCCCCAGGCAAGGAGATATCTCTCTCCAGGGAGCGACCAAAAAAACAAGATTTACATCTGGAGGCTAGGAGAGTGCATTTCCTGGTCCAGGATTCGGAGACAGTCAGACTGGGCCAGACGAGAAAAGCCAAATTGAACAAAAGATCAACCGCATTCGGGCTTATGCAGCGCTAATCTTCCCCTGCCCGGTATTGCAGACGAAAGTCTGGGCGCTCCTTTTGATGCTGTGTTCGGAGTTTCAGTTTTGGTTTCCCCTTTCTCTAATAACCATTTGACCCTGTTACCTGGCAACCAACCTGGGCAGGTTTCCCGCCCCTAATCCTATAAAGGTTTGATTCCTTTTCAATAAACAGGCTTGATCAGAATCGCTTGTCTTGCCTCACTCTCTGTGCTCCCCTTCCTGCCCTACTCTCTCTCCCTCCCTCAGGAATGGACCTGCAAGGATTTACCACCCTGCTGGCCGGGGCAAGGGACCGGACAAGTGACGCCCCAGCGTGGGGCTGGGTGAGGGAACACGACAATAAGGACCTAGAAGGAGAAGAGAGAAACAAGCAGAAAATATATTTGAAGAAATAATAGCTAAGAAGTGTCATAACCTGGGAAAGGAAACAGATGTCCAGGAAGTTCAGTAAGACCCAAACAAGAAGAACCTGAGAAGATTCACAACAAGGTACATAATAATTAAAATTTCAAAGATTAAAGATACAGAGAGGATCTTAAAAGCAGCGGCTATCAGCTGAGTTTTCAACAGAAACTTTATAGACCAGAAAGAAGTGGCATGATGTATTGAAAGTTCCAAAGATCAATAGCCTACATTCAAGAATACTCTTCCTTGCGAGGTTATTCAGAATTAAAGAAGAGATAGTTTCCCAAACAAAATTTAAAGGAGTTCACCATTAAACCAGCCTTATAGGAAATGTGTAAGGGTGTTCCTTAAGCAGAAAGGTAAAGGCCATAACTACAAGTAAGAAATTTATGAAAGGAAAATTTCAATGGTAAAAGCAAATATATAGTAAAGGTAGTGGGTCAGTCACATAAATCTAGTATGAACATTAAAAGGTAAAATTAATTATATCTTCAGAAATTAGATAAGAAATTCACAAAATGAAAAGATGTAAAACAGGACATCATATGCATAAAATGGGGGGGGGCAAAAAGGTAGTGCTTTAAGTGTGTTTGAAGTTAAGTGACCATCAATAAAGACTGCTATACTATGTTATAATGCAGAATGTTATAGAAGAACCTCATAATATACCCAAATGATAAACCCGTAATAGAAACACACAAAAAATAAAGACAGGAATCCAAGTATAATACTAAAGGAAGTCAACAAATCAAAAAATAAGAGCAAGAAAAGAAAGAGAACTACAAAAAAATCAAGAAAACATTGAGGAAAGTGGCAATAAGAACACATATCAACAATTACTTTAAATGTAAATGGACTAAATACAGCAATCAAAAGACTGGGTGACTGAATGAATTAAAAACAAAGCAAACAAAAAAATCAAGACACATCTGTTAGCTGCCTACAAGAGCATTACTTCTACCTAAAGACACATAGAGACTGAAAGTGATGGGATGGAAAAGGATATTCCATGCAAATGTAAACAAGGAGAAAGCTGGGTAGCCATACGTATATCAGATAAAATAGACTTTTATTTTTAAATTTATTTTCCTAAATTCAAGATAGTTAACATACAGTGTAGCATTAGTTTCAGAAGTAGAACTTGGTGATTCATCACTTACATATAACATCCAGTGCTCATGCCAACAAGTGTCCTCCTTAATGCCCATCAACCATTTAGCCCAGTCCTCCACCCACCTCCTCTCACAACCCTCACTTTGTTCTCTGTATTTAAGACTCTCTTATGGTTTGCCTCCCTCTCTGTTTTCATACTTTTCTTCCCCTTCGTTAAAATAGACTTTAAATCAAAGACTAATAAGAGACATAATCATAAAAGTATCAGTCCACAAGAGGATATAACCCAACAGAGATATTTACACACCCAACATAGAAGCTCATAAATATTAACAGACATAAAGGAACAAATTGAAAGTAATACAATAATAATAATAATAATATGGAATTTTAATACCCACATACATAAATGGACACATAATATCCACATATAATATAAAGAAATAGTGGCTTTGAATAACACATTTGAGGAGATCAACTTAATAGATCTGCACAAAAAACCATAAAATACCTGGGAATAAACCTAACCAAGAATGTAAAAGACCTGTATGATGAAAATTATAGAAAACTTATGAAAGAAATTGAAGACACCAAGAAATGGAAAAACACTCCATGCTCATGGATTGGAAGAATAAACACTGTTAAAATGTCATTATTACCCAAAGCAATCTACACATTCAATGCAATCCCCATCAAAATTGCGATAGCATTCTTCTCAAAGCTAGAACCAACTATCCTAAAATTTATATGGAACCACAAAAGACCCAGAATAGCCAAAGTAATATTGAAGAAGAAAACCAAAATGGGAGGCATCACAATTCCAGACTTTAGCCTCTACTACAAAGCTGTCATCATCAAGACAGTATGGTATTGGCACAAAAACAGATACATAGACAAATGGAATAGAATAGAGAACTCAGAACTGGGCCCACAAATGTACGGACAATTAATCTTTGACAAAGCAGGAAAGAGTATCCAATGGAAAAAAGACAGCCTCTTCAACAGGTGGTGTTAGGAGAGCTGGACAGCAACATGCAGAAGAATGAAACTAGACCACTTTCTTACACCATACACAAAAATAAACTCAAAATGGCTGAAGGACCTGAATGTGAGACAGGAAACCATCAAAACCCTTGAGGAGAAAGTAGGAAACAGCCTCCTTGACCTCAACTGCAGCAATTTCCTACTCAACACACCCCCAAAGGCAAGGGAATCAAGAGCAAAAATGAACTATTGGGACCTCATCAAGATAAAAAGCTTCTGTACTGCAAAGGAAACAATCAAAAAAACTAATAGGCAACCAACAGAATGGGAAAAGATAGTTGCAAATGACATATCAGATAAAGGGCTAGTATCCAAAATCTACAAGGAACTCACCAAACTCCACACCCAAAAAATGAATAATCCAGTGAAGAAATGGGCAGAAGACATGAACAGACACTTCTCCAAAGAGGACATCCAGATGGCCACAGACACATGAAATGATGCTCAGCATCACTCATCATCAGGGAAATACAAATCAAAATCACACTGAGATACCGCCTCATGCCAGTTAGAGTGGCTAAAATGAACACATTGAGAGACTATAGATGCTGGCGAGGATGTGGAGAAACGAGCACCCTCCTACACTGTTGGTGGCAATGTAAACTGGTGCAGCCGCTCTGGAAAACAGTGTGGAGGTTCCTCAAAAAACTATCGATAGAACTCCCCTATGACCCAGCAATAGCACTGCTAGGGATTTACCCAAGGGATACAGAAGTGCTGATGCATAGGGGCACATGTACCCCAATGTTCACAGTGGCACTTTCTACATAGCCAAATTATGGAGAGTTCCTAAATGTCCATCAACTGATTAATGGATCAAGAAGATGTGGTATGTATATACAATGGAATACTACATGGCAATGAGAAAGAATGAAATATGGCCATTTGTAGCAAAGTGGATGGACCTAGAGGGTGTCATGCTAAGTGAAATAAGTCAGACAGAGAAGGACAGATACCATATGTTTTCACTCATAGGTCTAACAGGAGAAACCTAACAGAGTACCATAGCGAGGGGAAGGGGGAAAGAGAGTTGGGGAGAGAGAGGTATGCAAATCATGAGAAACTCTTGAAAAGGAACCGAGGGCTGAAGTGGGAAGAGGAGGGGGAGGGGGGGGTGATGGTCATGGAGCAGGGACTTGTGGGGAAGAGCACTGAGTATTATATGGGAACCAATTTGACAATAAACTATATAATAATAATAAAAGAGAACAGTCTGTTCAAAAGAGCTGAATACATAGTCTTTTCAAGTGCACATGGAAAAGTCTCCAGAATAAATGACATTAAGGCCATTAAACAAGTTTCAATAACTTTTGAATATGGAAATTATATCAAACATCTATCCTGACCACAACAATAGTATGAAACTAAAAATCGATTATAAGTAAAAAAACACAAGCACATGGAAACTGGACAACATGCTAGTAAACAACCATTGGGTAAGTGAATAAATCAAATATTTAACAAAATACATGGAGACAAATGAAAATGGAAACACAACAGTTCAAAATCTTTGGAACACAGCAAAAGCTTTTCTAAGAGGGAAGTTTACAGTGATACAGACATAACTCAAGAAACCAAAAAAATCAAATAATATAATTTTACATCTATGGAAATAAGAAAAGGTAAACCAACAAAGCCAAAAGTTAGAGGGTACATAGAATAAAGATAAGATTGGCAATAAATGAAATAGAGACTAAAAACACAATAGAAAGCATTAATAAAACTAGGTGAGAGTTCTTTGAAAAAATAAAATTGATAAACATTTAGTCCATTGCATCAAAAAAAGAAAGTAAAAGACTGAAGTAAAATTAGAAATGAAAGAGAAGTGTATCCAACACCATAGAAATAGAGCGTATTACGAGACTACTACACAAAAGTATATGCCAATAAATTGGACAACCTGGAAGAGACCAATAAAATTCCCCAAAACATACAATTTTCCAAAACTGAATCATGAAGAAACACAAAACATGAGCAGACAAGTTACTAGTAATGAAACTGAATCAGTCATCAAAAAACCTGCAGCAAACAAAAGTCCAGGACCAGTTGGCTTCACTGGTAAGTTCTTATTTATTAACTTATATATTTTTTAAGTTTATTTATTCATTTTGAGAGAGATGGAGACAGCGTGAGTGGGGGAGGGGCAGAGAGTGAGCAAGAGAGAGAGAATCCCAAGCAGGTTCTGCACTGTCAGCACAGAGCCCGATGTGGGGCTTGAACCCACGAAACCTTGAGATCATGACCTTAGCTGAATCCAAGAGTCTGATGCTGAACTGACTGAGCCCCCCAGGCGCCCCTGCCAAATATTTAAAGAGTTAATACTTATCTTTCTAAGACTATTTCCAAATTTATTCTTCAAGGCCAACATAACTCTTACACAAAACCAAAGAAACCACACACACACACAAAGAAATTATAGAGCGTTATCTTTGGTGAATATAGGTCCAAAACTCTTCAACAAAATACTAGCAAATCAAATCCAATAATATAAAAGGGCTATTCAGCAAGATCAAGTGGGATCTATCCCAGAGATGCAGGATAGTTTGACATCTACAAATCAATGTGATAACAAAATAAGGGTAAAATCATATGATCGTCTCAACAGATGCAGAAAAAGCACTTGACAAAATTTACCATTTGTTCATGATAAAAACAAAGTGGATTTAGAGAGACTATATCTCTACATAATAACCATTTATGACAGACACACAGCTAACATCATACTCAGTGGTGATCAATATTAAGACAAAATCAGAAATAAGACAGGGTTATCCATTTTTATCCAACATAGTACTGAAAATCCTAGCCACAGCAGTCAGATAAGAAAAAGAAAGCCATCCAAATTGTAAGGTACAAATAAAACTGTTAGTATTTGAAGATGAATGATATTATATATAGAAAGCTAGGATTACTCCACCAAAAGACTACAGAATAAATGAATTCAGTAAAGTTACAGAATATAAAATTAATATACCAAAATCTATTGCATATTTATACACTAATAATGAACTAACAGAAAAAAGAATTAAGAAAACAATCCCACTTACAATTGCATCAAAAAGCTTAAAATATTTAGGAATAAATTTAACGAAGGGGGAGAAAAACACGAATTCTGAAAACTTATAAGACACTGATGAAAGGACTGGAAGATGACATAAATCAAGGGACAGATATTCCATGCTCATCGATTGGAAAAATATTGACTAAATGTCCATATTGCCCAAATCAATCTACAACCCAACGTATTCCCTAGCAAAATATTAGTAGTAGTATTCACAGAACAACAACAAATAGTTGTAAATTTGAATGGTACTACAACAGACCTCAAAAAGCCAATGCAATCTTGAGAGAGGAATAAGGCTAAAAAGTAACACAATCCCAGATTTCAAACTATACTACAGAGCTTCAGTAATCAAAACAGTATGGTCCCAGCACAAAACTGGACACCTGTGTCAAAGAAACAGAATAGAAAGACTAGAAATAAACTCATGCTTATATTGTCCATTATCTGTGACACAGGTGGCATGAATATGCAAAGGAGAAAATCAAGTGTCTTCAATAAATGGTATTTGGAAAACTGGACAACTATGTGCAAAAAAAAAAAAAAGAAAGAAACTAGACCACTTTTTTTATGTCATACACACATACAAGAAATTTTAATGGATTAAAATCTAACTGCAATACCTGATACCAGAGAAATCCTACAGGAAAAACACAGGCAGTAAAATTTTGGGAGAGCAGCCGTAGGAATGTTTTTCTGGTTCTGTCTCATTAGGCAAAGAAAACATAAAAGTAAATATTTAGACCACATCAAATATTAAACTTTGGCACAGTGAAAGAAACCATTAACAAGACAAAAAAGCAACCTACCAAGTAGAAGAAGAAATTTGCAAATGATTATTCAATAAAGGGTTATTATCTAAATTATAGAAAGAACTCAACACCAAAACAATAACAGCAAGAAAACCATCTGGGTAAACAATGGGCAGAGCACTTGAACAGACAGTTTCCAAAGAAAACACACAGATGGCAAACAGACACATGAAAACATGCTCAGCATCGCTAATTATTGGGAAATGCAAATCAAAACCACAGAGCGATATCGCCTCACACCTGCCCGAATTTCTAGTATTAAAAAGACAAGCAATAACAACTAAAACTAATGTAACATTGTGTGTCAACTATACACAAATTTAAAATAAGGAAGAACAAGTGTTGGTGAGAATATGGAGAAAACGGAACTCCCGTGTACGGTGGGCAGGAACATAAACTGGTGTAGCCATTATAGAAAAGTATAGAGTACAGTATAATCTCACCCCTACGAGATTAAAAATAGAAGTACCATATAATCTTGTAATTCTACTTCTGAGTATTTACTCAAAGAAAGTGAAAACGCTAATTCAAAAAGATATATGCACCCCATGTTCAATGCAGTGTTATTTACAATAGCAAAGATGTGGAAGCCACCTAAGTGTCTATCAGTAGATAAATGCTAAAGAAGTGTGTGTGTATTTGGCTGATATGTGGATGATATATATCTATATCTATCTATCTATCTTGCCATTTGCAACAACATGGATAGAGCTAGAGGGTATTAGGGTATGTGAAAGAGATTAGAGAAAGACAACTACTATATGATTTTACTTTTATGTGGAATACTAAAGAGAAAAATGAATAAACTAACAACAACAGAAAGGGATTCATGAATAGAACAAATTGGTAGTTGCCTCAGGTGAAGATTTGTATGGATGGGCAAAATAGGTGAAGGAGATTAAGAAGTATAAACTTCCAGGTATAAAGTAAGTGAGTCACAGGGAATAAAAGTTCAGTATAGTGAATATAGTTGTTAATATTGTAATACCTTTATGTCTGTGTGTGCGTGTGCACACGCATGTGCACACATACACACACATCCTGGTACTGAGAGACGAAAAACCTATGGTTGATATGCACAAAGTAAAGAGAAAAGAACCCAAACATAACACTAAATAAAACCATCAAATCACAAGAAAAGATACCAAGAGAAGAAAAAAGAAAAAAAAAGAGCTCCAAAAGTAACCATAAAACAATCAACAAAATAGAAGCACATACCCGTCCATTATTAATTTAAATGTAAATGGTCTAAATGCTCCAATCAATGGATATAGGACAGGTAAATGGATTTAAAAAAAAAAAAAAGACCCACCAATGTGCTGCCTACAAGAAACTTACTTCAGATCTAAAGACACAGACTGAAAGTGAAGGCATGGAGCAATACTTCTATCAGTCAAAACAGACCTTCAACACTGTTAGAAAACACACACACACACACACACACACACACGCACACCATTACCTAATAATAAAAGGATCAATTTAAGAAGAGGATACAACATTCATAAATATTTATGCACCTGACATAGAAGCACCTATGTGTAATAATATTAACAAAATATGAAGGAGAAATTGATAGCAATAAATTGATAACAATAAGGAGACTTTAAGACACCTCCTGTATCAATGGAGACATCATCTAGACAGAAAAGCAATGGGAAAACATTGGCATTAAATGATATACATTAGACCAGATCAACTTAACTGATAATAGAGAAAATCTAATCTAAAACCAGCAGAATATACGTTATTTTCAAGCGTACATGCAAAATTCTACAGGACAAATCATATGTTTGGCCACAAAAGATATCTTAACAAATTCAAGAACAATAAAATTATATTAAGTATCTTTTCCAGCACAACACTATGAGACTAGGAAGCAATTACAGAAGGAAAGTGGAAAATATACAAGATAGGGAGACTAAACAGCATGCTATTAAACAACCAGTGGGTCAACAAAGAAATGAAGGAGGAAATATAAAAATACCTGGAAACAAATGAAAATGGAAAAACAACTTTCCAAAATCTATGGGACCTCCCAAAGAAATTATAAGAGAAAATTGTATAGTAATACAGGTCTACCTTAAGAAACAAGAAAAAGTCTAAAATAAACAATTTAACTTCACACATAAAAGAACTAGAAAAAAAGCAAACTCCAAAATTAGTAGAAAGAAGGAACTTAAATAAAGATCAGAATGGAAATAAATGGAATAGACGCTTTAAAAACTATAGAAAAAATTAAAGAAACTAAAATCTGGTTCTTTGAAAAGATGAAGAAAATTGATATCCTCTGGCCAGGGTCATCAAGAAAAAAATTAGGGGCCAAAATAAAATCAGAAATGTAATAAGTTACAACTGACCACAAGAATACAAAGGATCATGAGAGAGTACTATGAAGAATTGTACACCAACAGGTTGAAAAATCTAGAAGAAATGGATGAATGAGTTCCCAGAAACATACAACATTCTGAGACTGAATCAGGAAGATATAAAAAATCTAGACTGATTTTAAGTAATGATGAATCAAGAATTTAAAAACTCCCCCAAAATACCAGTCCAAGACTAGATGGCTGGTGAATTTGACCAAACATTAGAGAAGAGTTAGTACCTATCCTTCTCAAATTACATAAAATAATTAAAGAAGAAGGAACACTTCATTTTACAAGGCCAGCATTACCCTGAAACCAAATCCACACAAAGATCCTCCCCACCCCCGCCAAAAAGAAAATTACAGACAAATATCCCTGATGAATACATATTCAAAAATCTTCAACAAAATTTCACCAAACTGAATTTAATAACACATTAAAAAGATCACTCACCACAATCAATTGGGATTTATTCTAGGGATGCAAGGATAGCTCAACATCCATAAATCAATGTGATACACCACGTTAACAAGACAAGGGATAAAAATCACATGATTATCCAAACAGATGCAGAAAAAGTATTTAAACTTAACATCCATTTGGGATAAAAAAGATCACCAAAGTGGGTGTAAATATAATGTACCTCAACATAATAAAGACTATATATGACAAACCCAGAGTTAACATTCTACTCAATGGTAAAAAGCTATAAGCTTTTCCTATAGGATCAGGAATAAGACAGTGATACCCATTTTCACTTCTTTTATTCATCATAGTATTGTCACTCTTATCCAGAGCAGTAAGGCAAGAAAAAGAAAAGGCACATCAAACTGGAAAAGAGTAAAGCCATCATGATTTGCAGATGGGATATTATATACACAGAACTCTACAAACTCCACCAGGAAACAATTAGATGTAATGAATGAATTCAGTAAAGTCACGAAATACAAAATCAATATATAGGAATTGGGTGCATTAGTTACTATACACTAATAATGAGATGTCAGAAAGAGAACTTAAAAAGCAATCCCATTTACAATGCATTAAAAAGAATACTTAGGAATAAATTTAATCAAGGAGATGAAAAACATACTCAACACTATGAACACTGGTGAAAGAAATTGATGAAAATACAAATAAATGGCAAGATATACCATGCTCATAAACTGGAAGAATTAACATTGCCAAAATGTCCATACTACCTAATGTTATCTACAGATTCAATACAATCTCAATCAAAATACCAATGATATTTTTCACAGAACTAAAACCAAAAATTCTGAAATTTGTATGGAAGCACAAAAAAACCCTCCAAATATCCAAACCAATCTTGAGAAAGAAGAACAAAGCTGGAGGTATCACAATCCCAGATTTCAAATTATATACAAAGCTATCATAATCAAAACAGCACGATACTAGCCAAAAACAGATACATAAATCAAGAGGATAGAACAGAGATCCCAGGTATAAACTCACACACTTATGGTCAATTAATCTATGACAAATGAAGCAAAAATATACAAAGTAAAATACAGTGCCTTCAATAAACAGTATTGGAAAAACTAGACCGCTATCTTGCACTATAAAGAAAAATAAACGGAAAATTAAGGGCTTGAACATAACACTTGCAACTGTAAAACTCTTACACAAGAACACAGGCAGTAAGCTCTTTGACATGTATCTTAGCAATATATATATATATTTGACCAGTATCATCAGGCCACGGCAACAAAAGCTAAAATAGACAAATGGGACTATATCAAAATAAAAAGATTTTGTACGGTGAAGGAAACCATCAACAAAATGAAAAAGAAACACTACTGAGTGGGAGAAGATATTTGCAAATTATACATCTGATAAAGTGTTAATATTCAGAATATATAAAGAACTTACACAATTTATTATTAAACACCCCCCAAACAATTGGATTAAAAAATAGGCATAGGACTTGAATAAACATTTCACCAAAGAAGACATAGGGATAGCCAATAGGTATGTGAAAAAATTTTCAACATCACTTACTATCAGGGAAATACAAATCAAAAGCACAAATCAAAATCACCTCACACCCATCAGATTGGCTACTATCAAAATGACAAAAAAAAAAAAACCCACAAGTATTGGTGAAGATGTGGAAAAAAGGAAAGAACCTTTGTGCACCATTGGTGGGAATGTAAATTGGTGCAGCCACTATGGAAAACAGTATGGCGTTTTCTCAAAAAGCTAAGAATAGAACTACCCTAAAATCTAGCAATTCTACTTCTGGATATTTATCCAAAGAAAACAAAAACACCAATTTGAAGAAACATATGCACTCTTATGTTCATTACGGCATTATTTATAATAACCAAGATATGGGAGCCACCTAAGTATCCTTGATCAATGAATGGATAGAGAACATGTGAGACTATCTATCTCACACACACACACACACACACACACACACACACACACACACACACAATAGAACATTGCTCAGCCATAGAAACTAATGAAACGTTGCCATCTGTGACAACATGGGTGAACCTAGAGGGTATTATGCTATAAGTCAGGGAAAGACAAATACTGCATGATCTCACTTATATATAGAATCTAATAAAACAAAACAGAAACTGACACAGATACAGGAAGCAAATTGTGAGTTATCTGAGTGGCAAGGGGTGGGGGGAGGTGAGTGGAAATAGGTAAAGGGCGTGAGGAGACACCAACGTCCAGTTATAAAGTCAGTCAGTCACGGGGATGTAATGTTTGGCATAGAAAATATAGTTAAGACTGTTATAATAACATTGTACAGTGATAGATGGTAACTAGACTTATGGGGATCATTTTGTAACGTGTAAACATATTGAATCACTATGATATACACTTGAGATTAAGAGAGGATTGCATGTCAATTATACTTCAATAAAACAATAATAGATAATGAATAACTGTCTTCAGAATCTCCTGAATAATTCACATTCAACAGCTGGGGTCTTTGTAGGTAGAAAGCCAATGAATAACTTCTAAAAATAATTCTCCAGAAGAGTAAATAGTTCATTTATGTCACCTAATATCTACACTAATGTGCAAAGTAACTATCATTCCCTCAAGAAAGTCAATTTCCAAAATGTTCCCACAGCACATCATTCAATTACTGCTTTTTATATTCACCCGTGGTATTTAACTGGTTATTCTGTTTGACACGCGAGATCTGAGTAATGAATCAGGACATCTCAAAAACAGCTCCGTGTCCGCGGGGAAGTAGAATGCAAGATTGCCCCCATCCCTTATTTCTTAGAAATAAGAAAGCACTCCATTCCTTGAGGCCTAAGGAGCGAGCCAGTCATTTTCACATGTGATGTACACATTCTCTGCCACTTTTCCTCATGCAACGACTTCTCTGGTTTTGGTAAAACATTATAGCTGAATGGAACCTTAAGAGTGTCTCCTATGAGACCAAAAGGAGGAAACCCTGCCTGAAGCTCTGACACACCAGCACAGGAAGGAAATATCTGTATTTTCTACAAGGCATCATTCAGAAGAGCTTTTCCTAGAAGAGACAAAAACAATCATACATACAAATGTACATATATACAAGAGTGTGTGTGTGCGTGTGTACATGTATATGTGTGTATACACACACGCGCAGCGTGGAGAAAGTACCAGATGAAAGGTGATCACATCATGCTTCTAGAAGCCTGGTCTTAAGTGTACTTAGTCGTCTGATACAAGCCTTACAATATTTCAAGAAAAAAGCGAGATCAGGCATCCCCCTGATGCCCAGGAAATCTGGAACACAGACTAGGAATGTACCGCAAAGGCCCTCACCTTGCATTTTAGTAACATATTGACAGATATTTATGATCTCCAGGAGGACATTTCTGGGAGAAAACTTCTGTAACTCATTATCAGAAATTCCAAACACCTTCTTGCTGTAGAAAATGAGCCTCCCTTCTCTCAAATACCTGGTGGTCCCTCCATTCCTCCATGCTTTCTTCTGAAGCCAACCACACCTCTACTGGCCAAGACCCTTTCTGCCTGCTCATAGTCTAATTTCTAGTTTCTCTCAGCTCTGGGACGTAGAGTCTGCATTCTGCAGGTTAGGATCACTCACCACCGTTAGAAGTATCACTCTTTCCCCTTTCGTATTCTAGTATGAAATTCCTGAGGTCAGGAACTATATTTTTCCATATTCTCTGTGGTGCTTTGACTACTATATATGATTATTAAGTACTCTTTAAAACAATCATCTGGTTTCTCTTTTTCTTATCTAAGTGTGTATTTATACATTTATTCTTTCATTAAACATTTACTGAAATCGAGTGGGGGCTGGGGAAGTAGTGATAAAAGGCTCAGTCGCCATCCACATTTTCTGACGGATTCCCGTGGTTTTGTGCCCAGAGCAGCTTAGAGGCCTGTTTCTCATATTCACATGAAGGTAGAACATTATCACGCAGGCTTGAAATAGAATAAGAGAATAAAGTCTTCATGCTCTTTGGGTCTTCACCACCGAGTCCCACATGGGTCTGCTCATTAATCTAGACCATGTACAAGGCAGAGAGTGTGAAGGAGAGGGGAAAAAAGGAAAAGAAAATCATAATGCTTGTGCATGAAGACCGATCTACAAGGACGTTCACTTCCGTGTTATTTAAATCAGAACAGGAAGTCAGAAATGTTCTAGCCAGAGAAATCCCTCTGTAGAACAGGAATAGAGAGGAGGAAATGTATATAAGGGAGTGTTGAAAACACCAGCTGCAGAACAGTAGGTATTTACAATCGGTTTCCATTTCTTTTTAATTTTTATAATTTATTATTTTTTTGAGAGAGGGAGCAGGGAAGGAGCAGAGAGACAGAGGGAGAGTGAGAGCGGATCTGAAGTGGGCTCTGACAGTACACAGCTCGATGCGGGGCTTTGGCCTCATGAACCATGAGATCATGACCGGAGCTAAACCAGGATGCTTAGCTGACTGAGCCGCCCAGGCATCCCCATTTCTATTTTTAATTTTACAAAATCTACTGGGTGAAAAAGTCTAGAAGGTTAAACTTCAAAGTATGAATGGTGAGTATACCTAAGTGATGAGATTATAAATGATTTTCTTCATTAATTGTGAAGCACCTTCCAAATTTTCTAAAATGATCCTGAATAGTTTTTTGTCTGATAGAAAAGGCAATTGAATTTTTTAAAAAATTTAAAAAAATTTTTCATTTCAGAGAGACAGAGCATGAGCAGGGGAGGGGCACAGAGAGAGGGAGACACAGAATCCAAAGCAGGCTCCAGGCTCTGAGCTGTCAGCACAGAGCCTGATACAGAGCTTGAACTAACGAATCCTGAGATCATGACCTGAGCTGAAGTTGGCTGCTTAACCAACTGAGCCCCCCAGGCATCCTGCATTGTTTTTAAAGGCAAAGAGAATCCTCCCAGAATAAGAGTCTTCTGACAAAATTCACTCTTTTACCTCACTGCTCAGCCCTCGCTCACTGACGGAGCCCGCTGCACAGCCCGCTTCTCGGCGGCCATATGTAGGAAAATAACAGTGCACATGCGTTTTGACCTACTGTCCAACGTTTGTCTCTTCAAATACACATATGGTAGCCGAACAAGCAAGAACACGTCTTTCTCCCTCACGAAGCACTGCTTTGTCAAGCAAGTCACAGGCTGCCTAGAATCCTGGTTGTTATAGGAGTTAAACCAAATTCTAAAAAACAAGCGAACAGACAAACCCAGATGTCAAGCTCCTTCTCCAGAGACTACGTTAAAGAAATTCAAAACAGTATCTCACTGGTATTTGAAGAAGGAGAAATCTGTTCAGACAGACGGAAGGTGAGCTGAAAGGTAAAGAAAAATATGGAAACAGTTCCCCAGGTCTCCCAATGCGGGTGCCACCAGAGGCCCCTCCGGATTAGACGGGCGCGTTTGCTGGGTGAGAGGAGGATCAAGTGCTGCCCGAGCGGAAGACTCACCTTGGTCTGGAACGTACAGAACATGTGCGTCAGGAACGGATGCTCCCAGGCCAAGGACAGCACTCGCTTCTCCACCATCGTGCACTCGACATCATCGTCCATCAGAACCACATCTTTCTTTAGGGCTTTGATGGCAAAAAACTGATTGGTTTTCTTGAACTCTGCTAGGAAGACCTAGAAGCAAAGGTAAGAAGTAACTTTATTTTAGGATTCGGTCTCACTCATTACGGAAAAGACCATGCATGTCCTGAGAGAGATCTGTGTTGGGTGAAAAAAAGATGATTTCTCCTCCAATCCCCCTTCCTCCCCTTTACGGGGACAAAACAGAGCACTTTACTGATCTGGGCTATCACCTAGGATTTTCATCCTTGCTCTGTTCCTTTCAAAGGGTTTCACAAAACTACTGTACAATTGGATGGGTTATTCTCAGGCCCTGAAAAATTCTGTGCAAAGAAGTGTAACCTGTCTGCCCAGGGACCTGAGTAAATTTATAATATGAATTCCCAGACACTAAGTGCACACGGAAGGAAGCAGCAGCTACTAGCAGAGAGGAGGACTTGATTATACCTGGAACAGTGCAAGTGAGCAGAAAACTCAGCTCTGAGTTTACCCAGTTTTTTAGGGTGAAAATAGAATAGAGCTTTCCTCGTGTGCCTGAAGAGTGTACACCATTTCATCTGAGGACATAGGTCCAATGCCATTTTTAGGACCTACTATGTGTCAGACACTCTGCCACACTTTACATGGGCAATCTAATTCTTAGCTCAGAGCTCTCTGCAAGACAGATAATAATAATAAAAAAAACTAATTTCAAAGAGTAACTTCACTTGCTCAAATTCATGGAACTACTCAGTGGAAAAATCTAACTCCAAATGTACTTTTCCTACTTGATGTCATGAGTCTTCGATGAAAGGACACCAGATGGCATATAATGGAGAGTTTCTACGACTTTTGCTTTTGCAAATGACGCAGCAATAGATGCCTGACAGTTGTGAGGACATGGCATTTGGAAATAGAAAACTCCAGCACGGGTCTCTCTTCACAGACATTTACGAGCTGTGGGGATGTGGACAAACCAATTACCCTCTCTGGGCTTCAGTTTCCGAATGTGTAAAAGAGATAATTGTCATGACATTCTCTAACTTGCAGGACCATTGTGAAAAGCAAATGGCTACCACATGGGAAAGTGATTTGGAAACTATAAAATGCTCTCTAAATGACAGTTATTAAGAATACTTGTCATTTGTTTCTTGACTTTTAGGGAATGTCGAAGTCAATGACACCAAACCAGTACTGAAAAGGCATGCGTCTGTGCTGAAAATAACATGGCGCAGATATACAGCTTGGGGGTAGCTGGCCTGACAGGCAGAGAACTTACGAGAATGCAGGCCAATGGATGACGTGCATAATCCCAGAAAACAATGCTATTTGTTTTTCTGGGCTGCAAAGTAAATTGAGAATAAGAATACAGAAGCTGCCGTTTTGTTGAGAAATCATACTTCCTATATAAAGCCGAAAGAAAGAAGGAAAACCATCTCGGAATATTCTTAATGTTGTGAGAAAGGGAAACATGGCTACCCCATTTTGCTTTGGTGCTTTCTCCTCCTCTCCAGGGGCCCCCTGGTCCCATCCTCTTCAGTCTATCGGGACTCAAGGTCCTGATGGCAAGACCATACTGTTCTGGACACAGAGCAGATACCTGAGGCTGTCAGTGTCCTTTGGGATATTTTACTAAGGCTTGTAGGTTTCACTTAATGTCTTTCTTATTAACCTTGTTCAAATATAGAAACACACATGGGAATGAGGAAAGATAAACATTTCATTAACAATTAAAAGTACTCTTTTGGTAATTGTGTCTTTCAATAAAACATCCCCAAACCAGCCATAAACGAGGAAGCTGAAAAGGCAATTTCCATCTCTATAATGGGCTTTCAATTTTTGGTAACAGATTATAATTGCACATTAATTGATGCTAAATTATAATGAAGACTGGCGGTAAAATTGCCTATTATACAGATTAACACCAAATGAGCCTGCTGTGTTTCATATTATTGTGGAAATGAACTAAAAGAATTAATGCGTATCATCGAGTTTGCAGGGCAGAATAGATTTTGCCAAGAGCAACGCGCTGGTGTTTAAATCCAAACCCAATTGCGGCACAAGGTCATTCAGCTGTGGTGATGCTTATCTGCATTCTAGTTTACTAGTTTACTATTCAATAAACTGGGTGAGTTTCCCAGCCAGTGTGGCGAGCAGGTGCAGAGCATAATGCCGGCTTCGGATGCACAGATTCCTACAACAGGAGTCTCTGGCTAAAATTCTCCTAGGGGTTTCATCCAAGACTATAAAACACTAAAGAAAGCAATAAATACGGTAGACATCCTTGGTATCTAGAATAACCGCAAGGCTTATGTTCCATGGCATGCCTCTTTACATTCGCAGGCCTGAACGTTATTTTCTATCACTGACAGTTGATTGTTAAATTCAGTCATCTTCCTCCTCTTTCTCTTGTCTTCTGTGACTGACAGAGACAGCCCATAACTTGGGTGTGTGGCAGGAAGAATTTAGAGGAGGGACTTTCCCCCATGAAACTTTTCTCATGGCTCACAAGCTACAACTTTGTTATGCACTGAACTGTGCTCCCTCCGAAAAATGTACAAGCCGACATCCTAAACCCTAGTACCTCAGAATGTGACTATATTTGGAGATAGGTCTTTACAGAGGTAATAAAGTTAAAATAAGTTCACTGGGGGTGGGGAGGATGGTGTCCTTATAAGCAGAGAAGATCAGTACACAGATACACACAGAGGGACGACCATGTGAGGACACGGGAAGAAGATGACTATTTCCAAGTCAAGGAGAGAGATCTCAGAAAAAATAACCATTAACACCTAGGTCTCAGACTTCCAAACTCCAGAATGATAAGAAAACGAACGTCTGGTGTTTGAATCACTCAGTCTGTGATACTTTGTTACACTAGTCCTAGCAAACTAATACAAGACTGAAGACATTTGATAGGAAAAAAATTGTATTCAAAGTAAAACAACTCTCCAAGTTTGAGAAAGGAGGAAAAGAGAAACAACCAACCAATCAACCAACCAACCAACCAAACAACCCTGTATGATACAGAAACTGAGGGAGGCAGCTTCTCATTACTTTGATATCCGTATACATCATGCTCATAAGTGTAGGCGAGGTACATCTTTGAAGCAAAGTGGCTTGGGAACAGTGGTTCCCAGGAAGCAGAGGCCAGTATTCGCTAGAGTTCCAGATTTCCTTTTAGTCAGACATTTCTATCCAGTCAAAAAATGCATGGGAATGCGCTCTACAGGCCCACAACTCGCTCTGGTCCCATGAGTTTAGGAGCGCCGCTCTTCAATGCCTATAAAGTGGCCTATGGAATTCTACACCGGGGTATCATACCTTGCCAAAACTTCCTTTCCCCAACATTTTGTGCAAGATAAAATCCTCAATTTTTAGTTTCATATGTAGAGATGGTCTTTCTATGTTCGGCTCAGGTTCTGGACGATGGCATATTTTCTCCATCCCATCCAAAGGAGACTCCCAAGAGATTCCCTGAGGCTCTGAAAAGAGCAAGCCAGTGGTTAAAAGTAGACAAGGAACAACAAAGGGTTGTTTTAGCTACTTTGAGAACACTTTCTCTTCCGTTTCCCACTCTGAGGCTCCACCCACAAAAACGGGGAGAAGGTCCCCTGCAGGGCACAGGCAGCACCTTCTGCCTGTGAGCCTGGCATTTGGGGCATGACCTGCATCTCTTATCAATTCAACAGAATTTCATTTTAAGGAACATTCCAATCAGCAAGAGTCCATACATGCAAAACTACTGAGCACCTTAAATTATGTCAAATCGTGGACAAGTAGAGATTTTAACCAAATGTGAGGGGAAATGATTCTTAGCTACTTGCATGGCTC
Organism: Mungos mungo; assembly: GCA_004023785.1. NCBI lineage: Eukaryota > Metazoa > Chordata > Mammalia > Carnivora > Herpestidae > Mungos > Mungos mungo. The sequence goes on along the minus strand of PISW01000247.1, from coordinate 361,108 downwards.
ACAGGCACAGTGGCATCAATTCTTGTGGCTTCCCGTGAGGGATGAGGACATGGAAGTCAGATCCCTGAAGATCTGAATTGCATCATTTGTCACCATGTTCAAGTCCGCCAATCTCTTCCTCATGCAGTGACGGAATAGGTGCAAAAAACTTTTTGGAACCTTTCTCCTACCCCCTTATAACATTTCTTTTCCTTTTCACTGACATACATTTGACACACAATACTGTGTTACTTTGAGGTGTACAGCATGTTGACTTGACACATTTACATCTTGCGGTATGGTCGCCGTTTTACAGCACGCCTATCATACGACACAATTTCGTGTCTTCTTTGTGGTTGAAATGACCTTTTTGATGTTCAATCTCTAAATTTAACTTTCATCTTCCCCCTAAGTCCAAGGAAAGTAAGTACAGGCATCGCCCACGTTTTGGAAGCTCGCATTTGTCACTTGGCTTTTGTGAAAGATCTGCATCACTAACCCCCCCCCCCAAAAAAAATCGGAGAGGATTTTCTCTTTTACAGACAAAAGAAAAGTGCAAATGACGTTCAGCACTGGCGTTGCAGCGGGCGGGCAGAGCCAGTGTCCCCGAGCAGGGAGACCCCCAGCCCCGTCCCGGGAACTGCGGGCAGCACCTCGGCCTCCAGCTGCTGTGCCGGAGCCGTGAACTCTGTGAGCATCTGTGCCTCCATTAGCAACATGTGTTCTAAGCTTTCAGAAAAGTCTAAGGTGATTGTTTGGTTCAGGGAATACTAAAAAATTGTCCCTTATAAAACAATGGTAATTTATGCCATTCTGGCTTCTGGAAGATTTCATAGGGAGTCGTGGGGAAGATGGCAGAGTAGGGTTACCTCATCACACGGGCACACCAAGATGACAGCACCATGTCTACCACTAACACAGAAATGACCTGAAGCCTGGCAGAACAGAGCCTCCACAGTGGGCGGTAGACAGGAGGCCACACTGGGAAGGATAGAAGGGGTGGAGATGGGGCTGGGAACCCGATCCCTGTGAGTCTAGCCAGAAAGGGAAGGGCACTGCAGTCACAAGGAAGCCAGAGGTTCGGACAGCACAGAAGGCACCCTGGCATGGGGAACCTGTGCTGGGAAGACATGTTTCAGTAACACTTGGCTTTGAAAAACAGTGGAGCCTAAAATTAGGGCCTTTAAAAATCGGCCAGGCTTAACTCTGGGGAGGGCAGGAGGGTGATAGGAAACTGAGTCTCTACCATAAAGAACTTAAAGAACCACCGTAATGACATGACCCAAGACGGCACAGAAGCAGCAGTTTAAAAATTTCCGGGGTGTATACATGAAGATTTATTGACTAATCTTAGAATGGGTGCTGGAGGGCCAGGGATCTTCAGAAGATTTTTCTGGAAAAAAAAAAGTGCTGGTGGGCACTATTTCTCTTCCCCTTCCTAAGCCTAGACAGCCATCTATCTTGCCAGTGCCACGTGCCCGCCCCAGAGCTCACCTTGGACCTGCTCCATGCAGCTGCACACCCCCCCACCACACCCCACAGTAGGGACCACCACCACTCCAAAGGGACTCCTCCTCTGGTGCCTCCACCAGGCACACACAGGTCCAACAGCTCAGTCTCTGAGGGCAATCCCTGCCCCTCAATGTACCTGCAACTGTGGCGGAGATGCTCACGGACGGCCCTACCCACTAACACCACCGTGGCAGCTTCAGACAGGCCTCTCAACAGCGTGGGGAATAAACCTTGCCCTGTGCACCCACAGCAGGCAAAGTGGATCAGTCCATCCAGCTGGGCTGCAATTACGGCTCAGCCTCAACTGTAGGGTGTCCACAGCCCACCCAGGGACACCTCTAGAGCTCCCAATTCTGGTGACCAAGGGGACTGCGTTACAGGGCACCAATGGACTTCTTTTGGTCAGGGCCGCTACCTTCAAGACCACGAGATGTGGCTGAATTACCTAATCCTAACATGGACAGACAAACCAACATGGATAGGAGATGGAGGGGGACGTCTCAAGTGAAAGAATAAGACAAAAATCACAGTGAAAGAGCAGAATGAAATGGCAATAAGCACTTTGCCTGATAAAGAATTCAAAGTAGTAGCCATAAAGACACACACTGGGCTTGAGAAAACAGTGGATGAGCACAGTGAGCACTTCATCCAAGAAGCAGAAACTATAAAAAAGAACTCGTCAGAACTGAAGAATACAATCGTTGAAAGAAAAAAAAAATACACTAGAGGGAATCAACAGCAGATGAGAGAATGCAGAAAAACCGATCAGCAAAGCAACCAAGCTGAACAACAAAAAGAAAAAAAATAAGAATAAGTCAAGGACCTCAGCAATGCCATAAAGCATAATAACATTTGCATTACAGAGATTCTAGAAGGAGAAGAGAGGGAAAGGAGGGCAGAAAATTTCTTTGAAGAAATAATAGCTGGAAATTTCCCTAATTTGTAAAAGGACACAGACATTTAAGTCCAGGAAGCATAGAAAGTCCCAAACAAGATGAACCCTCAGTAATCCACACTGAAACAGATAATAATTAAAATGGCCATAAGTAACAATAAAGGGAGAATCTTCAAAGCAGCAAAAGAAAACAGGTACATACAAGTGAAATCTCATAAGGCTATGAGCTGATTTTTCAGCAGAAAATTTGCAGGCCAGGAGGGAGTGGGATGATATGTTCAAAGTGCTGAAAGAAGTGGCGCCTGGATGGCTCAGTCAGTTAAGCATCTGACTCTTAATTTGGGCTCAGGTCATGACCTCACAGTCATAAAATAGAGACCTACACTGGGGGCAGTCTGTTTAGGATTTTCTCTCTCTCTAAAAAAAAAAAAAACCCACAAATAACAAAACAAAACAAAACAAACAAACAAAAATAACCAAAGAAAAACTAAAGTGCTGAAAGACGAAAACCTGCAACCAAGAATTCTCTATCCAGCAAGGCTATCATTCAGAATAAAAGGAGAGAGAAACAGTTTCCCAGACAAACTAAAGTTAAAGGAGTTCATCATCACTAAGCCAGCTTTACAGGACACTTCAAAGGGAATTCTTTAAGTGCAAATAAAGGGCCATAATTGAAAGAAAATTATGAAAGGATAAAATTATACTGATAAAAGCAAGGTAGTAGATTAATTACTTATCAAGCTCAAAGGCTTTATAAGTAGTGAAATTATATCTACAAAAATTAGGCAAGGTATTAAAAAACAAAAAGATGCAAAACATGACATCCTATACATAAAAGGGTGGGGGGAAGGGTAAGAATTTAGTGCTTTTAGAATGTGTTTGAACTTGAGTGGCCATCAACATAATGCAGACTGGTCTAACCGAAAGACAGGAGGGTGATTGAATGGATTCAAAACAAACAAACAAAGAAGGCCCATCTATATGCTGCCTACAAGAGACTCATGTTAGCCCTAAAGACACAAGACTGAAAGTAAAGGAAGGGGAAAACATACCATGCAGATGGAAGAAATAAAAAAAGCTGGGTTAATGATGCTTATTTCAGACAAAATAGACTTTAAGACAAAGACGGGATCAAGAGACAAAAAAGGGCACTACATAATGATAAAGGGATCAATCCAACAGGAGGACATAAAATTGTAAATATTTATGTACCAATATTGGAATACTAAATTACATAAAGCAAATATTAACAGACATAAAGGGAGAAATTGAAAATAATATAATAATACCAGGGACTTCAATAACCCACTTCCATCAATGGATAAATCACCCAGACAGAATATCAGTAAGAAAACAATGGCTTTGACAACATATTAGATGAGACTGACCTAACAGACATGTATAGAATATTCCATCCCAAAGCAGCAGAATACACGTTCTTCTCAAATGCACATGGAGCATTATCCAGAATATACCACATGTTAGACAACAAAAAAAGTATCAATAAATTTAGGGAGACTGAAGTCATATCAAGTCTCCATTCCAACCACAATGGTATGAAACTAGAAATAAACTACAAGAAAAAAAATCTAACAAGAACCAAAAACACACAGAGCTGAACAACATGCTTCTAAACAATGAATGGGTCAACAAATCAAAGAGAAAAATCAGAAAATACTTGGAGACAAATAAAAATAAAAGGCGATGATCTACAATCGTTTGGCCCCAGCGAAAGTACCTCTAAGAGGAGCAATGCAGGTCTACCTCAAACAAAAAAGAAGAAAAATCCCACGTAAACAACCTAACCTTACATCTAAAGGAGATCGAATAAGAAAAAGACACTCCAAAGATAGTGGGAGGAAGGAAATAATAAAGAGTAGAACAGAAATAACTGAAATAGACTAAAAAGCAATAAAAAAGATCAATGAAATCAAGAGATCATTCTTTGAAAAGGTGAACAAAACCGATAAACCTTTAGCCACAACCATCAAGAAAAGAGGACTCAAAATCAAATGAAGGAAGAGAAATAACCTTCACCATGAAGATGAAAAGGATTAAAGAATATTATGGAAAAATGCCAACAAAATGGACAATTTTGAATAAATGGATAAAATCCCAAGAACTTACAATTTTCCAATACTGAATTTTGAAGACATACAAAATCTTAATAGACTGATTGACTACTAGTAATCAAATTGAATCAGGAATCACCAACTCCCAATAAAAGTCTAGGACCAGAGGGCATTACAGGAGAATTTTACCAAACATTTAGAGTTAATACCTATTCTTCTCAAACAATACAAAAAATGGAAGAGGAAGGAAAACTTCCAAATTCATTCAGTGAGGCCAGGACTACTCTGATACCAAAACTACAAAAAAGGAAAACTGTAGGCTAATATCCCTGATTAACACAGATGTAAAAATCTGCACAAAATATTAGCAAACTGAATTCAGCAATACTGAATAAAGAAGTCATCCACCACAATTAAGTGGGTTTTATTGGACAGATATCATATGTTTTCACTCATATATGGATCTTGAGAAACTTAACAGAAGACCATGGGGGAAGGGGAGGGGAAAAATGGTTACAGACAGAGAGGGAGAGGGGCAAACCACAAGAGACTCTTAAATACAGAGAACAAACATGGAGGGGGGAGACAGAAAATGGGTGATGGGTATGGAGGAGGGCACTGGTTGGGGTGAGCACTGGTGTTGTATGTAAGCCAATTTGATAATAAATTATACTTTTTGAAAAAGAACAAAACTGAACCTCTTTCTTAAACCACACACAAAAATAACCCTATGGTGGATTAAAACCTAAATGTGAGACCTGAAACCATAAAACTTCTAAAAGAAGACACAGGCAGTGACCTCTTAGACATCAGTCTTAGCAACATATTTATGGATGTGTCTTCTAGGCGAGGGAAACGAAAGCGAAAATAAACTCTTGGTACTATACCAAAATAAAAAATTTGTGCACATCAAAGGAAACCATAAACAAAACAAAAAGGCAACATAGTATATGGGAAAAGATATTTGCAAATGTTATATCTGATGAGGGAGTTATATGCAAAATATATAAAGAACTTATATAATTCAACAACAACAAAAAACCTGATTAAAACATGGCCACAGGATCTGAATAGACATCTTTCCTAAGAAGGCATCCTGATGGCCAACAGACATATGAAAAGATGCTGACCATCATCAATCATCAGGGAAATGCAAATCAAAATCACAATGAGGTATCATCTTACATCAATCAGACTGGCTAGTATCAGAAAGATAAGACATAACAAGGGTTGGTGGGGATATGGAGAAAAAGGAACAGTACAGTGGTGGTGAGAATGCAAACTGGTGCAGCCGCAGAGGAAAACAGTATGGAGGTTCCTCAAAAAATTAAAACCAGAACTGCCATGTGATCCAGTAATTCCACTACTGGGTATTTACATAAAGAAAGTGAAAACACTAATTCAAAAAAGATATATGCAATCCTATGTTTACTGCAGCATTATTTACAATAACCAAGATATGGAAGCAACCCAAGTGTCCATCGATAGATAAATGAACACAGGAGCTATGATATATATACAATGGATTATTACTCAGCCATAAAAAGGAATCTTGCCATTATGACAATATGGATGGATGTGGATGCTATTATGGTGAATGCAATAAAACAGAGAAAGACAAATACCCTTTAATTTCACTTATATGTGGAATCTAGAAAACAAGACAAAAACAAACATTCTTAAATATAGAGAATAAACTGGTGGTTGCCAAAGGGGAGGTGGGTGGGGGAGTGAGTGAAATAAAAGGGATTAAGGGGAATGAACTTCCAGTTATAAAAAAATAAGTCACAGAGATGAAAGGGGACACAGTCAATAATATTATAATAACGTATAATCGTATGGTGACAGATGAACACTGAGTAACATACAGAACTATTGAATCAATATGTTGTACACCTGAAACTAAATAACACTGCATATTAACTGTACCTCAATTTAAAAAAAGGTTTCACAGGAATACTCTAGGATAGTGGGGAAAACCTGTATTTTGTAACGTATGCTGAAACTCTTCATCTCCCACAGTTATGTGGGCATGAACTACTTTCAGAAAGTAGGCTGGGCAACCGTCCATAATGTCATACATGTTGAGGCCCCACTATTCTTCCCTTTTCTACTCTTAAACGTCCCCCCGGAGTCTCAAACGTATAGAATAAGATGGTCTACTGTGACATTCCCACTATGGAAATTCATGATAGATTTATTTTGCAAACCCTTTTTACAGTGACAGGAGGTAACATCCTAAAATCCTAAGGAAACATTTGCAATCCTTTACTGTAGACCTACCCCATGTTCTCCCTGCCCCCACCACCTCCCACCCTCTTACAAAGGTCTCCTAATGGGGCATATTTTGGTTTCACTTCCAAGAAGTAGGTTTCCCTTCCTCTCACCTACCAGACCAGGTAAATGGGGAGTTTAAATCCAGAGGACTCAGTTAAGGTGACGGAGGTTAACTACTGACAAGGATTCTACCGAGGATCAAAGAGCTACCTTTCTTCCCAGACGCGGGTACACATGGCAGCCTTGCTTCGCCTTTTGTGGAAGATGGGAGACCGATTTCAACTGGACCTTCTCTGAAGATGTGTTCACTGTCTCTTAAGCAGCGAGCCTAGATTATAAACAAAGAGTCAGACCACCGACCTTCGCACCCACTGCTGCCTGATCAGCTCAGCCTGCAGCCCTTGGGGTCGAGATCCCTGTAAGATTCCTAAATGCATAGGTAACCAATGTTCCTCTTTCCCTCAGCGTTCTTTTAGGATCGCATGTGCTCTAGGAGTCTGTCTATTTTATGCATGAACAGGAAAATACTCACTTCCTTCATACTCTCCTGGGGCTAACTGGTTTCTGCTGTACTATCTGCATCATTCAGTCCCAAATAAGAATGGAAGGCTAATGGATGAAAAAAAGAGCTAACAAAGAGCTTACAAACCCAAGAGGGTTTGTTCTTGGATATAAAAACTCAACACGGTAGCCCTAGCACATGTGAGTAAATGGCAAGGCAAAAGCTGCCCTTGACTCAGTGTCCCATGCACACATCAGGGATGATTCTACCAAGTATATAGGTATTAAGCTGATAACTAATCCTCAATAATTTCAACGAATTTGTTTCTGCCCCTGCTCATGCCACAAAGAACTTAAGATCTTAAAAATATCTATAATACAAATGCATTAAGTAAATATCTCCAGGTGGGCATAATGACGAAAGTCAGAGGCAAGGCGAATGCTCGGGAACAGACTCCATATTGCTCCATGGATCAAAGGGAAGGACTCAAGTAGTCCTTGCTGAGCTGAAACTGCAGGAACTGAACCTAAAAGCCTTTCCCACCTGTTGAGTGCTCTCAATCATTGCCAGTGCTTCAGCCATTAGCTTCTGATTTATGCCACAAAGGTTGGCCACCTTTGTCTGGCATCTGTGATGCACGTTCATGCCACATGCTGAAAAGGAGAAAGAGACACTGTGAGCCAGAGGAACGGAACTCACGGAGCGGACTTTGCACAGGTCTGTTTCAGGTACGCAGACGCTGAGGAATGATTGGCAAATCCCTAGAGCCATCTTCCCAGCAGGAGGAGATACTGAATGCAAATAAGTTAGGGCAGTGCATTTACGATTCCCATGCGTCCACCCCCTTCCCGAGACTCTACACACAGAGCAGATGCTCCTGGATGTGATGGTGGGGAGTGACTCCCACTGGAGGCAGAGGCAGGGCCTTGCTGACAGCGAGGAAGGCAGCTGTCAGAACGCGAACGCATTTGGACGATGCCATTGCTGAGAGAACACAGACCCCGGCTCTCTCTGGTGGCCACGTGCCAGCCAGGATGGGAGGTGGCTCACTTCTGTCCTAGACTGCAGCCCAAGTATCCCCTTTCCCACATGGGGTGCGAGGGGCTTCTCTCCCCTCTGGGCTGAAGCCAGGGTGCAGCCTCAGCCTGCAGAACTGAGGTGGACATGGTGGGCATGGGCTGTGCGTGGGGAGGGGAGGGGTGGGGAGAAGGGAAGTGGCCTGGACACCTCTCTCACCATATGCAGAGGTGGGCTAGTTGGACAGAATGATCTAGCTCTAAGTCCTGTGACTCTAGGGGAAGATTCCAATGTATTTGTCTTCAAAACAGTGCAGTGAAGGTCCACCCTCCACTTCCTGGGATCCCATGAGCCTTTCTGGGCCGGGATGTGCGTGAACCTGTGCGTCTGTAGAAAGACAACTACTACTTCATGGTGTTGGTTTAGAAAAATGAAATTCTGCTTATGAAACATCATTATTACAGTAAAAAAAAAATCTAACATAAGATTTCCAAACTCCAGCTGACAGAATTCTGTTTCCAAGTCCTAGTTCATTCTGTCAAGATGTATTAGTAGCGATTGTTACAACGGCATTAGGCAAGAGAGGCTATAAAATAATGCACTTTTACTCTTACCTGCTTATCAGCCCATTTGTATGCAAAGACCTTAGCACAGTGATTGGCATCAAATAGATGCTCAACAAATACAACTTCTCTTTCATCTTCATTATCTATTCCAATGAGAAATATATTAAACTCTTTAAGTGAAATCTGAGCCGGCTTCAGCCTGCTTACTCTTCCTCAGAGAGTTTATAAGAAAACACCATTTTCCATGTAAATATAAACCAGTACTGGTCCCAGTACATTGCATTGATAGAACCCAAATCCATTCTAAGTGATCTTTTATGTATGTCTAAAGTCCTTAAAACAGTAATGATGCTGTTTATAATGGCTTTCTGCCCTTGACTCCTGTCAGACGTGTTTCTGGGGGTGACACTGGGCACCTCACCTGTGCTCCCTTATTACCTCAAGGCAAAGGGAGCAGTTAGCAAGGACTCAGCATGAAGGACGGGGAGTTTCACTTCGCTTTTATTTATTTCATTTTATTTTTATTTTTTTAAACATGTGTTCATTTTGGAGAGGCAGAGAAAGAGTGTGAGCAGGGAGGAGCAGAGAGAGAGGGAGACACAGAATCCAAAGCAGGCTCCAGGCTCCGAGCTGTCAGTACAGAGCCTGATGCGGGGCTCAAACCCACGAACCGCGATATCATGACCTGAGCTGGAGTCGGATGCTTAACTGAATGAGCCCCCCACGTGCCCCCAATTTGCTCTTAAACATGGCAGCTGGATCTGAGCTGGTCTCGGATGCATGGCATGAAGGCAGGCCCCGTCCCCGCTCGGATAATGTCCTACATCTCTGTTACTAACCTATTAGGTGATGACTTGATCTCTGTGAGTGCATATAGGCCCTTTGGATGACGGTTTTCATGGGAATTAAAGTGGAGCGAGAAAGGAGACAATCAGGATGAAGGGAGGCCCTACTTGGGAAGGAGGCTTAGAAGAGAACAAGACAGAAAGAGCTGGGCCAAGGCAGAGGATCGGAGTCCAGAGAGTAGGGAGGGAGGAGAGGTGAAGTCAAGTGCACGGGGGGGCGAGGGCACAGGGGTGTCTGCAGGGGTGAGCCACTCTAGCAGAGGGTGCTGGGGAGGAGAGGGAGGGGAGGGGAGGGAAGAGGGGAGGAAGGGAGAGAGGAGAGGGGCTGCCTGGCATACATGGAGGAGGGGGAGAGAGGGAAAGAGAAGAGAAGGGAGGATGGAACCAAACAAAGGCCGTGAAACAATGGCAAGGAACCCTTGTAGAGGTTCTAGACGGAGAGACAGATGGCTGGCACCGCTGGGCAGGTGAGGCGCTCAGGCTCAGAAAAAGGAAATCTGAGCTGTGAGAGAGACCATCAGAGGACCGGTGAAGCCATCAGAGGGCATCTGATCACTCATACCCTGTTTGTTCCATTTGGGAATTCCCTCTTGCCCATGAACGCCTAAAGATTCCGCAGAGAGCGCTAGGCCCGCCGGTGTGCTCTGGGGCAGGCAGAGAGCGCCAGCGGCACTGTGGGCTGCGGTGGGCAGCTCTGGGGCAGGCAGAGAGCGCCAGCGGCACTGTGGGCTGCGGTGGGATCCCCACGATGACTTTTCACGGCATCTGGGTTTTGCCTTCAGTGACGGTTTGGAAGCCTAACCCTCCTCCTGCCTCCACTAACAGGTCACTCCGGCCTCCGCCAGGCATGGGAACCAACAGGGACGAGGAAGAGAAGGCCATTGAAGGTGGTCCTTGCCTTTATCACTACACCACAGATGAACAGAGGGGAAGGAAAATAAGATAAAAACGGAGAGGGAGGCAAATCTGAGATCCTTTGAACTACAGACAACTGAGGGTTGCGGGAGGGGAGGGGGGGAGGATGGGCTCAATGCGTGATGGGCACGAAGGTGGGCTTGCTGGGATGGGCGCTGGGTGTTATATGTCGGGGTGAATCACTGAGTGCTACTCCTGAAAGCAAAAGTGCACTGTAGGTTAACGAACTTGGATTTAAATGAGTTAAAGGATTACAAAAAGATTTAAACACTGGCATAAAACAGAATGGGGTGACCGAGAAAAAGGAAAGTGGCTTCCATATTTAATAATTCAAAGTAGAGAGGCCTCTGCCACGCAGGACACCCTCCTTTCTGAACGTCTGTCTGGCCCCGTCCCACCCCCACCCCCACTCAAAAGGCAGAAGAGACTTGCTGGAATCTTCCCTCCCTGCTGCCTGCTCCTGGTGTGACAGCATCTTGGTTTCTAGAGGTGACTGCCTTAGCCTTTCGAGCTTTGAGAGCACCAAAGTGGGTTTTGCCCTTTCTCAGGGTGGGTCTACGAATCTCAATGCATGCAGAGCTGTAGGCTCATTTGGCTCTGATGCCAGCTGTGATGCCAGCCTTCGAGGAGAGGTCAGAGGAGGGCAAATGGTCAGTGCGGGGTTGGGCCCCTTACTGGGCACTGTGAGTCTGCAGCACACGTAGGGCACAGAGCCTAGAGTCTAGGTCACAGAATCCTCACGCGCAGGACCATCCACCAGCCATGCAGAGGAGCCGGGCTTGCTCCCTGATGGGCTACAGAGAGAACTGGCAGGGCTGGCATGAGGGAAAGGGCAGGGTCAGGAGGGGCAGGCCCAGAACACGGAGACCCAGAGGGACAGGGCCCAGCGAGGGGGCCAGCCAGGGAAGATGCCCTCTCCCCTTCTCCCCAGCACCACAGGGAATGAGAGAAGGGTGGCGGGTCAGGAGACTTGAGTTTTGGCCTCAACAGGTTTGCACTTTTCTGGGACACGAGGATTAAGGTGCTGGGGGTGGAAGGGAATGAACAGCAGTGGTTTCTCCTTCCGGGCACTTCACATCCCAGATGTCGGGGTCATCGGGCTCACTGGAGAAGTCAACCCTCCAACCTCCCTCCGCCCTCACGCTCTGCATCAAGGCTGCAGAGCCACCCCTGAGGGGTCCCGCATCAGGTCCCACGCTCCTTTCCTGGCAGACTCACCGTCGCACTTGAGTCCTTGCCTCGCCAGGCCCCACAGCAGGGTCCCACAGTGCTCACAGAAGGTCGGGCTCTTGTAATTGTAGACTTTGAATCTGTGTGGCATGTCAATTTTGAATCTCTCCTTGTGGAACTGAAAAAAGGAAGACTGTGTGACCAAACGCATGTTCCTGGTTTCCAACCTTGGGTGTTCTGGCAGATACTCTGGCAGAAAACACTGGAACAATGTGCACTTTAAGGCATAAGTGTTACTTGCCAAGCCTTCCAGCCGTGGCCAAAGAAGACAGGCGGCCATTAACTCTTCCAGACAAGGGGCAAGGGTGTAATAGACAGATATCAGGTAACCTGGAGTAAACTCAAAGTGTGGGCCGTTCCCACAGAGGCTCATAGCTTCAGGAAGAGGGGACTGGGGTCATTTATCTAAATGGGATCAAAGTAAACACTGCACTGCCCTTCCTATTTTCATATAAATAGTTCCTTTTCTTTTTCAACCCAGAACTCCTGCGCTGACCTCTGGAAGGTGTTATATAATACTTTCTCTACAGGAAACACTGCTACGGGTTTAACAGTATGAAATGCTAAGTATGAAGCATTTCACAGCTCTCGCGTGTGGATGGAGGGGCGACAGGCAGGGAAAGGGTCCTGCTGGGTGCTGGGCACAAGTATGTTGCATGTATTACCTTCTACACCTATGATACTGCAAACAGCCCCCTGGAAGTCACCTCTATTAGAATCCTCATTTGATAGATGAGGAGGTTAAGCACAGAAAGGGCAAGACACTTGTCTAGGTCACACACTGACAAGTGAGCCAGGACATCTGTAAGCCTGAAATCGGAATCAGCCTATATACTCTTCCCCCGTTACCCTTTCCCTGTCAAAATGAACATGATGACTTAGGGGCGGGGAGAGGAGAGATGACAGAGGCATATAGTAGGATTTGGTTTTTGTCTTTGTTTTCTTGAGTTGAAATCACTTCCTTTAGCCAAACCTACCACATGAACCACAGCAATAACAACATCAGGAAGTTAGATTCCTGGTAAGAGTGCCAATATTCTTGTGTAATAAAGAAAGTCTTACTTAAGACTTATAATCCCTTCAGAAGTTCTTAATTAAACAATTCCTTTGGGAATGTGCACAGCAAAGAAGACTTATTTATTAACAGTGACACGTCTGATGTTCCCACCGAGGAGGTTAGCCCAGCATCGGGTCATTAGAACAGAATTATTTAAAAGTTGCCTAGAACCTATTCTAGCCATTTTCAACCAAGAAAAAATAATGTTCAGATCTCATTTTGTATAAATATTCCCATGTAAATTTGAACAATTAATGACAAGGTCCAGGCTGGAAGTCTTCTACCTCAAATCTAAACCCCAAGCTCAAATAGTTCAAGATATGTCTGGAACAGTCTATAGATTTGTACTTTCCAATATGATATTCATTTAGTGGGCCAAGTGAGCACCTGCCAGGTGGTAAAATCATATGCTATCAGTGTAAAATACTGAGTTTGAAGATTTTGTATGAGATAAAGGGTGTAAACTATCTCATTAATTTTTACGTGAGGATATCTGAATATTTAAAATTGTACTTGTGGTTCTCATTCTATTTCCAATGGACATTAGCCATTGAGTTAAGAGACAGTCTTATAATTTGTGATTTTCCCAGGGAAGTTGAAGGCATCAAGGAGAGAAGGGCAGGCTGCGAGGTGGGAATTTGATTTAAACAAACAAAACACTGGTCTGGCAGAGAAAGGCAAATACTGTATCATCTCACTTATATGTGGAATCAAAAAACAAAAACCAAAAAACCCTACCAAGCTCATAGAAAGAGATCAGACTTGTGGTTCCCAGAGGCAGGGGATTGGGGGACAGGAGAGGAAGTGGAGGAAGAAGGTCAAAAGGTACAAACTTCTATTTACAAGATAAGTAAGTCCTGGGGATGAAACCTAGAGCATGGCGACCACAACCCACACAGCTAGGTGAGGTACAGGGAAGAGGGCAGATCCTAAGACTTCTCATCACAAGGAGAAATCTTACTTTCTCTTTTTATTCTATCTAAGATGATGGATGTTAGCCGAGCCCATCATGGTAATGATTTCATAGTTTATGTAAATCAAACCATCGTGCGGTACGCCTTAAACTTATACAATGATGTATGTCAATTATTTCTCAATAAAACTGGGGTGGGGGAAACCCCCAACACTGCTCTGGGAAATTGAGATCTGAAATTTAGTCCCAGCCTGGCTACTTCTATTATAGATGGTTGACTGGGGACAAACTAACCTCTTTAAGCCTTAGGAGAGTCATCTGTAACAGGAGAACTGTCCCCTTTCTAACTCTAAATTGTAGAAGAAATTCTGCTCTGCAAAAATTCAATCAATTTACCTTCTCTGTGTCTACCCCATGGCCGGATAAAGTCCCACCCCTGGGAAGGCTGGCTCCTCAAACTCAGATGAACTTTTCACTCTTCGGCAATCCTCCTGCTCTTCTCTAACCACCTTGCTTTCCCATCCTGAGATAATTCTCCCACAGATCCTTTCTCCTCAAAGCCACTTGCTGCTTTCTCTCCTTCCTTCCCCCAGTCTTCAGACCGCACTGAAGTAGTAAGTTGTCTAAGGTCGCTCTCTCCTCTGCCTGCCCCCAAACCTACTATCCATCTGCAACCATCTCTCTTTCTGCTACCACCGATGAGCCACCCGTCTGTCCGTCACAGACCCATCTCTACACGTGCTTTGGACATCTTCCCCTCTTGCCCAGGGCGGACTTCTTCCCACCTGACTGATCTGGCCGTCCCTCTCTCTAGCTTCATCCATTTCTCATCTGTCTCTGGCTTTGGGAGCATTGCCATCCTCTGGGTCTCACCTCCTTTCAGCTACTGATCTACTTCCATGAGCTTCAGGTTCATCTTCTTGATAGTATGAGTACATAAATCGTTTCTGTGTCAGCAACTTCCAGTGTCCATGGCATCAACTTCCAGTAACCTTCAGTGATGGTCAATGAAGCAATCACTCAACAGTTCTTTGAAATGTCTTGGATCAAGGGCTCCAGATGTCTCCATGTGGTCCTCATTTTAGCGACACTGAACACAACTGACCCCTTTGCTTTCTGGTTTCTGTAACTCCATGTACTCTTAATATATGGAGAGCCCTTTCTGAACTCTTATTCAGTCATTATCCCAAGCTCCTCTTCTTCTGCCTAATGTAGTTTTAGATTCCTTTGGAGAAGTTACATATTTTGTCTATTGGCTCATATAAATTCCAAGTGCCTGTAAAATTTTCCACTTGATATCTCCACTTGGATGTCCACATACATCTCAGGTTGGACTTATTAAGAACTGAAATATTAATTTCTCCTCTAGTCTTACTCACATTGTTATGGATCTGCCTCTACCCCACTGCTCAAGACAAAAACTTGGGCATCATCTTTATTTCCCTCTTTTATTTTTCACATCTAACCCATTGGTAAATACAATCATTTCTAATATGGCAATCACCTGAAAATCTGCTCATTTTGTTCCACCTCCATTGTTACCATGCTGCTACAAGCCATCAACTTTCCCCCTTTAAGGGACTTCTGGAGTCACCTCTGGTTTTTTACGTTCACACCTCAACCCACCATTTCCCTACTGCAGTCACCCTGTGGGCTTTCCACTACAGGTCAAATAAAATCCAACCACTCCACCAAGGTCTAAAAATCTCCGTTCAGTGAGGTCCTGCCAAGTTCTCCGACTTTGTATTCTGTTTGCTCTCTTGCCCTTGCTCTTCCAGCCGCATGGTCACATTTCAGTTCCTAAAACATGCGGACTCTTTCCCCCTTAGGACCTTTGCTGTCTGGAGTCTCTCACCTTAAATATTACCTCCCTTGGGAGACTCCCTGGTCTTCAGTTTAAGTAGGTCACTCAGTTATTCTCCGCCATCACACCTCGTTGGCTTTTTTTTTTTTTTTTAGCACTTAATATAAATGGAAGCAATACATTGTTGTTTGTTAATTTTTTCCCCTAATTTTACAGTAAGGCCCATAAATACAGGACCAGGTCTGTTTTGTGCTCTACTGTGAATTGTATATAGAAGAGTGTCTTCCACGTATTAGATATGAAATCAATATCTGTTGAATGAAGAAGAAAGTATAGGAAAAGGAAGTGTGCCTGACTTCCAAGGGTCTGCTTCCCTTTCCTAGGGGGTCACATCTAACTTGCTCCCGTGCCATATACCTCAAAGTTCGTTATGAAAGAAACACCTGCCTCTCACCATTAAGAATTATACTTCTGTTACATCTCATACGAACCGTGTAAATGCTTACAGGTAGTTTGTAATCGTTTGCCTCTATTCTTTAACTATCCCTTCTAGCTCTAGATGCCATAAGACTCCTTCTCATATAATTGACCGAAACTGTGTTTTCTGACCACTTTCTATCATGCTTTTCTGGAAAAGGCAGAGTCACTGATATTCTTATTCTGCTTTTCTTATTCATCCTCTAGCTTTCGATCTCAGTAACCATCATTATTGACGAGGAAAGGGTTTTAGGGAGTTTGATGTTCATTGATAAGCTTAAGGGTTCAAGCTCAGGCAATACTAAAAATTAGTGGGTTGGGAATTTAATGTCGGGCTAAAGTTCTCATGTTTCAGACCAAAAAGAGGAACTTAAGTACATACCATGGTTTCTCTGCTATTGATGGCTGATCCCGTGCACTTAGCTATCACTTTATCGATGCACTTCTTGTGAATTGCCGCATTGCACTCTGAAAAGAAATGTTTGCTGCTTAAGATTTTCAGAAGTGAAAGAACAATTAAATACAAAGAACGACAGTCACACAACAGAAATCCTTCTCACTTACGTCGACACTGGTAGCCTTGTTTGTTCAGGCCCCTGCAAGAAAGCAGACGTTTGACTTACTTGGATGTTCAAGTCAACAGCAGCACCACAAACACTGAAAGGTGAACAAGACCTCTCAGCTCCTCCTATCACAGAGCATTTTCTGACCAGCAGCCCTGGTCTATCACTGGCCAAGAGCGTTTGGTTGTTTTTTAAGCAGCTTTGTGAAAAGTCTGATAATAAATGAGGATCTTTTGTTTTCTCCCTCCCTTGTGAATTTTCCAAACCAACAGGTAGAGATGAAAATGACTGACTGACAATGCATCACAGGCTCCTAGCAGCAAATTTCCATGTCCGACACATAAAACGTCATGGTCTCTCTAAGCTCAGTATAGATGGGTAAAGACACCTGCACCATGTATTATTTCCTCTATCTGACAATATTTGCAACTACTAAATTCTTAAGCTTAAAACCCATTCCCATGTAACACTATTAGAAAGGAAGGCAATTCTAGTCATTCAATGAAAACAGTTGGTGGAAATATACCAAAACACTATTTGATGTTTGGATACTTTAGCGCGGCTGAGGTTGTGAGTTGATGGATGCTCAAAGAAAAGAACACCTCACCAAGAGGCGAGGAGGCCGAAACCAGAGAGAGGAGTCATTTCAGGTCTCTGATGTCCCATCGCCTTTGCTATGGGCTTAATGAGGCTTGAACTGATCTCTGTCTGAGGATTGCTAGGACGCCCAAGAGCCCCGTAAACATCTAAACCCATTAGCTCCGATGCAGAAGTGTTTCCTTTTGCAAACATTAGTACCAGCACAGTTGGGCTTTCAAGGTGGTAGAACTTTCAACTGTAAAACTGTGCCAACAGTAAAGATGTCTCCCTCTTCTGTCCTTCCCCCTTACCCCCATTTAATCAGAAGCTAACGGTCTCGGAAACCTTTCCTGCTAGAGATGGCTTCCCTGCTCTGTAGGAGTCACATTGTGAAAATACTGTATAGAATCACCCTTGAAGCCTCATCCATCCAGGCGAGGCCACTGAAAATGCTCATGTAGTATTTACGCCAGCACATTCCCCGGAGGTAGAGCATGCCAGCCCTGGCGGGTTAAGAGGATGTGCCAAAACGCACGGCAGGAAGCTTGGAGTAAAATGCCAAGTTACCGTACCAGACAAACTCATGGCAGACGGAGCAAAACGTGGGCTGTGGGAAAAAGGTGGCAGTAAACTCATGGCACTTGACGTGGTGAACCTTGGCCTGTTTGATGGCTCCTCGGCGGTGATGCAAAGCAAAGAAGCCTTCAGTCTCAAATTCACTCATGTCCTTTGTGTCTGCAGGAACAGGAAGGACAGAGGACAAAGTGAAGTTCTGTGATATGGCTGTCACAGCTGGGTGGGGAGATGGGGAGGGGAAGGAGACAGACAAGGAATTAGGCAAGCATTGAAACCAGTAAAATCCCAAGTACTTATTAAGGCTGGTATAGCACTAAGCTTCTTTCTTCAATGATATGATATGGAATTATCACAGGATGTATTACTATAGTGTTGAAACAATGAGGCTGGATTGCTGGCTCATTCCCTCACTCCTCATTGTGCTGAGCTATCTTCTTTCAATTTTTAAAACCAGAGGTCAGAACTTTCAAGGTATTTATCAACTTCTCCTATTCACGGTCAATGATGAGTCAGCCAGAAAAAGCAGGAAGTGGCAAATACTTTTCTGCCTGTAATTCTAGAGAATAATGTGGTTACTGACAGCAACTTAGAAACAGTACTTTTTTTTTTTTTTAACCTCCCAGGATGCTTTACATCTGGCTCTTGATGCGCAGGGTTCAGTAGACTGAGAGGAGGTGGCTAGAGCTCTGTGTGGGGGAAAAGAACTTTGGAAAGTTGTTTATGCTCTGGTTCCTGAGGTCTACAGTAATCAGGTGCACCAGCTAGAGGCTACACTGGTCAGTGTAGAAAAAACCAGAAATTAATAGATCACTATAACCATTTGTTAATGTCTAGGTAATCCTGGATGTTACTCAGTCATCTACATCAAATCATCACATTCACATCTCTTCAGTTCCCCCCGGTTCTGGCTACTGATAAAGGTACTATGGTGGTCACTGTCCAGAGCACCCTATTCCCTGATGACATCTTCCCAAAAGGCTAGAATACTAGTGATTTCCTGGCTGAAACTCAGACTCAAAGTAAACACTTAATAGCAAGGCAGTCATGGTTCAACAGTGTGGTGAAAATCCCAACATGCAAGAGAGAATAAAATGGTAAACAAGAAAGAAGGATTAAAAAAATAACCATCATTACTGAAATAAGGATAAAGAATTTAAGGATTATAAGTTCTAAAATTATAATTTTAGGGGTGCCTGGGTGGCTCAGTCAGTTAAGTGTAGGACTTTGGCTCAGGTCATGATTCACAGCCTGTGAGTTAAAGCCCAGCACTGGGCTCTGTGCTGACAGCTCAGAGCCTGGAGACGGCTTTGGATTCCGTGTCTCCCTCTCTCCCTGCCCCTCACCTGCTTTCCCTCTGCCTCTCTCTTTCAAAAAATGAATAAACATTAAAAAAATTAAAAAATTATAATTTTAAATAGCTTGAAAGATTCTTAGATTGCTTATTCTATTTCTTGTGTTTATACAAGCATAACACATGGAAGTTTAACTAGAAAAGGAGGCTCATATTTCACAAATAGAGGGAGTTGACAATATTTAAACTAAATTATTTCCATTCCGGCTAAGTAGTGGCCGGGTCTGACAATACACTTGATACAAATGTCTCAGCCATGATACCTTATTTTCCACACCCCTAATTGTGGCCAGGGGAGAAACACATTGGGTAGATAAAGAACAGGGGTCATGCAGATGGAGACCTCTCCGCTAGGAATCCACCCAAGTCCCAGGCCACATTTTATGACCAAAGTCGTCTCCATCGTGGTCCACAGGTCTGTTTTATGGCAACTCCAAATTCCCAGATAAGGAGCATTCCCAGTAACTCGCTAAAAAGTTCCACAGATGAGACATAATACTTTTCCTAACACGTTAAGGTCAGGTAATGTAGGTTGTTTTTTTTTTTTTAATTTGGAACTGAGCTATAAATGATTGGGTCTGGTGAACGAGAGGTGAAATTCAGGGTCACTGAGGCAACTGCTATTTCCCACAAGTTCTGATATAAGCAGATCTATTTACAACTTGTGACTGGTGGAGTAGGTGGCTTGTCAGTAAGATTTGACTCATTTCTATTTTAGTCCAGATGAAATGAAATAAAGTATAAAATTACTCTTGAATTCAGGCAATGGAAGTGAGTTATTCTGGGAACCCTATTGTATTACTGTAAAAATTACACACACACACACACACACACACACACACTCTGAGCATTAAACTAGAATACTGTAATTTTTTTAAATGTCAGAAAGTACTAGAAATAAATTTATTCCCTTGGTCCTTCCTCTCATTTTCTTTATCCTCTAACCATTTTGGTCATTATAGGAGAGAAACTGTGTAAAAGCTCAGAATTACTTGAATTCTTCTGGCATTTACTATGGTTTTTTTTTTTTCTGGAGTACATTGTTCCTCTGTTAAGTTTATTTATTTTTGAGAGTGAGAGAGAGCATGAGCAGGAGAGGGACAGAGAGAGGAGAGAGAGAGAAGCCCAAGCCGGCTCCATGCTGCCAGCGCAGAGCCTGACACGGGGCTTGATCCCACGAACCATGCAATCATGACCTGATCCAAAATCAGAAGCCAGATGCTTAACTGACTGAGCCACCCATGTGCCCCAAGGAATGAAGATGTTAAAGGAGAGAGAATGGAGTGATTTGTGTGTGGAGAGCAATGAGCAATTTGCTTTCCTGTAGAGAACTACTGATGCTTCCATTAAATACGGGTGGGTGTGGGAGACATGACATTGTCTTAAATGTTATCCAAGAGTGAATTCTGTGTCCTCCCCCAACTGCGTTCTCATCCCATTTCTTCCCCTCCTACCATTACTACTATCATTTTAAGAAATGATATCGTCAATGTTTTCCCCTTCATTCAACTCTCAATTTTAAAGAAGCATAAAGCACTTCAACCATGTACTTATAATGGGCATACCCTTTCATCTACACTGCCATGAAATCTGATCTTCTCTTGGGCTCTCTCTTTTATTTCATTCCTATAACCACGTCCCTGGACCAGATTCCCATCACCTCTCCATTGCACCTCGCCAATGCACAGGCTCTCTACATCCAGTCTCTTTCCTTTTCCAGATCTGTCCCACATTCTGACACAAGCAATTTCCCCCAAATACTGCTTCCAACAAAACATGGCCTGCTTGAGAATGGGACTGTGACTTCTTGTTGGTGACTTTCCTAGATCTGCACACTCCTCTTGCCTGAGTCAAGTCCTCCACGATCTGTCTTGGATTCTTTTTTCTGATTTGAGCAAGGACCCTCTGACCTGCCCAGACTGGTCTTCCCACAGTTCGGCATGCATTCCTATTTTGGTTTAAACCTGCATGTTTTCTTTCTAGAAAACAATCTCTCTTCTTTGCAAATGCAACACTGCCTATCCTTCAATGTCCACTCTTATGGAATTTTCTGGAATGACGGCAACCCAAACTGATCTCTTGGTTAATCAGTATGTATGTGGCTTAGGACTGAATTCTTCTCTGTTTAGTCTGTACCACCTTTCCAATCTAGGCTTAAGTGCCTTGAGAATAAGAACTCACATCTTGGTTTTCTGAATCCTTCTGAAAACTATTTTTTATATATAATAATAAACATTCGTACAATGGAATGAAATTGTATACTTCTGGTTATCAATAAGGAATTTTCCAGTTGGGTTATTCCATAATACCGTTTGTTAAAATTAGAGCTTTTGGATATATAAAAATTTAGAAATGGAGTCTCAATTTAGGTCGAGGTATAAAAAATTTTAAGCATGATAAAGTTTTATCCTTAAAAAATTTTCCTGGACTTGAGTATTTACAGTCTGTGAAATATCATCATTTGCACCCCACCTGAATATTCTCTCTCATTCTAAGAGAAAATTGAAGTTTTGTAGCAATACGATGAGTAACCACAGACCGTTAAAGGCAGTCTTTAAATCATTTACTCAAGATACTTGGCATGCTCGTAGAAGACTTCCGTCACTTTACTGTAGATCATGTTTTGAAGTCATAGGAAGAACACACTTCCTGTGTCTGAGGGAACTGAACACCACTGGCATTATCACTGGGCCAGCACTTTCACTTTTTATGCAAGCCTGGCTATTCAGCTTCCTACAACCACTCCGTATCATTTGACCAACTCAGAAATAGCCCAATGCCATGTATTATGTTCTAGAGCCTCCACAGGATAAACGAAGTTCAGATTGTAAGGCTGCCTCTTTAGGAATCCTCTTCTTCTTTAACAACAACAACAACCAAAAGCTTTATTATGGAAAATTTTGAGTCCATACCAAAGTTGAGCAAATACTATAATCAGTTTCCCAGTCCCAATCATCCAGCTTCAATAATTACCAGTCCATGGCCACCACTCTTTTCCAAATACCCTATCTACTACCCATACCTGCACACCAGCGTGTTATTTTGAAGCAGATCCCTGGTATTATATTATCTATAAACATTTTAGTATGTATCTTAAAGATGAGTACCTGTCTGAAGAACTAAAACCATAATACCACCATCACACCTAAACCATTTATAACAAGGCCTCAGTATCACCAAATATCTGGTGAGGGTTCAAGTTTCCCTGATTTTCTCATGTTTTCTTTTTCAATGTGTTTGTTTGAATCTGGATCCAGAGACATTGCATATGTTAAGCCCAGACCCAGAAAGTACCATAAATCTCTACACTGAAACTTGAGCTGTAGGGTTTCATGAGTAGCAGCATTTGACTTGTTTACACAGACCTTTGATGACAGTCTAAACGCAACGGAAGGAACACACAGGCTGTCCCAGGCACCAAGCACAGTGCTGGGAACGCGAACCTCTGTGATCCATGTCTGTGTGACGTGGAAATGAAACTCTTCAGCTTTCCTTCCTGTTCCTAAAGGATTCAAGTTCAAGTGACGAACTTGAAGCATTATTATTTTGTTACTAGCATTGTGGACAATACTTACTAGTTTCCCATTTATTTTATATTTTACTGATAGTGTGATTTCCTAGTTTGTCTGTCTGTCTGTCTATCTATCTATCTATCTATCTATCTATCAATGTTTATTTACTTATTTTGAAGGGAGGGCCAGAGAGAGGAGGAGAGAGAGAATCCCAAGCAGCCCAATCCCGGACTCAATCCCATGTCTATCTATCAATGGTTATTTACTTATTTTGAAGGGAGGGCCAGAGAGAGGAGGAGAGAGAGAATCCCAAGCAGCCCAATCCCGGACTCAATCCCATGAACCCTGAGATCATGACCTGATCCAAAATCAAGAGTCAGAGTGACACATAAACAGAGCCTTTTGTATTTACATTTGTTACATCCCGAACTGAAATAAAGACAGACTACAAAAGCACTGAACACATGAGTTCATGCCTTTTGGGAATTAATCCTATGTATGTTTTATAATTCTATGTGTATCTGGCCCACCTAGTATATTTTCAACTAATATTTGAGCACCACCAAAAACTTTTAAGAAAACTCCTTGGGTTTCCTTTTCTCCCAATTCTTTCCTATATTATTGCAAAAGTCAAATAAATTGCACACAAGAAGATGCATGCCCTCCACACCCCCAAAGGAGAAGACAAAATGTCACTTGCCACTCATTTCCAGGAAGTATCTTGCATTCATTAGCATTCGGCCCTCAGGTTTCAGCTCTAACTGATTGAGAGAACAACAACAACAAAAAAGAAATATCAGTCGGAATGTGAAATAATCGTGAATTGAATAACACAGTAACTGGCGAGGGGAGTGATGGCCAGAGTTTCCCAGCCGAGCCCAGGTACCACCCCTTCTTTCACTTTACTCACACAGGTGCTCGTCAGAGTAGCACAGCCTCCATGGATACAGCCTTTTCCTCATTAAAACACCTCGGCAATTCACTAGTTTTACTTGGAGATAAAATTTCCAATAGGAAGAAACACAATTCTCAGTTTCTATTTGATTTTCTTGCCCCACACTGCTTCCTACCTGCACGCTGGGCGTAGGGCGGATTCAGATCGTCATCATGACAGAAGAATCAGAGACACTGGGACCAGCTATGGGGGAACAGTACGTCTTTGGGAAGGAAAGACGGATCCTGCCTCGAGGGTGCCTACTCAGTGCCCTGAGGTTAGCCAGAGTGGGAGCGGTGTTTTCATTAGGAGAGACTGTTTC
The DNA here is from genome assembly GCA_004023785.1 of Mungos mungo. NCBI lineage: Eukaryota > Metazoa > Chordata > Mammalia > Carnivora > Herpestidae > Mungos > Mungos mungo. The sequence continues at coordinate 337,210 of PISW01000247.1, read as the reverse complement.
CTTGGGGAAGTGCTGGATGATCTACTAAGGGAAACTTTAGTCTAAGAATGGATAAAAACGCATATTTCAGTAGCATCATATAGAAGAGATCAGAACAGAGTAACCTGAAAGGGATGAGGCAGGATATCACATGATGTGGCATGGAGGGAAATGACACCTATTGCTTGTGTCTAAATAACTCTAGAATGCTAAAGAAGGGAAATGTCTGCAAGAATAAAACCAGAAAAGCCAAGGCAAGAAAGTGAATGCAATTTTAAGATACAGATATAATAGAAAAGCAACCTCCTTCTCAGTGAAGCCTAAACAAATAATTTAAAAACTAGTGGTTCTTTCATTACCTGAAAAGGAAGTCAAATGGCATGCTATTTTTAAAAAATTAGGGATTTGGTAACTCTTTAAAAAATACGGCAGAAGGCAGAAAATAAATGGGGATGAGCAAAATCCTGGGGGACACTTGGTCTAACGAATCTCTTCTCCCAGCCGGCTAAGTACTGCTCTACCTTAAGCCATGAACAGTCTCAGGGTCTCACACTCCCTGGTTTGCGTAAACCCTATCACACCAAATCGCACATCTGCGACGTCATCAGAGTATTTTGCCTCTCCTTACCTGCCTACACAGGCCCCAGGAGATCTGTTCCCATGATTCTTTCTCCATGATCTCTTCCAACAGATACTGTTAGACTACCTTTTCTAAACATGTATAGGCATGGAAACTTAAAAAAAAATCTTGGTATATGTTTATCTTCAAAGGTTACTTTCGTGTCACCAGCAAAAATGTATATTAAATATATATTCTCCTAAAAAGTACTGATTTTTTTTTGAGGTCAAAAATAGAAAACTGACACAAAAATCTAGCTGGTAGGTTTCTAGCATTCCCATTTTGAAACCAGTGACTTCAAAATCTGGGAGGAGTTCTTAAAAATCTGAGTTATAGGAAATAAGAAGCAGAAAGATAAGATTCTTCCTTCTGCATAAGTGATAAAGCACTTGAAAACATTTTCTGGAATTTAAATCATTTAAAAACCGTGTTTACCAGTGGGCTTTTATTTCCCCATCATTTTGTAGACCCCAGAAATTTTCAATAGAACTTTCTTTATGCTTTCATATTTTCCTCTTTCCTTTAACATTTCTAAGCTACTCAAGCAGAGTTAGACCCTAAGTTTTCAGAAACGTGTGGTGACATGGATTGTATATGACATACTTTTTAGTACAAAGCGAGCGAAGTGAATACAGCAGGGCTGACTAACTTGATAGGGCGAGGCAGAGAATGGAGAGGGCAGACCACATATCCCATGGATCTTTGCTATTCCTCCAGCTGCCTGTAGGCTAATCTACTCTTCTAAGATATCTTATCAAGAGATCACATAGGTATGTTACAGCAGCTAGGTTTCCAAGTTAAGGGGAATCTGTGATATTTCTGAGCTTACTTTCATACGTATAAATCAATAGGTGTTCTTCATAGCCTAAGAGACCTTCACTCACACAACAATCAAGATAGTAGAATATGTTGATATGTCTCATAGTCCTCAATGAAGAGTCATTGCCATTAGCAAGTCACCAGTGAGTAAATAGTAGAGAATCTGTTTTCTCAAGGCTAGGGTGAGGGTGTCATAATTTCAGGATGACACTGAAACTGCGCTCCAGTCTAGCGAACATGGTACTTATCACTTAATGGCATGATAAAAAAATTTTTCTTCTTAAAAGAAGCCCACGGCCTGGACATTTACCCATATCTCCGCCTTCCCGTTGTTTTTCCGGCACCGCTCAGCCAGAGAGGAGAGCTCGACGGTCGTTTCGGATATCAGGTCCACGTTCTTGCCCTTCACAATGATCTGCATGACTCTTCCCTTGTTGATGTGGGCATCGAAAGTGCTGTCCCAGGGCGGGTACATTGTTGGCTTTTTCTGGATATACATCTGCCCATTCTCTAGGAACAGAAAGATACGTTCTCGTGACTCCTTTACCTAACTCTGGGAAATAATTCAGCTTGATAGTGGCACCCATTCTCTCTGTCTCTGGGATATATAATTCACGTTGGAAAGTCAAAAAGAACAACACGTAAAACAATGAGAGACAGGATGAGACCGTCCCAAGGTCTACATGCAAGGTAATATATTGGCTCTTCAAAGTCAATCTAGTAACTTAGGCAAGAAAAATCTGATGGTGTCTCGGACTAGCAATGTTCTTTTCCTAATCAACAGTAGTTTTTCCACTTTATGTGAACACCTGAGCAAATCAAATGACATCAGGGACTAAGCTTGATGTATTTGGAGGGTAGAGTGACCTAGGTGCCATTCTCGACATGTTATATATATACTTTTATGCCTTTGGGCATCTTCTTTTGTTAATCAACAAAGGGTGAACAAACAACTAATTAATTTCACTGTCATCTGGTAAAAAAAAAAAAAGGTCAATAGAAAACTACTGTGTGTTCATCTGAAAGACTCTGTGGTATAATTTAAGGGTTATTATGAGTGCTCCTTTAAACATTTTTCCATCTGACATACATGCACTGTGAGGTAAAACCTTCTTTTCCATCCTTTATGTATTTTGAGGGAGAAAGAGGATGTGGGGGAGGGGCAGAGAGAGAAGGAGAAAGAGAGAATCCCAGCCAGGCTCCACACTGTCAGTGCGGAGCCCGATGCAGGGCATGAACCCACCAGCTGTGAGATCATGACTGGGGTTGAAATCAAGAGTTGGATGCCTAACCAAATGAGCCACCCAGGGGCCCCGAGATAAAACCTTTAAAACGTAAGAGGCCATTATTTCCTTCTCTAATTCTCAAGTAAGGATACATTTTACATGCATCATGTACCCTAAGCAAAAACTAATAGGTAACGGTGGTCTTAATCCATGGGGTCAGGGAAGCAGGCTGCAGACGGACAGGGGAGGAAAGGCAGGTGCCAGGAGGCCTGGGGGTGCTTGCTGAGAACCACAGCTAGGGTGTACAGAGTAAGGAAACCGTCCCCGGAACCACCAGGTGCCTGGGAAAGAGTTTGCTAGCGGGACTAAGTAGTGTTGGTGTATCTTTCATCCCCACTGGATTTTCTACTGTATTGATTCTTTAATCATTCCAGAAGCAGCAAATAGCAGTTGTTTCCGAACGTTAGTTTCTTGTGATCATAAGCACACTAAGTGTTGGATTTACATTCAGGCCTGATGGTAAAGCCAAAGGCAAAAACCCATTTAAGCATGACCACCAAGCGTTCTGACTCCCCATGGCCCCTTCTCCCTCACGCGCAATGCCAAGCGGGACACGTGCTAGCGTTTGTTAAACTGTTTGGGAGTGTACAGGCCCTTGAACAAGTGGAAACGTCTAATTTTAGATAACCCTGGCTATTCAAGGGATAAACTCTGACTGCGGTAAGGGTGGAAAAGGCAGGGGAAGGTTTTTATGGCTGGCTTAAAAAAAATTACCTGCAGCTTGGACTTCTGAAAAATTCCAGTGGCAATTCTACAATGAGCACAGTAACGTTTTACTTCCAAGGACTGGAAGACCTTCTCTCTCTCCAAACTCTCAGCTGCAGCCATTCTCCACGCCCCCCCACAGGACAGAGAGGCCTGTGCAATGGTGCTCCTCGCACTCTCTCACTAGTTTGTAAGAACCTAAAAAGAGGACCAGCGCTCAGGGTCCTCTCCATTTACAGTGGGTTTTTCCATTTTCAAAGGCTCCCAGACAGACAACGCTCTGCCCTGTTTGTCCCAGCTCTGTTGACTCATCGCAGAACATGCAGCCTAACCCCCAAGGCTGATAGGTTTTTAAAACTGGTGCAGCCACTGTGGAAAAGAGTATGGAGGTTTCTTAAAAACAGACCTACCATATGATCCAATACTTCCACTGCTGGGTATTTACCCAAAGAGAACAAAACCACCAATTTGAAAAGATACATGTACCCTTATGTTTATTGTAATATTATTTATATAATAGCCAAGATAATGGAAGCGACTGAAGTGACCACCAATAGATGAATGGATAAGGAAGAGGTGTGTACAATGGAATATTACACAGCCATAAAAAGGATGAGATCATGGCATTTGTAACAACAGAGAATCTAGAGGGTGTGAGGCTACGCAAAATAAGTCATACTGAGAAAGAGAAATGCCATATGAATTTACTCATATGTGGAATATTTAAAAAAAACCAAATGAATACATAAACAAAAAGCAGAATCAGTCTTATAAATATGGAGAACTGATAGTTTCTGGGGAGGGGGATGGGGGATGGGGAACATGGGTAAAGGAGAGAGGGAAGGCTAGGCTTCCATTTCTGGAATGAATAAGTCACGAGGAGAAACGGTTATCGTACAGGGAGTTTAGTCAGTGGTACTGTAATAGCGTCTCCTCTTGACAGGGCCGTCACCCTTGTGGTGAGCACAGAATAAAGCACAGACTTGTCGAATTGCTATACTGTACACCTGAAACTAATCAAACACTGAGCGTCAACTATACTCAAATTAAAAACTCTTAAAAAAAAACCCCATAAATTCTTCAAAAGTGGTATTTGACTTGTCATGTGAAGAGTGATTTCTTGTCAAAAGAAAACCAAAATCCAAAATCAAAACCCAAAATCTCCAAATGCCACAGGCTAACCTTCTGGAAAAACAAAGACATCTTCTTTTCTGACAAGGTCTCTTGAGCCACATGGCCCATCCGACCAAGTTCAAAGGCAAGGCCAAAAAAAGAAGAAGAAGAAGGAAAAAGAGAGGCTCTCAGGAGGCAAATGTCAGGCCTGGGCTTATGGAGAATAAGATCTGGGAGACCCCTTGAGGGGAAAGCAGCTTTGAAAAACTCAGACATTTCACACTTCAAAGGTTTCGGTGACATTTGGAAGGTTTGAGATTGGGAGCAAGTTCCGTCCTCCCTTGTAACTAAAGAGGACAGGAATCCGGGCAGAAGGACAATCAGATGATTTGGACATTCTCCTCAGCTTGGTGTGCTCGCGGCAGGTAGGAGGATGGAGTCGATCCCACAGCACAGATCTCTGATGGGAGGTAAAGCCAGGCAGCCTGGTAGGAGTTGGAAACCCAAGACTTTGAGCTGGAGAAACATGCTGAATCGGGTTCCTCCTATATCTGCAAATGCCACTCGATAAGAGCCCGTTTTAGGACCACCCGACAGGAAAGAACACACATTTCTCTGTCCCCAAGCCTCTCTCCCCAGCCCCAACCCTTGCCCTGCTTTGCTTTTCTGCCCAGCACTTATCATTATTCCTTATATTCTAGTTCGTTCCATACCTCTCTCCCTCTGCTAGAACAGAAGCTCTGGAGAAAAGGCACTCTCTCCACCCACTGGACACTCGGTGCTCCTTAACTACGTCGTGTGTCAACCACCTAGAAGCGCTCCTCTAATTACTATAAACTTCGTTGGCGTTAATCATCTGTCGCTACAACGTGTCTACTGAAACAAGAAAGGTATGCAGGGACATGGAAAAACGTAGTGAAGTTGGGAATATCTTAGGAGGGAAACTTTGTGGACAGATTCCAGCCAGAATGGGAGTATTTCAGTTGAATGATCGAAACTCACAAAGGAATCTTGGAATCTGTCACAAGTCCCCCTCCCTGTGAACTACCTCTAAATATTTACATTTGACGAAACAGGACTATTCTTTTACTCATCCAGGGTCTTAGTAAATACATGAGTTTTTTGAAATTTGGATTCTAATGGCTGATTACATATTCTTTGTAACACTCAACCGAGCTGAGCCCAAAAAAGCAATAAACCATCTTTAGAGTAATTGTAAGAATACGCAGACTTAATCTGTAATCACTGGAAACAACCAGGCTGAACAGTGCAGGTTCATGTTCTACTTGAGTTCCCCAGTAGATTTAGTACCCCCCTTAAGTCCTCACATCATGTCCTCAACCTTCCTTTGTTCCTCTTGCGGACGTGAGGAAATGGCACAGTGACATGGAATCCCAGGGGGGAGACGTGGGTCTCCTGAGTTGTCACTAAGCTCATACGCCCTAGAGGAAGGACTTGGCTGGGCTGGACATCCTGAACTGTAAAATTAGGTTGAACCAGATGACGCTGAAGTTTCTGGAAGGACTTGCTTTCTAGTTTACACGAGGACTTTCCTTCTCCCCACCCGACTACCCCCTCGAACTCACCTGATTCAACATACTCTTTGACAAGCACAGCGCAGTAGGGGTTAACAGCCTCTCCCTGGCAGGGCTGACAGGACCCACAGTCGAAGTTGGACAAACCAATGCGGAGAAACGGCGACATGGCTGCTCCCTGCAAAGTGACAAAGACAAGTGCTGTGGGGGGCTCTAAGATATATTATTTTGGGAGTTCCATTCCCACTTAAGCAGCGCTTTAATCGACGATAGCTCAGAGGCTCAAACGGCTCAAGGATCCCTTTAAACAAATACTTTTACTTCCCCTTCTGCAAAGGACATTATCGGGCTCACTCAAAACCCAAAGAAAGAGGCTTTCTGGACGTCTGCGTTATTCAACCTTGTCCTTTAGAACTTTAATTCCACTCCTAATGTAAGGGGGTTACATTTAATAGTGGCAGAAACAGGCACGGAAATTTTCCAACATTTAATTTCTTCTCTTATGCAAGCAGGTCCCCAGGAAACAAGCCACGATAATAAGAAAATGAGTTTAGAAAGGATGAGTCTATTTTAGTCACCAAAAGATGACACCACAGGATTCTTCCACGGGCTATTTCTGTGTGTGAGGCACTTGGCTCTGAGCATTCAGCAGCTGAACTCTACATACTTCCAACAGTTCAGAAAGGCCCGCGTTCTCCACAGTCACAGACGTGTACATCTGTATGGGTACACGCACACACATATACCTCCATACAAAATAAGCCCTTGAACACTACAAACTACTTTAAAAAATCCCAATCATTGCCCACCATAAAATAATGCCTTATCATCTAAGGATAAAGGAAGCACTTAACAAAAGCCAGATTACCAATAATTATGCATACCTAGGAATGGAGGGGAAAATCATCATAATGTTGGCTACCAAATTCCAGGATTCCAGTCTGATTCCTCATCTGGTATTCCTTCGTGTCCTTCTTTGGACACTTACCTCAAGCAACCACCTCCTGTCCCCACTTTTTTTTTTTTTTTTTACCTACTTTTCCATGAGGTCCCATTAATCTGAAACCAGCATCCTGTATTCAGCGAAAAAGTTCAACTTTGCTCCCTCGCCTTGAACCATTTTCTCCTCCCTAACTCTCCCCGACTGTCTTAAGTAAAACCAAAGATAAGAACAAAGCATTAGCTGTCATTTCTACCTTTGTAGAAAGACAGACAAGTCCTCAGAGTAACAGGAGCCCACGTGGGGGCAGCGATGGCATCACCCCCAACCCGGCAGGGCCGTTGAAGGCTGCTGCTTCTCTGAAGTGCTGGGGGCCTTTGAGTATTTGAACTTACAGAGATTGGCTCAGGGCTCCCGAAAATTGCCGTTAACCTCACGGGTTCTAAGAAGGTCTCAATCACCCACGATTTAGCAGGGTCTAACCAAAGGGGACGGTTGCGAAATCATCATTTTTTCAGGTGTTCGTGGTCTCTGAAATACGTTCCATATAAGTCACCCTGTTGAAACGGGTCCCCAGATGACTTCTGTATGTGTCTTTAAGGGCCCCCTGTGCCCTCTGACAGCCTCTGAGGTGAGGATTCTTGGACAGGAGCCGGACTACGTCTGAGGGGTCTCCAGAGAAAACTCCCTTGACAACAGCCCCTTTCCCGGCTCACGTAGGTCTTCTGGACAAATCCGTATGTCTGCACTAATCAGGAAAGATTGCCAAGAACTATACTTATTTACGAGCGTTTACCATATGTGGACTCTCTGAAGATTTCCTCAACACAAGGAGAGTAAGTAATTAATTCAGAGTCTGGAGAGATTGTTGACTCATTAAGTCTCAGTTACAACCACTGTGACCTTTAGTGATGGATGCGTCACTCTGCTATTTCCAGGCTGGGCTCAGAATTAGTTGCAGCAACTCAACATACACCTGGAGAAGTCTGTCTGGGGAGCAGACAGAAGCCTCTGGGGTGACCAGGGTTTCCGGGTGCAGTAGGAGAGGGAGTCACAGTGTAAGGACACAGGTCTGAACCAAACTGACTCCATGACAGGCTTCGAGTTTCCCCTCTGACTTTGGAGGCCTAAGTGTCGGTTTCTCAGAATCCTTAGACAATAAAAGGGCACAGATTACTCAACCAGGGACCACCCTAGTAACACCCAATCAGAAGCGGCCAGCTAAAATGCTTAACATTCCTAAGGGCAGGCCTAGAGATAGAAGCTATAGATAATCACTTATTGCTTAAGGCCAGTTACACCCTACGTGGGGGTCCTTAGCCCACCCTGTGATTGGTTAATTTCAAACATACTCTAAATGTTGTGATTGGGTCCCGCCAAAAGTAAGAACCGCTCTAAACAATGTGTATGGTTAAATTTGCTGCCAATGCTGTTACCTGATAATGATTGGATCACTGTACCTGTGTCTCAATTTCCTGTAACTCCCCCCTCCCAAAACCCATAAAAACCCTGCTCAGCCCTTGTTTGGGGCTCTCAGCATGGATTCACTGCGCTGGTGAAGGCTGTGAGACCGAACTTAAGCCCGTAATAATAAATGCCCTTTGCTCTTGCATGCGTGACTCAGTCTCCCTGGTGATCTCTGGTTTTGGGGGACGATATTGCAATCTGGGCATAACAACAGCAGAATCCCTTCTCCTCCAGCACCCCTGGCTTAGACCACAGCTGACTTCCTAGCCCCCCAGCAGCCCGGGTTTGCTACCCTCGCCCCTCACCCAGGAGCAGCAAGGCACTTCATCCAAGGCACACATCTGTTTGACAGCCAAGCCACTGTGGCTCTTTTTAAGGGTCCAGTTACGGTGATGAGACCTGACATTCTGACATCTAGAAGCCAGAAGAGGCATCGGTGTGCTGAACCTAACACGTTGTTTACTCACGGGTGCGTGTTCAGGCAAACATTCCTGAGCTACTCAGAGCTTTCCCCTCCTGTAGGTGCAATGGGACCGCTATGCAAAAATAAAGAAAATACACCAAATTATAAAAAGTCTTTTTATAGTTCCACTGGCAGATGCAAGTCACTGTTACTCTTTCAATGTATTTTCTTTATTAGTCTTTTTTAATGAACAGGTTTCGTGGTTTTGTTTTACATGCTTTGCTCATACTGTGTTTATGAGATTACATTTGGCTTTTTAATTTAACATTTTGCCAGGGGCGCCTGGGTGGCTCAGGCAGTTAGGCATCCTACTTCAGCTCAGGTCAAGATCTCACAGTTCGTGAGTTCGAGCCCTGCATCAGGCTCTGTGCTGACAGCTCAGAGCCTGGAGCCTGTTTCTGATTCTGTGTCTCCTCTCTCTGCCCTTCCCTTCCCTCCCTCCCTCTCTCTCCCTCTCCCCTCCCCTCTCTCAAAACTAAAATAAACACTAAAAAATGAAATGCTTTAACATTTTGCCATAAAAATGTCCAAGTTATTATGTTAACTTTGTAAGCATCCTTTTAATTCTTGCACCATATTCTAATGACCTGCTTTACTAGAGTCATGTAGTTAAATGTTGAGACTGTTTTCAATTTTTCCATAATGGAAATAATGCTGTAATAAGCACCTTTTATAATTTTTTTTAAATTTAGGAACACTGCATCAGAATAGATCACTAGTGTTTTCAATATTACTAGATCCAGTGGTCTTACTATTTGTAAGTCTTACACATTTGAAGAGAATAATAAAATACAAAGGCAAAGACCTATTAACAGGGTAACTATCTAGAGTCACTACAACAGACAATAACTAAGCATCATTCTTTATAATAAGCATACACAAGTTTGTAAAAGCAATAAAAACCACCTATGACCCACATAATTACGCGGCAATGACACAAACTCTACCAAATATTTAAAAAAAAAATAGTTGCAAGTAGTGGTGTGGGAAGCATCAGCCTTGTGAGCAATCTAAGAAATGCAAAACACAACAAGATACTACCTAATTGCATTTATAGGACATTCTTGAAAAGTCAAAACTGTTTGGGGACAACAGTCATTAGCAGTGGTTTGGACAGGAGACAGGGGATTATAAAGCTATAGCACAAGCAAGCTTTGGGCACAGGGAGAGGCCACCGTGCTACAGCCTGATCATGGTGGTGGCCACAGAAACCCAGATTTAAATCCACAGGATTATACAGCAAGAACAACAATCTTCCCCTGTGATCGCTTCAAGACCAAAATTTTAAAATACGCTACTGGCATTTCAAGGCACGGACTATAAATTCAGAGGTTATGTAGATAAAATGCACAGTGGCACAGATGAGAGAAAATACATTGGGAAACTAAGAATTCATACAATAAAACATTAAATTAAAATCTAAAGCAATCACGAGTAGCTTCAATTTATTAAAGGGAAAATGTCAGAGCCTTAAAAAAATAAATAGCTTTTACTCTGCTATTTAAGCTCTTTTGAACGTTTTTGCATTTTGGAGCAAACAGCTGAGAAAGAAGAACATTAGAATCTGATAATGCATATTCCTTGGGGATCGATTAATAATCAACTCTTAACAAAACTGTAATCAGAGTATTAAAATATTTAAAAGATAAAATACAACACTATAGCATTTTTTTAACCCGGGAATTAGCAAATATTTTTGAAATGCTCTGACCTCACTTGCAAGGACAACACAAATCACCCACTCGTAAACAATGCTGTTGTGAGTGTAAATTTCCACAATCCTGTTGAACACACACACACATGTATGTGCATGTGTGTGTATGTATACACATATATATACGGAGTGCCAAGATGATATGTAAGACGCTACAAGGGTGAAATTAGAATGCAAGATTTTGTGGGTTGGCCTTTTGCGCTCAGAGCTTGACCTTGAGGGAGAAGGGGGATTTCCCTGGGGGCGAAGATAGGAAGGGGAATTGCTGTGTCCAATAATATGTACCTTGGAGTGGCATCTATCAGGGCTGCCTCCCCCCAGGCTCTCTGTAGAACGCAAATTTCATACATCTCCTCTTAGCTCGCCATCCATGGTGCTCCCGCCTTTTACAGCAAACAGTGTGTGTACAGGACGGGCCAGGCTGTCCTGAACGGTGCGGGGGCCAGGTCCCTCTACAGATCTCTCCTCTGAGGAGCACAGCGCCACACTCGAGTCTCTCCTGGACGGTTCCCTCAACCTGCCAGCTCCAAGCAGAACTCAGGGTCCTGCCTTTCGAATGTGCCCCGTCTATTTCACCAGCTGGGTGACCGGTACCTTGGCTCTCAGCCCAGCGTTCAGATGTCACCTTCCCCTCCTGGGCCAGAGCCGCTTTGCTCGGCTCCTTCTCCCCTCCCTGCTCCACTTGGCTTAGTGTGACTCTGCATCACCTCCGCTTACCTGCTGGCCCACCCAGTCCTGACATCTGTCACTCCGGTCAGATCTCCATGCTGTGGCCTGGAGGATCCTCCTCAGGACCACGCAGAACTACTGCCGCGGCTCCCATGTGTCAAGCTGCTTCTCAGCTCTGGGCTTTTAGCAACACTGCTCCCGCTCCCTGGAGCGTCTTCCTATTTCATTCCATCCCCCCTCTGCACCCCACCCCTACTTCCTCATCTTTCAAGTTCCTGCTCAGTCCTTACCTCCTCTTTGAAGCCTTCCTCCCCTCCGCCTCCAGCACCCTCCTCCCGCTGGCACATCCTAGTGGAATCCACTCATCCCTCCAGGCCCCCCCGCAGCTCCTGGGGCACGGCTATGAGACAGCGCCTGCCGCATTTGTTTGCCGTGGCTCGGCCATTTCCCATTTCTCAGTGGGGTAGACGTTCTTGCTCCCATTCTCTTTCTCTTGAGCCTCCAAACTTGGGGGACACAGCAGAGCCCCACCAGGATTTCTCCTGCTTCATCTCTGAGGTACCACATTTGTCACTCAAACCACAGAAGTCCTTCCGCTTTCATCTAGCCAAAGCCCTCCGGAGTCAGTTGCATGCGGATGCCTTTCGACTAGACCCACGCTGCGATCAAGGGTTTTCTCTATTGCCACATTCCTTTGGACATTTCGGTCAGCTTCGCGGGGTTGGGGAGGCCATCCTGTGCTGGTGTTCGCACAGCCAGATTCCCCTTCACCACTTTATTAGATATATTGGTTCATACTGGTCTTCCCAAACCAGCAGACTGCGGGCTCTGAGAGCAGAGACCAAGTCTTAGTCATTCAGCACCTCCAGGGCTGATCCCTCCGTCTGATAGGAGAGGCTCAAGGCATTTTTGCTAAGGAACTGGATTTTCAAAAGCAATGCTTTGCATAATCTCTTAATCTTCATGCTCTTTCTCTCTTTTCTCTCTCTCTCTCTCTTCCTTTCCCTGCAAGGGTAAGGTGTGGTCCAACCAGCAGCAGGCAGTAGCTGAGGAAGTCGATACACGAGAAAACAGTCCCAGGCATTGTCCCCAAGACCCGATGCCATTGTGGCCCCACCTGCAGGAGTGACTTAGCCTCCCTCAGCCTGTTTTCTCATTTGGAAAGTGGTAATAATACAATCACTCATTTCAAAGGGCTATGCAGACAGAATGGGCAGATACACAGAGGTGCTTCCAACGGGCTGGCACACAGCAAACTCTCAAAAATGTCAGCTGTTATAATTATTACGGCAACTCTGAGATATTTTCCAGTGGACTTTACTGACTTTATTAGTTTGTGCCAACAACGGGCAGGAAGAAGAGTAGAGACAGTCGGTTAGGAGCGTATCTTGGCTGAATTATATGGCCTCCCTCTGCGCTCTGCCACCCAGCTCCCATAAAAACCCGCATGTATCTCCCCTAGAGCACTTATTACCCTCTGACAGAGCCATCCCGCCGCGGGCACTTATCATGATGGACACTCCGGATTCCCATCCAACCCCTGTGCTTCTGCTATCTCAGCTGCGAAGTCTCATAATGTGTACTTGAAATTTGCCGAGGATCTTTACTCTGATGACTCAATGTTTTCCCCGTCAAGAATGATCTCATTTGTCTTCAGCAGGTAGCTCTGACACCGGTAGATGGCCAAGTATCGTTGCTCGGCGGCGTGCTTGAGGTCATCTGCCTCAAGTGCTGAACGGAGGACTCTGAACCCTGGGCGCTGACTCACCTGCTTACCACACTGACTCACCTACCGCAGTTCAAACCTGCCAGATGCTTTCACAGGCGTGTTAAGGATTGCCGCCACATAACAAAAGCCGAGGAGCAGAAGTTCCATAGAAATAGAAAACAACAGAAGTTCTACATACTCTCATCAGCAAAAAAAAAAAAAAAAAAAAAAAAGACTTCTTTTTCTCTGTAGCAAGTGAAATAGGAATGAGCATGCACATCTTTATTTAAATGTCTTTAATGTTTTTTTAATTTTTGGGGAGAGAGAGGCAGAGCTCGGGCAGAGGAGGGGCAGAGAGAGAGAGGGGGAAACATAGAATTGGAAGCAGGCTCCAGGCTCTGAGCTGTCAGCACAGAGCCCGACATGGGGCCCAAACTCACAAACCACAAGATCATGACCTGAGCCGAGGTCGAAGTCGGATGCTCAAGTGATTGAGCCACCCAGGCGCCCTCTACATTTCTTTATTTAAGAACAAAAGAGTGGACAGCACCTGTATTGTTATAACTCAGCAGGAGGTAACTCGGTGACAGAGGGAGAGTCTCACAGAAATAGGAAAATTTCAAGCACGCAGAAGAGAGGACACAACTGAATCAGTATTAACCCAGGAATGGGACAAAAAGCATTCATAGTTTCCAAGTGGGTCACCTAAGCCAAAGTTTGGGAAATCAAACATCAGGAAAATGTGGACAAATTAATGACATCTATGGCTTTTACATTTCTTTACAAATAGAAGGGTTTCTCAGGTAAAAGTCACTGCTGTAGAAAATAACCCACAAAGTAAGAAATACTTGCCTGGAAATGGGCAGAAAAGAAAGATGGTAATTAATGACCAATCGAATGAAAAGCATTTTACCCTGTTGCTAAGACTTCTGCAAAGCAGTATAATAAAAAGAGTCATATTACGTATTAGCCTCTTGGGGTACTTGGGTGGCTCAGTTGGTTGAGTGTCTGACTTCAACTCAGGTCATGATCTCATGGCTGTGAGTTCGAGTTCTTCATTGGGCTCACTGCTGTCAGCTCAGAGCCTGCTTCAGGTCCTCTGTCCTCCTGTCTCTGCCGCTCCTCTGCTCATGCTTGCTCTCTCTCTCTCAAAAATGAATAAACATTTACAGGGCACCTGGGTGGCTAAGTTGGTTGAGTGTCCAACTTTGGCTCAGGTCATAATCTAGCAGTTTGTGAGTTTAGCCCCACGTCGGGCTCTGTGCTGACCGCTCAGAGCCTGGAGCCTGCTTCGGATTCTGTGTCTCCCTCTCTCTCTGCCCCTCCCCAATGTATGCTCTGTCTCTCTCTGTCTCTCAATAATAAATAAATCTCAAAGAATTTTTAAATGAATAAACATTTATAAAAAGAAGAAAAATAAATAAATATTAGCTTCTTGGCCACACATGTGGTCTCAAAAGTAAGTTAGAATAATAAACATGACCTAAAGATACTACTTTAGAGCATGAGCTGCAAAGACCAAAGAATGAAAGCCTAACATTCCCTCAACTGTTAGAAATGGTAAGGAAGTAGATTTGTTAACAGAGCTAGTACTGCCCTCCTACCTGAAAACATTAACAAGATACCTCCCCCTCCAACTGTTAGCGACTGAGCTGTGTCCCCCACAAATTCACATGTTGAGACCCTAATTAATTTAACTCAGGTTAAATGAGATGGTAAGGGCGGGACCCTCGTCTGATAGGATAGTGTCCTTATAAGAAGAGACACCAGAGATTTCTTTCTCTTCGTGATGTGAAGACACCGTGTGAAGGAGCCGTCCACACGCGAGAAGACAGCGGGCATCACCCACCAACTGGGAGGACTCTGTGATCTTGGATGTCCAGCTGCCAGAATACGACAGCCCCCCAGTCGGTGGTATTCTACAGAATGTAACGAATGTAACCAAAAATAATGTAGACACAAAACAAAGATTGAAATACAGAGAACGAGCCACCTGGGATGCCATTGTGCATATTCTGACACTTATTTTATTACAATTTTTTTTACATTTAAAGATTTTTATGTTTATTTATTTTTGAGAGAGAAAGAGAGAGCATGAGTGGGGGAGGGGCAGAGAGAGAGGGAGACACAGAATCGGAAGCAGGCTCCGGGCTCTGAGCTGTCAGCACAGAGCCCGACACGGGGCTCGAACCCACCAACCATGTGACATGAACACAGTCCACTAAAACACAGCTCTGATCAAATTATACCAATACTGAAGAAAACTTTCCCAGATGAATTAAATCATGGCTTCTTAACCCAGTATTTCAGAGCCTCTACATGTTGGCTCTCCCTGTCCCCCTCACCCCCACAGCAAGCCTCTTAGTTGTACCCCGACTTCTCCGTTGGCAGGGTTCATCCCGACCATCCACCTCGGTGGCTGTGCACACTAGTTCCTCCGTTTGGAGCATCCGTTCTCTCCCCCCTTAAACAACTGCCGTCCCCTGATCCTTCTCATGTTTTCCAGGACCTCACTTATGCGCTACTTCATTCAGAACTCCTTCCCGGCTCCCCACAGAAAGAGGAGTGGTCTGTCCGATGGGTAAGTTTTAGAAAGTAAACGGCCCTGCCCAGCCAAGCCTCTTCTCTCTCTTGGGGGGAATCTGCCAACTTTCAGAGAACATGTTTCTCCACTCTTCTCTGCCATAAGCAGGGTGGGACCCATTCACCTCAGTCCTGGGAGGCTGGCCACTGTCCAGCATTGCCTATGACACTGTGAACAAAGACCAACTTATCCTTGACTACTGTAGCCATATCCACGAAATCCAGTCTCAATTTGACTTTTTTTTTTTTTTTTTTGCATCTCTCTGACTTCTGATCTCTCTCTCCATTTGTTCTAAACAACATCATAGCCTAGTGGAGTTATTTACGGGATCCCCTACACTTCACATGTATGTAAAGAGTTTATATTATATATGATAGTTCATATTATTCAGTTTTCTCAGTAAGTCCATGACGTGGGTGTAATTAACCCCATTCTATAGATAAGAAACTGAGGCTCCATTGGCTAAGTAGCTTGCTGAGGGCCCCAGAGCTGGTAAATAGCAGAGCCTGGATTCCAGCCCTGGTTGCTAGGCATCTCCACCCAAACTGGTTCATTATGTCTTGTTAGAAAACGCCTTTTAAGGTTAGGTCCCCCTGGAATGGTTTCCATGGCTCCACAGCCTCTAATTAGAAAGGACTATGACAACCACCCACATGGGCTCTGTCAGCAACCTCCATGCTGCCTACTTGCTTAATTATCTGAGGTACTAATCGGACGTTTCTCCTTAGTACCTGTGGTTGAAGGATCTTTCTACCCCATGGCTGTGAAAGGATGGGGACCATCATTGGAGTTGAAGTTCTTTGGGACGACGTAAGCTCTCATCCGGAAGTGAGGTCAACACTGCCGACCGGGGAACTTCCCCAGGATGTCACCACTGTGTGCTCTCTCACCTCCCTGAAGCTGCCCTTCATTCATGCTGTTGGAGACGGCAGATTGGGATGAGGGAGGGTTTACACGGCCGGGGTCTAGAACAAAGCCAACTGCTTCACATAACGTTGGGAGGGACTCAGTCTCCTTGTCAGCAGTTTCTAACCACAGGTAGGTAATCACTTACTGAGTCTAAAGATGCGATCTCATATAGGAAGACAACTTAATTTATGGCTCTGTCCCTGTGTCAAGATTTACTCTTCAAAGACAGTCTTCAGCACCCACACCCACACCCACACATGCACACGGGCACAAAGTAACTATACGAAGTGATGGGTATGTTAATTAGCTTGACGGTGATATTTCACAATGTATAGGTACGTCAAATCACCAAGCTGTACACCTTAAATACATCTGATTTTAAATTATCAGTTACATCTCAGTCAAGTTTGGTGGGGGAGGGGGGACCACTGTTTCTGTGAGCCTCCCTTCCTGGCAACCCACTAGGTCTAATGAGACACAGGATACTTCGTAATCTTCTTAATGCACAAGAATAAGAGTGATTTCTGCAAGTTAGGTGCTCAGCGAGGAAAAGCACACGCCTCATCTAGGGGTGCCAAGTCAGAGCCATGGCCCAGGACACTCGAGTCAATGGGCACCTTGCCTGGGAAGGTGAGCGTGAAGCCCCTGGACACACAGTCCATCTTCCTCTGGCCTTCGCATGGCAGTAGACAGACAGGATGGAGACACATGGATGCGCTCACAGGTGTATAAATGACACGGCCATGGAACGAAAGCCAGCTTTGACAACTTCACAGTCTTCGACAAATGACCTCATCTCTTTGTCTCTATGTTTCCATATCTGTAACATGGGGAAAATAGTAGATCTACTTCCTTGAGTTGTTATGGGGATTACATGAATGGATTTATGGGAAATGCTTGCAATAGTGTTTGGTGGAATCACATGGGGATGTTCCCAAAGGATCCTGGGAAATTCTCCCTGATGAAATTAGTTTCCAATGATGGTCACTTGTTCAACAAACTATACCCTGCACCTAGAAGCAACATGCGCCATCTTTGTTTTGCCATTACTCAGTAAGCATTTGCTGAATCTGCCCGCTCTGTACAAAGCTCTGTTCTGGATCCAAGAGGGAGGTTCTGAGAGCCTGGGCTCTACCTGCATGCCCTTTTATCCTGTTAATAAAGAGATGTGGTTTGTTAGCGTGGGCTTTGCGTTAGAGACACAGAAAACAAGAAACGGCAACCTAGGCTCCCACTCCTGGGAACACCAGTAGCAAAACACCCCTGCCCTCCCAGCGCTGCTCTGATACCACACTCCACTTCCTCCTCAGGGTGTGTGACACTTTTCAAAGAAAATACAGTATCTGGTAGTATGACCACAGTAAGCGGAAATGGCAGTGTGCTGTCTACAGACGAACAGAGAGTTGTGCGCAGAATGACATACGGGGACTCCTCCAACCACAGGCGATGCTGGTCTGCGCTCCTGCCCTTCACGTGAAGAGCTTCCCAGAGAAGGGGATGGGGGCACTGGGGTGGGGACCAGCAGAAGGAAAAGAGGCAGAATGGAGTCAGATGATCACGGGTGGATGTGTGTGTGTGGATCTAGGGGAGTCGCCCACATCTTGTTGCACAGAGAATTGTCCCCAACTTAGAGATGAGTGGGTTGTAAAAGCATGTTTGTAATTAGAGCTGAAGAATTCACGGAAACAGTGAAATGAGACACCATTCGGTTCCTACACTAGCTCACTGACTGACCTATTAATCTGTTCACCCAGAACCAAGTCAACATTAATTTATAAAATGGACCACCATTTGTTACTGTTGAAACTTATGAGATGCTCTACTTGTTTTTCTTCCTAAGATGTCAAATTGTGGGTTTATAACCCATTTTGGGTCTATTTTGTCATTTTATTTTACTTTTTAATTTTTTTAAGTTTATTTATTTTTGAGAGACAGAGTGGGGGAGGGGCCGATAGAGAGAGAGAGGGAGAGAATCCCAAGCAGACTCCACATTGTCAGTGCTGAGCCCCACGCAGGGCTCAAACTCATGAACCGTGAGATCATGACCTGAGCTGAGATCAAGAGTCAGACGTTTAACCGACTGAACACCCAGGCGCCCCTATTTTCCCATTTTAAAACCACAGATCACTCTGACGCTCAGAGATCACTAGGTTTAGTGTGTGAGAAGCGAACATCCATATTGTTGGCCACAACTGCAGTGCACACCCACCTACCGGGTAAGATGGGAACACACTGGCCCGAAGTTCTCACAGGGGGTCCTGAGCATGGGCATCAATGGGGGAACCCTAGAAATGCAAGCCCTCCAGCCCCGCCCAGACCCACTTGAATGAGAAGCTCAGGGCTCAGCAAACTGCGGGCTTCCACTTACTGGGAGCACGTGGAAGGTCGAGGAAGGGCAGACTAGCATGAACTCCATAAGGCCAGGTCTGGGGCCTTTTCATCTTGACTTGCTCAGCATCTAGCACAGCGCTGGGCCCCTTGGTGGTTCTCAACCAGGGCAATCTGCCTCCAGGGGACATTGGCAATGTCTGGAGACATCTTTGGTTGTCTCCAGTGTTGGGGAGAGGGTGTGACTCACATCAGGTAGGTTGAGGCCAGCGATACCACAAACAGCCTACAATGTGCAAGCAGCAACCCCCCCCCCCAACCTATGCATCAACCGGAGGTTCAGGAGCCCCACTCTAACCAAACGCATTAAATGTGGGGAAGCCAAGAGGATTTCCTTCTCCATCTCTCACGATCTCTCTTCACTCCCCTGCGGTCAGAGATTCCAGCTGCACAGAAGAAGGGCGTGCGGAGGCGTGGGACAACGTGTTTCTCTGTTCCATACCGCCTTCCCGCTTAGGGACCACGGTAGTGTGGTAACTGCCATGCAACGCGCCAGCCACAAGTGTCTTTTCAATACATAAACGGATAAATCAATTACAAATGAAGAAATCAGTGAACAAATTAGCTGATCTGTTCATTTATTTTTTCCTCTTGAAAGCTGAAAGGGCTCTTAGTCATCAAGTGGTCTGTCTTCTCTCATAACAGATAAGGGACTACGGTTCCGAGAAATTAAGGCAAGAGATCAAAGTCACCTGTCTAATCAGTGGAAAAAGGGTTACCAGGACCCAGGTCCACCTAGATTCTTCCTCATTTATTTGCACAGAGTATCAGGACCACTCCCGCAGAAGGACAACGTGACACACCAGACGTGAGACCCTTTCGCCCACCCCGGTTTCTCTGTGACATGGACAATTCGGCAGATCTTGACCAGCGGTGGGAACCTCGCATACTCAGGGAGCCAGGCACGCGGTGAGTGAACGGACCCGGCTGACTGCGCGTTCCTCACCCCCAAAGGGGGCCGTCTGTATTCCTCACCCACATACAAAACATGAGGAGATCAAGGCCCTTGCTTCTTTGAGGAAAACACAATGGTGAAAAGAAAAAGAAGTATTTGATTAGGGATATATCTCTTGCAAATGCCCAGCTCTGACTTCACCTGGTAAATTTTTAGCAAGCTCTTAAAATGCTTGTGTGATCAGAGCCATTGTCTGAAATGTACTTCAGCTCCTGATGAGACAGCAATCTCCTAACAGGACAGCACTGCGTTTCATAACATTAGGCAATTTCACTGTTCTCCGGAGAGGAGGCAGGTGGAGGAAAGAAGGATCTTCATTTTAACAAGGAATCCATTACGGATTAGCAGCAAATAACTAACATGCACCGAGCTTACCTGGCAGCTTACAAACAGCTTTGCAGACATGAAGGTAATGAACAAGCTCTAGTCCTGACAGACGCCGGAACTTGCTTTTGTATTTTAAAACTGGTTCTTCATCACAGAGCTTGAGCACCATCTGTACCACAATACTCGCTAAACTGCAACCTACTCTAATTTTCTATTTATCTTTTTATATACACCCTCCCCCCCCCCTTGAATGTAAGCTCTACAATTTCAGAAGCAATGTCTAGTTTTGGTTTTTTCTTTTTTTAATAGACTTCGTTTCTTAGAGCAGTTTTAGATTTACAGCAAAATTCAGCAGAAGGTACACAGATTTCCCGCACCCTCCCTGCCCCCGCCCCCTCTCCCCCACCATTAACACCCTCCACCAGATGGTGTACTAGTTGCAATCCACAAACCCACACTGACACATCATTGGCACCCAGAGTCCATAGTTACTCTAGGGGTCATTCTTGGCGTTGTGCACTCGTTGGCTTTGGCCAAATGTATAGTATCACCCACAAGAGTTTCACTGTCCCAACCATCCAGCACTCAGTCTATTCACACTTCCTTCCTCCCCAACCCTAATAGATACAAAAATAGGGGCACCTGGGCAGCTCAGTCGTTAAGCATCTGAGTCTTGGTCTCAGGTCATAACCTTACATGAGTTCGACCCCTGCGTCAGGCTCTGCATTGGGATTCTCTCCCTCCCTCTCTTTCTCTCTGCTCCTCCCCTGCTCATGCTCTCTCTCAAAATAAATAAACATTTAAAAAAAAAGATGTAATAATAGAAAGCGTGTGGTGCTGGCTGCAGAATAGTTGGACAGATTGTCAGCACAAAACAGAATGTCCTGAAACAGATTCAAATATTTATGAAAGTTTTGTGTGCAATGAAGATGGCATGTGGTGTCAATGGAGAAAGTCAGGATTGCTCAATAAATGGGGGGTAGCCATTGACTAAAACCTACATTATAGCGAACGCCAAAGTAAAATTCAGATAGACTGATGATCCTAATGTAGAAACTAAACCTCTACACTACCAGAAGTACTAGATACCTAGATTAATAATTATATCCTTTTGGAATTAGGGAAGACTCACCGAATATGACACCACAGATGAGCTCCATAAAGGAATACATTTCTAAACGGTGTCACCTAAAAACATGTGTGTTAAACATTAACAAAGTATAAGAAAAACCACAAATTGGGAGGTATAATTGTAAAGTAAGGGGCAAAATATTTGATAAATATGTGAAAAGCTATTAAACATCACTAAAAGGGGACACACCTAATAGTGAAATGTCATTTGCCTAACAATAAATTGGCAAAGATCGAGAGCAGGCACTTTACAGAACAAATGTTATAAAGGGCAATTAAAATATGTAAAAAGTTCAATTTCACTAGAAATAAAAAGAAATGTAAATTAGCCAGCTTCATAATCCCCTGTCTGCCATTCCAAAATCCAAAACGCTCTGAAAATAGAAAAAAATATTCTGTAGTGCAAACTAATTTTGTAGCAAAGCCTGATATAGGCTATTTATGGTCTATTTATTACACTGAGCATAACTGTTCGTGCCCTCCCCCACAACAAGCCGTTTATTGGGACT
The DNA here is from genome assembly GCA_004023785.1 of Mungos mungo. NCBI lineage: Eukaryota > Metazoa > Chordata > Mammalia > Carnivora > Herpestidae > Mungos > Mungos mungo. The sequence goes on along the minus strand of PISW01000247.1, from coordinate 315,390 downwards.
ATTTTGTAATATACAGTGTATAACTTTATTATTTTTATAGAGTATAAATTCAGAAACAGATCTGGCCATAATGGCTTGGATAAGGGGCCTGTGCAATCTTTATGGAGGAAAATGTGAATTAAATGGCTTTAAAATAAGGCAGCGCTCTGAAGGCACACAGACAAGGATGCCCATTAAGACATCACCTAATAATGGCATCGTTGGCAACAGTCTCAAAACCCAAAAATAGGGTATTGTTGAAATAAATTATGGCGAAAAATGGCAGTGTCATATTTTACAACCAGTAGACTGTTACTCCCTAAAATAAAGATATTTACAGGATATAGTTAAGCTAAAGAAGGGATGTACTAACCATAACATGTGTGTGTGTGTGTGTGTGTGTGTGTGTGTGTGTGTGTGTATAAAGTAGGAGCTCACTTAAAGAGATACACATTTCTATGCATAAATCTTAGCAGGAAATATTTAAACCAAAACGCCATCACTGGGTGGACTGGCTTTTAGGTGATTTTATTTTATTTATTTATTTTTTAATTTAAAAAAGTATTTATTTACTTATTTATTGAGAAAGAGAGATAGCATGAGCAGGGACGGGTCAGAGAGAAAGGAAGATACAGAATCTGAAGACAGGCTCCAGGCTCTGAGCTGTCAGCACAGAGCCTGACGTGGGGCTCAAACCCATGAACCGCGAGATCATGAGCCATGAGCCAAATCCGGACGCTCAACCGACTGAGCCACCCAGGCGCCCCATAGGTGATTTTAAATAGTTACTTTTGAAGAGTTTACAATTCTGATTTTTGAAAATGATCTTGCAGTAGCAAAAAGGGAAAAATACTTTTCATAGAGTGACTCATTTTCCACTCCTGACAATTATGTAAAGTAGGATGGGTGGTTCCCGTTGCGGAGAGGGGAGAAGCGGATGCCTGCGGGAGTTAGGACTCTCTTCGAGCTTACAGAGCTCGTCAGTGGTGGGGTCCTCCTCCTCCGGTTTCATCTCTAGTCTCTTCCCATGGCAAGGCCTCTGTGGGCCTGGCCCTGGGTATCACCTGGCACCCGTTCAGATCTCTAGCCTTGATAACATCCAGCAACCTAACAAGTCTTTCTTTCACTCAACACCAACGGACTGGGCGCCTCGTTTGCAGGAGGTGTCTTGGGGAAGCACTCAGACCACAAAGCCACAGCTCTGGATGTCAAGACCACTCCAATCCTTACAACAGGGATTCCTAATGGAGGAAGGAGCAGCGGTCCACAAGCCCATGAAGTAGTTTGCTCAGATCAGAAAGTATACTCTTTCCCTAGAAACGTTACCCATGATGCTGAGTCCACACGCGCTCATGTTCCCAAGTCCTAAATGGTGCTGTGAGACCACCCACAATGGATTTAGAGTAGATTTACTAGGAAATGTGTCCCGACCCCCACTTGGGGTTTGATGAACACACACTAAGGTAGCTGGGCAGTCAAATCAGAGACCCTTCCTTGATTCTCCTGAGCAGTAGGACCGGGCCCTTCCCCAGCTCAGGACACCTAAGAGGCTCCCACGGCCCAAGGGCGGAGAGACTAAGGGCCTGCGGAAGGACTCTGGGGAGGTCGGCAAGAGTGGGGGAGATGGGCCAGGCAGGTGATGCTGAGCGTGGAGAGCAGGGGTGAAGCAGGAAGAGACGACAGATGGCAATAGAGACTCCGGCTGGGGGTGAGACAGGAGACAGGGCAGGGGAGAGTGATGTAAGGAAGGTGAGCCAGGAGAAGGAGGAGTATGGCATCAAGAAGGGTAGCATGTGCGGGGGCGCCTGGGGGGCTCAGTCAGCTAAGCATCCGACTTCGGCTCAGGTCATGGTCTGTGGCTCATGAGTTTGAGCCCCATGTCAGGCTCTGAGCTGTCAGCACAGCTGGAGCCTGCTTCAGATTCTGTCTCCCTCACTCTCTGCCCCTTCCCCGCTCACATTCTGTCTCTGTCAAAAATAAACAAACATAAAAAAATTGAGAAAAAAAACCAAGAAGAGGAGCATGTGCCACTGGTGATCTCCAAAAGAGAGCATTGGAAGGTCGGGGCAGCCGATGGCACAAACCTTACAACAGGCACAGAGACAGAGAGCTGTCCCAACATCCATCACCTTCGATTCCCTTGTGGCTGGGGGATGTGGCAACAACGGTGAACCCCGGAGATGGGCAATGTCCCAGTTGGGCCCACCATCCCCCTGCCACTGGCTACAATGCAGAGGTGGTGGCGTCAAATCACCTTGGGAACCCCCTTGATCACCTGACCCTGGATTCTCAGGTCGGGGAGAATTCAACTATCAAGCTTAGACCACTGGCAACTTGGGGCCTCTGTGATGGCAGCCGAACATGGAGACCCACGAATACAGGACTTCACAAGACTTCAGTAAGAAACCAGAATATAGCTGAGGGCCTTGACTGACCGAGAGAGAATCGTCCCGATCACAAAACAGTCTCGTGTCATTATTCTCTCCCAACGCCTCCTCCTCCCCCTCTGCTCCTTCCTCTTCCCCACCTTCAGATGCACCAGCCAGTTCTCCTTGTCCTGCTCACAAAAAAAGAAAGAGGATGTGACAGTGGTCACCAGATGGGCATCCGGCTCCGTGGCACAGCTGGCCGCACGAAACGCACCCCAGCCATCTTCTGGGCACAGATACGTTCCTGAGGTTTAAACCTGTGAGATTCAGATTCGCCTGGGAAGCCGGCTGGGAGAGAGAGCAGGAGAGCGAGCGGAAGGACGCATACTGCGTGCTTAGTAGAGTCCTGTTCCTGGGGCTGCAAGAAACGAAAGGCTGAGCTCTGGGGCACAGCCCTTTCCTCCTTGAAACAAACACCCCCCTACACACTCACAATGTCTTGAAAACACCCCTGCCCGTAATTCTCAGCATCTCCCATCCGTAGGGAGGGCTCGGAGTGAGCACTGATCAGTCTGCCACCACATTAGGCTGATCATGTTTCAGGGACAGAGAGGCGGGCCCTGAGGGACTTGGGGGTGCAGGAGCCTGGACCGGTGGGTGTGGAGAAGGAAGGGGCTGAGGAGTCTCTGCTCTTCCCCGGGGACATCTGTGAACGCTCTAGGCCGTGGGGGTTGTGTTTCTCTCTTGTTTGTTTTTAAAACCACCATTCCATGATGTTCTCAAAGGAATGGAACAGGGACAGGCTGGTTCATTAAGCTCTGCTTCAGTTTCCCCCCATGGGAATGAATGAGGAAGCAAGGAAGACCCTGACACTCAAATCCTTTTCACATACGTTTCCTCCATTTGAGCGCTGCGGGCTTGTGACACCCTCCAGCTGGTATTCTTACCCATGCGTTACAGGCAGGGAAACGGGCTCAGGGAGGCGAGGATGTTTGTCCACAGCTGACTGTGGTGGGCGCTCTTCAGAAAGCACACAGTTGCTCGGTCTCCTGGAAGCTCAGTTCTGCTCTGTTCGTAATTATTTCTAACTCCGTCTGAGTCAGGTTGACCTCTTGGTCAAGAAACCTCTGGGTTCCCACTGAGGTCTGGGGCTGCTCTTCGCTGCTGCAGGGACGGGGTGATTCAAAGGTACTGTTCATCTATGGGGATCTCGGGGGCTCAGTTGGTTAAGCGTCCGACTTTGGCGCAGGTCATGATCTCACAGTTCGTGGGTTCAAGCCCTGTGCTGACAGCTCAGAGCCTGGGCCTGCTTCAGATTTGGTGTCTCCCTCTCTCTCTCTCTGACCCTCCCCTGCTCGTGCTCTGTCTCTTTCTGTCTCAGTAATAAATAAAAACATAAAAAACCCAAAGTTATTATTGATCTAATGCTTCTCTCGGGCCGTCAAGGGGCCCCTCCGCCTGAGTGGATCCCAGTAATGAAGCCACACTTCCTGTCTTTGCGAAACTGGTCGGGGAAGTGAATCAGGACTGCCCTTTCCTGGTTCCACTCCGTGGTGCCACCCTCCCCCGTGTTTCCCTCTGGGGCTTCCACAGCTCTGGGCTTCCTCCCTGCAGATGGAATGGCACAAAAGACAAGTACCAGACACAGAACATCTGGTCTTCGTGCAAACAGGAAGCCAGAGGGTAAGGAGGGAGATTCGCTCCCCGGCACCCTCTCTCCCCAGGAGGACTGTGTGCATCACCTCCAGGAGGAGAGAGAACGGGACTGTGGCTCCGGCCAACGTCCCCCACGATCTGCCTTCGGTTCCCGGCTGATGTGCCCCCCATCTGGCTGAGCTGCCTACACTGGGAAGCAAGAGCGGCTTGTCTAGGGAGGATGTCTATTGCGCCCTGCTCTGGCGTCCCCCTCTGGGGCCCAGGGACGGCTGACTTTGGGGGCAGCTGGACATCGGTCTGCAAGTCCTGTCCAACCTGTCTACACCGCTTGTGGTTCTTTCCCTGCGGGGCCCGCAGTCCCCGAGAAAGCCAGCTAGATTCTGATGAAGGTGGCATTCTAACACAAATGACCTCAAGGCAGAGAGCCAAGAGCTGTCTCTTGGGGAAATGGGAAATCCTCGGTTTCAAAACGACAGTGAGCATGACTGGGTGTGAAGGGCCCGGGGGTGGCCCTCTACAGCCAAGGCTCCTCCCCCCTGGTGGCTTCTGTGTCAGAGAACCCAGGCAGCCCGAAAACTGAGAATTTCCGTGCTCAGCTGTGATGCCACGTGGCTGACACCGAGGTGCCGCACGTCTGACCCAGTGGCTTCCTTGCCGCGGCTCGCTGCTCGGAGGGAAGTCTGAGCTGGAGTCAGACCCAACCTCCTACTTCGATTCTAGGCTGCCTGTCAACTTGTACCTGAACGGTTTCCAAAGGCCCCGCAAAGGAAGTACTTTTAATTTACTTTTAATTATCGAATGTGACATGGAGGAGTGCTTGGGTGGCTCAGTTGGTTGAGCGTCTGGCTTCGGCTCAGGTCATGATCTCACAGTTCGTGGGTTCGAGCCCCACGTCGGGCTCTGTGCTGACAGCCCGGAGCCTGCTCTCGATTCTGTGTCTCCTTCTCTCTCTGCCCCTTCCTGCTCATGCTCTGTCTCTCTGTGTCTCAAAAATAAATAAAACATTTAAAAAAAAGTGTCATGGCAACACATCAAGTTATGGAACCATCAAGTTATGGCTCTTCGCACAAGGGAAGAAATATTAGTGCATTTGATCATGAGAGCCTCCGGGTTTCCCCCTGTTGATCCTAATACTTTGTTTTATTAGAATTCCAGGACTCAGCAGTGAATGACAGGAACACACTGGAGCTTGGAGGACTCTGTCTAAAGTTACATATCCTGACCTTCAGGACACTCGCTCAAGTTCAGCACTCTGAATCACAAACTGCTTCAAAGTTCTTTCCAGAGAATACTGTGAACCCTCAAACATGCATTTAGCTACCATAGTCCTTTAAACATATATATATATACACACACACATATATATAACACACATGTATATATAATACATATATATATGTGTGTGTGTGTGTGTGTGTGTATATATATATGGGGCACCTGGGTGGCTCAGTTGGTTAAGTGTCTGACTTAGGTTTGAGCCCTGCGCCAGGCTCTGTGCTGACAGCTTGGAGCCTGGAGCCTGCTTTGGATTCTGTATCTCCCTCTTTCTGCCCCTCCCTCATTCACACTCTGTCTCTCTCTCTCAAATATAAACAAACACTAACAAATTTATAAATTAGATAAATTTTTTTCCTAGACTGAATTTTTTCCTAGACTGATATATGGGGGGTCAATTTCCTAGACTGAAATGTACCCCCAGATATCACTCCTCACCCCCTACCCCCAATCCTGGAAGTGTCAATCCTTGGTTCCAGCTACGAGACTTCCATAGCCTCAGCAGCAGGATTATTAGACATTCTGACTAAGAGTCTCACTGAAATCAAAATGCTCCCTTCACTGGCTGAGTACTCCGCTGGTCCGGGAACCCTATGAAAATGGAAATTAGGTGAGTTTGGCATGAAGTTTAGTAGGTCTGTGCTGAGTTCTGCTGATTATCACTTGTAGAGAACCTTCACTCTTATCAAAAGCCCATTTCTCCCTTTTAGGTGAAGATAAGAAACCTCCTGGTTGGGCCTCTTTCTGCAATTATCCTTCTGGTGACGCTACATATTAAAGTCACCCTCGCCTTCTCTTTCCCACATGAAGTCATACCTATTCTTTATTCTCTCCTCCAGAAAGTATTCCCACTCAAATTTCAAATGATTTTTCCCCTCCACTCTCTGGAGTGTATCTGATATGTTCATGTGGATATGAACCTATCGAAATGCTGAGCCCAAGGGCATTTCCATGATACGAAGTTCAAGGTCTGGAAAGGCAACCATATTTTGTGACAACCACCATGTTCCTTGGTTCTCTGCCAGAGGCAAGGGCCTGGGCTATGCAAGGAGACCAAGGTCCCAACTGTGACCAGGTCTAGCGTTTGCCAAACAAAGCTCAGTGAGGGAGGGGCCATTCTGGGGAAATGACTCCATCTCTGGGACTCTCAGCTTCTTCGCCTATAAGACGGAGGAGTAGAGATTAATCTCTCCAGCCCATTTGAGCTCCAACGCCCTCTGGCGTAGAGTGCTTTCCAGGCTGGCAAGCGGTGCCCACATTTTGCTGTTCTAATGTATTTAATAGACAGAGATGTGCCAGCCTGGACCAACTTCCTGCATTCAGGTGTTACGGGAATAACACATAAGTGATCTTTTCAATAATATTCACACGATAAATATTCACTGAGCACGCATTACAGGCCCTTCCTCCTTGAACCATCTGCATTTTACTGGAAGCCACAAGACCTGAATAGGACAGCACGGAGAGAAACTGCAGGGGTGGGAATAACGAGCATCTGTAATTTTAGACCTAAACGGCTCGTCACCAAGACCAGAGCGGAAATCGGGCATAACTCAGCGGCTCGACTGTCAGGTGCGCTCTGCCACTGTTTGCAATGTGAGGTTGTGGCACACGGGGGCATGTAGGAAGCTGGAAGATCAGCTTTGTGTTAACCTTCATTCCGTAGGCCACTTGTCAGCTTTGCATTTCAAATCCCGTATTTAAAACGAATGGAGGACGGGGCGCCTGGGTGGCTCAGTCGTTTAAGTGTCCGGCATCGGCTCAGGTCATGATCTCACAGTTTGTGGGTTCAAGCCCCGCATCAGGCTGTGTGCTGACAGCTCAGAGCCTGGAGCCTGCTTCCGATTCTGTGTCTTCCTGTCTCTCTGACCCTCCCCTGCTCATGCTGTCTCTCTTTCTCTCCAAAATAAATAAAACATTAAAAAAATTTAAATGGAGGTAATAAAGGTTACCTACATCATAATTTCCTTAGGTATCCCTAGGAACATACTGGACACATATACAATCCATAAGGCGTAAAGTATTTCAAAGTCAAATTCACATCCTTTCTTTGTTTCTGCCAAATAAACTTCTAATAAGTTTTCTTTTGCTGCTTAGGCTCAGAAGGTACAAGAACTAGAGGGAATCCCCACCGCCAAGCTGTCCTTTCCCCACATCAGAGGGCTTTCTGCAGGGTTCTAAGAGAAGTCCGGGACAAGGAGGCGAAGGCTTCTCCTTCCTGGGAGAGCAGGGCTCCTTACCGCCTGGCAGGGAGGCAGTGAGCTCCAGCCCCCTTCCTTTGAAGCTGGCCCTGTGTTTCTGTGTGCTCAGTAACTGATGCACACACACCCTGCTGGGTTTACTTTTAAAAAGAAAACAAGAGAAAGTCACCCAGGTGGAGCCCAGGCATCTGGAAACACTGTCAGCACGGGGCATGCTTCCTGACATTTTCTGCTGAGGCCGCTCCAGCTTCTTTGCGTCTCCAAAGGAAGGAGAGAACAGAGCGGGGTTGGGTGGTGTCGGGAAAAAGGAGAGAGGAAGAAGTACGAACTGGGTCTGTCATGACTAAACTCACTGAGTTCATTCTCAGAGTTCAGACATCATTTCCAAGCCAACAGCAACTTCTCTCACCCTTATCTATTAGAGAGAAACCAACCACTATTTTGTGGTTACATAAGAAAAGCAAACACACACCTCCAGACGCTCCTGTCATTGAGGATGACAAACTCACTCCAGCAAAGCACATTTTCCAACAAGGCTGTTCTGTGCCTGGTGGAGCTGTTCCTCAGGGAAACCCGTGCCGGTGCTGGAACGAACACCAGCACGGGGAAGTCTGGGCACCGGCCATCCTGTGTCCACCCATGCCCCTCCTGGCATTCTTTCCTCGAGCGCATCCTTCCTGGTTGGGATGAGGGTCATGCTGTCTGACTTATGCTGTGTGGGGGCAGCTATCAGGAGTGGGGACCAGCATGTCAATCCTCCCCATTGGGGGAAAACGAGAAATCATCTCTGGACCTATACTGCTGAGAGGGTTCCCCCCACCCCCGGATGGTCCACACGTAGCTTCAAAGCAGGTTAGCACTGTTCCCTCAGCTAAGAAAAACTGATTGTATCACTTAGCCTTATGGCAACAAACAGAATCTCATTAATTCAGTCTACCCCTCATCCCTGATGCATTTGGAACATGGGTCAAATTTCACAAAGAAGTGATAGATTGACAGTTACCTCTGGAAAACATATTCTGGTCAATGTTTGCTAAGCACTGAGACCTTTCTGAGTCTTACGGGGATATGTGTGAGTGTGTAAGTGACAGATATTTACAATGGAAATGCAGGTCAGAATTACATGATTGGCTACTATTCAGCACCTACTGTGTGCTGGGCTGCTGTATACTGTCTAAAAGAATGCCCCAAAGAGCCCTGCGAGGTGGAAACCGTCTTCCCATACCTCACAGATGAAGAAACTGGACACAGAGGTTAAACATCTCACATGAGGAGTTACATGAAAAAGGAAAAGGGCCAGGATTTAGCACTGCGGGGCCTTTCCACTACACCAGGCAGCCGGTTTCTATCTTTAAAGGGGCCTGCTCCTGTCAGCCTATGTCTAAGCATTTAAATTACTTTATATACTCCCACACTGATAAACTAGAATTGAAATTCTGAAATTTCATTAATTCATGCTTAGTTTTCTTGCAGTGTGTTTCTGACGAAGGAGTCACCGTATCTGTATATTTAGGGAGAAAGGCAAAACAACAAAAATACGAGTGCATGTTAATTTTTATTTTATCGTAATGGGAAGGACGGATCTAAAGATCTGAGCCCCTTCTGTACCCCCACCTGCACTGCTCATGACCCCGGGTCAGGCACTGCTGTATTTTCTCTAAAGCAACTAGGGCTAATTGCTAAGGTGCCCTGTCCTTCAGGAGGCCCTGTGGGTGACTCTTAAGAATGGAATCCTAGGAAGGAAAGGCAAGATAGGAAATTTGTTTGTACAATATTATGTTTTGCCTTTATTTTTAGACAGACCCTCAACTTTGTAAGACTTACACATTATTATGGTCTTTAGTTTTAGAGACCTTATTTTATTACACTTCACTTTACTATGCTTTGCAGGTAACTGTGAGGGTTTTTTTTCTGTTTTTTACAGATTAAAGGTTTGGGATACCTGGGTGGCTCAGTCGGTTGAGTGTCCAACTTTGGCTCAGGTCATGATCTTGTGGTTTGTGAGTTCAAGCTCTGCGTCATGCTCTGTGCTAACAACTCAGAGCCTGGAACCTGCTTCAGATTCTGTGTCTCCCCCTCTCTCTCTGCCACTCCCATGCTCATGCTCTGTCTCTCAATAATAAACATTATTATTTTTTTTCTTTTCTTTTTTTTTTTTTTTTTACAAATTAAAGGTTTGTAGCAGTCTAGGCTCAAACAAGTCTGTTGGCACCATTTTCCAGCATTTGCTCACTTCGTGTCTCTGTGTTACATCTTGGTAATTCTTACAATATTTCAGACTTTGTCATTATTATTATAATATTCATTATGGCAATATGTGATCAGCGATCTTTGGTATTACCACTGTAATTGTTTTGGGGCACCATAAGCCACACCCATATATGGCAGAGAACTTAATTGATAACTGTTGTATGCGTTTGAACTGTTCTACCAGTTGGCCGTTCCCCGTCTCTCCCCTACTCCTTGGGTCTCCCTGTCCCCTGAGACACAATATTGAAATCAGGCCAGTGAATGACCCTATGGTGGCCTCTAAGTGTTCAAGTGAAAGAGAGGGTCACGTGTGTCTCTCTTTAAATCAAAAGCTAGACATGATTAAACTCAATGAGTTAGGCTTCTTGTGCTAAACAGCCAAGTTGTGAATGCCAAGAAAAAATTATTTAAGGAATTGGAGGTGCTACTCCAGTGGGCACACAAGTCATAAGAAAGCAAAACAGCCTTCTTGTTGATAGGGAGAAAGTTCGAGTGGTCTGGATAGAAGATCAAATCAGCCACAACACTACCTCAAGATGAAACCTCATCCAGAGCAAGGTCCTAACGCTTTCCAATTTTATGAAGGCTGAAAAAGGAGAGGAAGCTGCAGCAGAAAAATTTGAAGCTAGCAGAGGTTGGATCATGAAGTGTAAGGAAAGAAGCCACCTCGATCACATACAAGTGCAAGGTAAAGCAGCAAGTTACCCAGAGGTCTAGCTAAGATAATTAATGAAGGTAGCTAGACTACACAACAGATTGTTGACATAGATGAACCAGCCTTGTGTTGGAAGAAGATGCCATCTAGGACTTTCATAGCTGGAGAGGAGAACCAATGCTTGGCTTCAAACTGTGAAAGGACAGGCTGAGTCTCATTAATTAGGGGCTAATGCAGCTGGTGACTTGAATTTGAAGCCAGTTCCCATTTACCATTCCAAAAATTCTAGGACCTTTAAGAATTATGCAGCAATTTCCTACTCTACACATCCCCAAAGGCAAGGGAAATGAAAGCAAAAATGAACTACTGGGACCTCATCAAGATAAAAAGCTTCTGCACAGCAAAGGAAACAATCAAGAAAACTAATAGGCAACCAACAGAATGGGAAAAGATAGTTGCAAATAACTATCCGATAAAGGGCTAGTATCCAAATTCTACAAGGAACTCACCAAACTCCACACCCAAAAAACAAATAACCCAGTGAAGAAATGGGAAGAATACATGAACAGACACTTCTTCAAAGAGGACATCCAAATGGCCAACAGGCACATGAAACGATACTCAACATCACTCATCATCAGGGAAACACAAATCAAAGCCACATTGAGATACCACCTCACGCCAGTCAGAGTGCCTAAAATGAACAAATCAAAAGACTATAGATGCTGGCGAGGGTGTGGAGAGACGGGCACCCTCCTGCACTATTGGTGGGAATGTAAACCGGTGCAGCCGCTCTGGAAAACAGTATGGAGTTTCCTCAAAAAACTATCAACAGAACTCCCTTATGACCCAGCAATAGCACTGGTGGGGATTTACCCAAGTGATACAGAAGTCTGATGCATAGGGGCACGTGTACCCCAATGTTCATAGCAGCACTGTCAACAATAGCCAAATCATGGAAAGAGCCTAAATGTCCATCACGTGATGAATGGATCCAGAAGATGTGGTATATATACAATGGAGTACTACATGGCCATGAGGAAGAATGAAATCTGGCCATTTGTAGGAAAGTGGATGGACCTCGAGGGTGTCATGCTAAGTGAAATAAGTCAGGCGGAGAAGGACAGATACCGTATGTTTGCACTCATAGATCTAACAGGAGAACAGGAGAAACCTAATGGAGGACCAGGGGGAGGGGAAGAGGGAAAGAGAGTTGGGGAGAGAGGGATGCAAAACTTGAGAGACTACTGAGTACTGAAAACGAACTGAGGGTTGAAGGGGGAGGGGGGAAAGAGGTGGTGGTGATGAGGAGGGCACTTGTGGGGAAGAGCACTGAGTGTTGTATGGAAATCAATTTGACAATAAACTATTTAAAAAAAAAGAATTATGCTAAATCTACTCTGCCTGTGGTCTACAAATGGAACAACAAAGCCCAGATAATAGCGTATCTGCTTAGAACATGTTTACTGAGGATTTTGAGCCCACTTCTGAGACCTACTGCTTAGGAAGATTCCTTTCAAAATAGGACTGCTCGGGGCGCCTGGGTGGCTCAGTTCATTGAGCATCGGGCTTCAGCTCAGGTCATGACCTCGCCGTTTGTGGGTTCGAGCCCCGCATCGGGCTCTGTGCTGACAGCTAGCTCAGAGCCTGTAGCCTGCTTCAGATTCTGTATCTCCCCCTCTCTCTGACCCTCCCCTGCTTACGCTCTCTCTCAAAAATAAATAAAACATTAAAAAAACAAAACAAAATAGGACTGCTCACTGACAATGCGCCTGGCCATCCAAGAGCTCTGATGGAGATGTACAGTGAAAACAATGTTTCCATGCCAGTTGTCACAACATCCATTCTGTAGCCCATGGATCAAGGAATCATTTTGACTTCCAACTCTTATTGTTTAAGGAATACATTTCATAAGACTACAGGTGCCATAATAGTGATTCTTCTGGTCAAATCCATCCATAGCGATGCATCTAGGGAAAGTAAACTGAAAAATTTCCGGAAAGGATTCACCTGTCTAGATGCCATTAAGAATGTTCATGATTTATGGGAAGGGGTCAAAATACCAACATTCACAGTAGTTTGTAAGAAGTTGATTCCAACCCTCATGGATGACGTTGAGGGTTTCAAGACTTCAGTGAAACAAGTAACTGAGGATGTGGTGGGAACAGCAAGAGGACCAGAATCAGAGGGGTAGCCTTTAGATGAGACCAAATGACTGCAATCTCACGATAAAATGAACAGATGAGGAGTTACTGTTCCTGGAGGAGCAAACAAAGTGGTTTCTTGAAATGGAATCTACTCCTGGTTGAAGATGCTGTGAAGATTACTGAAGTGATGGCAAAGGACTTAGAATATCATATAAACTTGACAAAGCAATAGCAAGGCTTCAGAGGACTGACTTCAACTTTGAAAGAAGTTCTACTGTGGGTCAAATGCTACCAAACAGCATCACCTGCTCCAGAGGAATCATTCATGAAAGGAAGAGTCAATGGATGTGGCTAACTTCATCGTTCTCTTATTTGAGGGAATCACCACACCCCAGCCTTTGGCAACTGCCTCCCGGTCGGTCAACAGGTCCCTCTGCCAGCAAAAGGATTACACTTGCTGAAAGCTCAAATAACGGTTAGCATTTTTTTAAGCAATAAATTGCTTTTTATTTAAGGTATGTAGATCGTTTTCATAGACATAATGCTATATTGCACACTTAATAGACTACAGTGTAGTATAAACACAACTTTTATATGCACTTAAAACCAAAAAAAACCTTCATTTGATTTTCTTTATTGTGATATTTGCTTTCTTAATGTCTCCAAGGTATGCCTATAGCACAAATAAAGCACCTTGTTTTCCAATCAGTTAAGGCTGGCCTTCCTGAGATATGTAGTGTATTGTTTCTAAAACATTCAGAAGCCTATTCTTTTTAATACTTATTTTTGAGAGAGAGAGAGAGAGAGAGCACGAGCGAGTGAGCACACAAGCTGGGGAGGGGCAGAGAGAGGCAGACCAGAATCTGAAGTAGGTTCCAGACTCTGAGCTGTCAGCACAGAGCCTGACACGGAGCTCGAACCCTGAACCACAAGATCATGACCTGAGCCAAAGTCAGACGCTTAGCTGACTGAGCCTCCCAGGCGCCCTGAAAGCCTGTTCTTTAACAAAGATGACACATTTGCTTTCAACAAATTGGGAAGCTGTATTATTTTAGGTACATAATAAAATATTCACCACCTTTACCAGTCTAATTTTTATTAATACAAAATAAAACAGACAACATAATTTTCTACATATTAAACTCACACGTTCATTGGCATCCTAGATAGGCAAGATTCATGTAACTGAATATAAGATTTCAAAAAACTTGACTTTCCTCCCTGAACATTAATTCTTCTATCAATAGGGCATAGAGCCATTCATTCGTATTGAAGAAAAAAGAAATTCTCAAGGCAAAAAATGCATACATTAAATTGTTATTTTGAGGGAGCTCTAGAAAGAGAGGTTTGGGGAAAACAATGTTTGAACAAATCAAAAGTCAATGTGAAGTGAATTTTTTTTCACAGTAATTTTGCCAATGGGGAAGATCAGTCTGAAAAAAGTTAAACTGTTTGTTACAGAGTCAGGTTTTTAGTTTAAATCCTGCCTCTTGACATCCATTCTGGAAAGTTCCTTGAAGGCTTTCTGTTCCTACCAAAATTAACACTTACGGTTCTTCATCAGATTTGCCTCTTTAATGACCCAGATACACTGTCAACCTAAGTATCCCTTTGCCCATTCCAATGGAAAGACCACAGAACCTACTGGTAACAGCAAGGAGTGACACTTTAATTAGCTCCCCAGTGATTAACTCTAATTGACTTGGGCCAAAGGAGGATCACAAATTAAGGTGAGTGAAAACAGGATCTTTGCTTGTGATTCGATTCTCTCAGCTCATCCTTGCTGTCTGAATTTATCAGATGACCCTCCAAACATGGTTTCTTACCTAAGCTATTAGAGATCCAAATCCATGGTGGATGACATCAGCTCCTCTTCCTGAGTGATGGGGGTCTGCTACTATTATCCTCATGACATTGATTTGTAGGTAGGGGTGAAGAGGAGGAGCAGGAAGGCGTGAAACAGTCACTTTTATGATGCTGGCAGAGGATCTCTAATTTATTAAATCAGGGGGTTCTCTAGTTCAATTACACATGTTCATTACTGCGCACTCACTAATGTGTGACATAACGAACTTGGGAAATGAGGAAAGCAGCTTTCTGGCACCTGGTCCTCATGAAATTTATAATTTAGAAAGGGTAAGAGGAAGCTAAATTATTATCTATCATACATCAAAGCACTGTGCTGGGCACTGTCCACTATTTTTCATGGTCTTGTGAGATCCTTGTGGCAACCTTTGAAGAACGGGCTATCGATCCAATTTTACAGAGTAGACAACTGAAATCCAAGAAGTTTAAAGTAGAATATTCTTCAGCCCCCCAAAGGAACAAGATGGTGATGTGCGCTACAACGTTCCTGATGCGTGCATACAACATGCATGCTACAATGTTCATCCTCAGAATGAACCTTAGGGACATGAGAGTAAGTGAAATAAGTGAGATGTAAAAGGACAAATATTATGATTCTATTTATATGAGACACAGAGAATAGCCAAAAGACAGAAAGTAAAGGAGAAGTTACCAAAGGCTGGGGAGAGGGGGGATAGGAGTTAAGTGTTTAGTGGGGACATTGTTTCTGTTTAGAAAGTTGATAAACTCTGGAGATGAAAGGTGGCCATTTGCTGCACAACCACGTGACTGGGTTTAACGCCCCTGAGCTGTACATTTTAAAGTTGCGAAGACGGGAGCGCTTGGGTGGCCCAGTCGGTTGAGCGTCCAACTTCAGCTCAGGTCATGATCTCACGGTTCGTGGGTTCGAGTCCCGCATAGGGCTCTGTGCTGACAGCTCAGAGCCTGGAGCCTGCTTTGAATCCTATGTCTCCCTCTCTCTCTGCCCCTCCCCCAATCATGCTCTGTCTCTCTCTCAAAAATAAATAAACATTAAAAAAATTTAAAACTGCAAAGAGGGTAAATTTTGTGCTATGTATACTTTACCGAAGCAGGCTCCAGGATCCGAGCTAGCCATCAGCACAGAACCCGATGTGGGGCTGGAACCCACGAACCCTGAGATCATGACCTGAGCCAAAGCCAGACAGACGCTCAACCGACTGAGCCACCCAGGTGCCCCCTACCACGATTTTAAAGAGAGATAAACTGTCACAGTTTGTAAGTAGAATAATGAGGAATTGAGATCAGAGATACTGAACATCAAATATCAGGCATTACTCTTACATTGCACAAGCCCTCACTTTTATTATTTTTGCTACCTGCTGTCTTTTTTGTGTGTCAATTGATAGTAAGCCCCTTAAAACAAAAAGGGCCATAAAATGGGGTGGCAGGGGTGCCAGGGGGAGCGGGGTGGAGGAATAAAGACAACATAACCCACTTTCTATCCAGGCTTGGGGTAGAAGTGCCTCTCCAGATAAAGCAAGATGGCGCTTTTGAGACGAAATCTGGGGTTTGGTGCAAGGAATGCAAGTAAAGCATAGGAACCCAGCTCAGCTACATCTTTAAGACCCACCGATACTTCCATCCATTCATCTCATCAATCATTCATTCATTCACGGGTCTTACTGTATGCTAGTTACGTGCAAAGCTCAGTGACAGGCAAACATAAGCGACAAAAGTGTTATTGATCCCTGTCTTCCAATGGCTTAAATTCTAATTGGGGTGATCAAATGGCTCTAAGAAGCAATATATGGATGAACTGAGTAATGGACAATGGGTTGTATACAAAATAAGTGCACCAAGTCCTTAGGGCACTGGGAATCCTTATGACCTACAATGGCTCCTGATTCTCTCAAGGAGAAAGCAGAACTTTGTTGGGTATCTTCCAGTGGGATCCATCAGGATCCCTGCAGGTAGGGTTGAGGCAGGGGAGAGGAAATAGAGGGTATTCTGGAAAGGCAGAGTGCTCAAGGTGAGCCAAAATCAGACTAGATACAGAGAGTCTGAGCAAAAAATATAATTAGTTCAGATTTATAAATTTACTATTTTTAACAATAACTGAGGGACAGCAAGGAACCTGAAAATCCCTAGGTCAGACAAAATTTTGCTACTCAAACTAGTAATTTGTTTGTTGTGGTAAAAAAAAGTAACATATAAAAGGTACCATCTTGGGGCACCTAGGTGGCTCAGTGAGTTAAGCGTCTGACTCTTGATTTCGACTCAGGTCATGATCTCATGGGTTGTGAGTTCGAGCACCATGTTGGGCTCATACTGAGCATGGAGCCTTCTTGGGATTCTCTGTCTCTCTCTCTG
Source organism: Mungos mungo (assembly GCA_004023785.1). NCBI lineage: Eukaryota > Metazoa > Chordata > Mammalia > Carnivora > Herpestidae > Mungos > Mungos mungo. Next base: position 298,661 of record PISW01000247.1, on the reverse strand, counting down.
TCTCTGTCTCTCTCTCTCTGTCTCTCTCTCTCTCTTTCTCTCTGCCCATCCCTTGCTCATGCTTTCTCCCTGTTGCAAAATAAACAAACTTTTAAAAAAAGGTACCATCTTAACCATTTTTAGGTGTCCAGTTCAGTAGTGTTAAGTATATTCACACTGTTGTGCAATAGAGCTCCAGAATCTTCCATCATGCAGAAGTGAAACTCTGTCCCCATTAAACAGCAATTGCCCATTTTGCCTTCCCCCAGCCCCTGCGAACCACCATTCTATTTTCTGTTTCTATGACTGACTTATTTTGATACTGCATGTGAGTGCAATCAGCCAGCTTTTGTCTGTCTTGTGACTGGCTTATTTCACTTAGATAATGTCCTCAAGGTTCATTCATGTTATAGAATACATCAGAATCTTCTTCCTTTTTAAGACCAAATAAAAGTCCAGATTTATTCCAAATAAAACCCCAGTTGTTATGTATACACCAATACTGTTTATCCGTTCATGTAGCAATGGTTGTTTGGCTGTGAATAACGCTGCTGTGAACAGAGGTGGGCTGTAGACCCACAGGTGGGGCTGTTGCAGCACACTATAATTGTATTTTTAATTTTCTAATTGCCGTAGTGTTTTCCACAGCAGATGTACCACTGTACACTCCCAACAACAGTCCCCAGGGCTCCAGTTTCTCCACAACCTCACTGACTCTTGTTTTTTTGAGAAGCCATCTAATAGGTACGGAGTGACATCTCACTGCCCATTTTTCTTTTTTTTTTAATGTTTTCTTTTTTTTTTTGACAGTTCCTGACTTTTATTTATTTTTTAATAATAGTTTATTGTCAAATTGGTTTCCATATAACACCCAGTGCTTCTCCCCACAAGTGCGCCCCACCATGACCATCACCCCCTCCCTCCGCCTCCCCTTTCAGTCCATGGTTCGTCTCCAGTATTCAGTAGTCTCCCTTGATCCGTGTCCCTCACTCTTCCCCACTCTCCCTCCCCCATCCTCTCCCCATGGTCCCCTGCCAGGTGCGCATTTTTCTAACAGTGATGTTGAGCATCTTAAATACTTCTTGGCCATTCATATCATCTTTGCCTAGTTTTTTAATTGGGCTTTTGGTTTTTCTTGTTGTTGAGTTGTATATAGCCATTAGTTTTGAAATTGTTAATAAAGCATTTCAGGCTTACAAAACAATTGAAAAAATCACGTCAGGAACACCCTATACCTACAGTCCAACCTAAAAAGGAAAAGCTAACCAATCCATTTCAGGTTTCCAATGTCCTTCCACTGTCTGTATTCTCTTTCTGATTCCCACTAGCTACAAACAGAATTACTATCCAGACTTTGGAGTTTATTACTTCCACCATTTTCTGAGACATGTAGTATATGTGCGTGTATATACATATATATAAAATATATTTTTTTCTTTTTTAAGTTTATTTATTTTGAAAGAGAGAGAGAAAGAAAGCACTTGAGTGGGGGAGGGGCAGAGAGAAAGGGAGAGAAAGAATCCTAAGCAGGCTCCATGCTGTCAGTTCAGAGTCTGACACGGGACTTGATCCCACAAACGGGCTGAAATCAAGAGTAGCCACCTGGTGCCCCTACACCTATATACATCTAGATCTATTCTATAGGTACCAGATTTTAAAGCTTTAAAGCAGGCTTTAAAACTCAGAATAAACTGTTTATATTCTTCTGAAGCTCCATTTATCATGTTTGTGAGATTCATTCTTGTTGATACATATACTCCCAATTTATTCACTCTCCTTTCTTTGTAGCAAGGTCTCTACAACCCTTTGCTCTTAGAATTCCTTTACCTCGTTGAGAATTGTCAAAGACGCCAAATAGCTTTGGTTTATGTGGATTAAATCTACTTGCTGTATCAGAAAATAACACTGAGAAAATTTAAAAACTATTAACCAGAAATAATAAAAGTCCACTATATATGTTAACATAAGCGTATTTTCAGATACGTAATATTTTTAAAGCAAACGAACGAGAAATGTGGCACTCTCTTATGTTTTTGCAAATCTTTTCAATGTCGTGCTTCATAAAAGACGGCTGGCTTCTTGTATCTATTTCTGCATCCAGTCTGTTGCTATTATAACATGCAGCTTCTGGAAAACTCCACTGGACAGAATGAAAATGAGAAGGTGAAAATGGGGCACCTGGGTGGCTCAGTCCATTAAGCGTCCGACTCTTGATTTCAGCTCAGGTCATGATCTCACAGTTCATGAGATCCAGCCCCCCAGCCTGGATCTCGCTTGAGAGTCTGTCTCTCCATCTCTCTCTCTTCCTCTCCCCTGCATGCTCTCTCTCTCAAAATAAATAAGCATTAAAAATTTTTTAAGAAAGGAACCACCTCTTCATCTATAGAACATTAAAGTAAGAATATTACTTTCTTGTTATTCCCTTTTCTCTTACTTAGTGGAATCATACTCTGAAAGTAATGAGTATGAGATATCTAGAATGAGCAACTGAACCCACAGAGACAGAGAGTGGTATGGTAGCTTCCAGAGGTTGGGGGAGGGGCTAGTAATGGGGCGTTATCACTCAGTGGGGTCCCAGAGTTTCTGTTTGGGATGATGAAAAAGTTCTGGAAATCGATCACAGTGGCGGTTGCACAATCTAAGTAATGCTGCTGCACGGTTTCCTTAAAAATAGTTAAAAGGGTAAATTTTATGGTATGTGGATTTTTACTATAAAAAAAGCAACAAATAACGTAAGTATTTGATTCATTACTGAATTTGCCAACAATCTTATTTTTTCTCTCAGCCTGGGCTGCTTCTCTTCCCATTTCCCAAACAGGTTTTTCCACCCTCGGTCTCCTGAAGTCTCCAGAAACATAATTCTGCCTTCTCTCTATGCTCAGCAGATGAACTAGTCATTTTGATGAGAAAATGGAAGCCATGAGGCCCACATCTGCTCAACTTCCTTCCCTCTGTTTGCACCTGTCTCCATCTCCATCTCTTCTCCCTGGGGTGTCCCGTGGATGTCCTTGGCCACATCCCTGGAACTATTCTTTTCCTTCCCCCTTTGTCATCCTTGTGACCCCAGCTTCTCCCTCTCCCGTTTGCAAGCACTCACGCCTCCTCCCGACAACTCTGGACGTGGCTTCTCCTGCACATGCAGCTCTGCCTCTTTCCTTCACAACAAGCTTCCCCAACCATCATCTCCACACCTTCCACTGGCTTCCCACCCCGTCGCTTGGCTTCTGCCACCCACCACCCTGCTAATCTTGCCGTCCCAAACACAGTGATGGTGCCGCCTCTAGACCCACTGGCTCAGTCTTGGTCTGCCTTGTCCATACCACATGTTATATGACAGCTGCCTCTCTCCTCTCTTGTGTCCCTACCATCCCTTTGGCCACTCTTCGTCTACACTGTTGGCTCAGGCTGCTTTGTGTGAATATCATGGAATACATCCAGGTTTGGACTTGACTTTGTTTTCTGACCAATCTCATCCACGTGACGGCTTCAGTGATCTTCTACTTAGTGATAACTTCAAAAGGTATGCTTTTCTTGAAGTATACTACCACATCCTTCAATGCTATGCTTTACCTATAGATGGGACCTCTCCAAGGGGTGTTCCACCAGCTCCCCAGGCACAACCAAAATAAATATGAATTCTATCTTTTCCTCAGCGCCGATGCCTCTCCTCTCTCAACCGTCTTGATCAAGGTAATGACCACCTATCGAGTCTCCCAAGCAACAGATACAAGACTCAACTGTGAGGTCTTTACCCTTACCCTTTTATTCAACTACGCAGCAAGTCCTATGAATTCTATCTGGTTATTTTGTACTTGACCCCAACTCTTCAGTATTTTAGCTTGAGAACTTCAGATGTTTTCTCTCAATTATTACAGTAGTTTCCTAATTAATACCAACCCTCTCATCTTTGCATGGGGCTGCTTCTCCTCCACAACAGATAGAAGAGATGCCTTCCAAAATCTCTTCCGTGTTGAAAACCATGAAACAGCTTCTCTGCTTTAAAGCATAAATCCAGGCTCAAAAGTCACATGACCTCTTCATTACACTCAAACTTCAAAACTTTAAGGGATTTCAACTGTGGCTAAAATGATAGGTTTGAAAAGCATTTTGGCTTCTTAAAATACGTTCTTCTAAATAGATTTGAATTTGTTTGGAAAAACCTTAAGCAAAAACAAATCTTCCCTCATACAACTATAAAGAAAAAAACATAGAATGCTATTTTTTTGAAGTCTTTGTAAACACATGGAGGAGATATATGCAGAAACCCACAACCGATTTAATTTGCAAAACCACAGGTTTAGCTCAACTTAAGTAAAGATGACTTAGATAAAATACAACCAGAAAACGGAGATAAAGGACAAGGGAAAGAAATGAAGCTGACGGTCCAGCAAGGACCCATCAAGGACACAGTAAGAAGGTTTGGGAAATTGCTTTGGATCAGGAAGCTGGTGGATTGATTCCATGAAGCCCCTGGGAGCATAATGTTCTGAGCGAGTCCCTGCTTTCTGGAATAGTGTCGTCTATGGGATCACACCCCTTGCACTTGTGAAGATATGGTCCCCTTGATACAGAAAGAAAAGTAAGATTTTTAGGTTGGAGTTGAATTTTTGAGGTTGGCACGGGGGATCACTGGTCTCTATTAAGGTTGTTTTAGAGCCAGAGTTAAAAATAGTGGGAGTCAAGATGCCTACAGTGTAATCTTGATCCGACCCCCAACCAGCTGTGACACTCTGAATGTCTTACTTGGCACCTCTGAGTCCCGTCCTCCTTGTCTTTAAAGTGAGGAGCTTGGGAAGAATTCCTACCCATACAGGCTAAAATTCCTCGTTTGACGGACTTTTGTCTCAGGATTATTAAGATTTGGGGAAAATCCTAAGAGACGGTTTTTATCCTCAGGATTTGAGAAAGGGGGGGGTAACAAAAGACCCTACTTAAAGATGAAACAGGGTCATTTTTCCCCAGTGAAGGATTGAGTGCTGAGCGTTCTCTCAAGAACAGCAAGGCGTATCCCTTCAGATGTGGCGCATGTGGACGTTACGAACAAGATAGGAAGTGAAAGCTTTCGGGCTGGCCACACACGAGTGGGAATCAATTAGGTCGCCTTTCAATTTCCTTCTGCTCACGTGCTAACCTGCAGAAGTTGCAGCAAGAGGCAGAGCAAAGTTAAGATATTTTTTAGGGGTGCCTGGGTGGCTCTGTTGGTTGAGCGTCTGACTTGTGATTTCAGTTCATGATCTCATTGTTCCTGGGATCAAGGTCTGTGCTGACAGTGCGGAGCCTGCTTGGGATTCTCTTTCTCTCTTTCACCCTCTCTCTCTTCCCCTCCCCCACTCTCAGGAGCACAGGCACACTCTCTCTCAAAATAAATAAGCTAAAAAAAGAGGTTTTGGAGGTGTAGCTCCTCATTGCTAACAGGAAGCACAATAGTCTGCTTCCAAATATTGATTGACCGTCAAGTATGTCCCAGGCATGTACCAAAAAGGGAAAAATGATGGATATGTAGCCATGGCCCCAGGCCTCAGAAAGGAATGCAGAAAATGAGAATTGTCTATTATTCGAGACTAGGGAAGGACAGAAGATGGTCTTCCATGTCATCTCATGACTTGTCTGCACATCTTTTCTTTAACCATAACTTTGTAGCAGAAAAATATCATATATCTTCCTCTCCCTCACTCTCCATAAAAACAAAGCATTTGGTAGTCTAAGACTAGGCCATGTTCCAGAAAGTCGTCTGCTTAGTTCTTCACTTTCTTCAGTGATTACTAGCTCTGTCACTATCTAAATTCTCATTTCTGTACTGTTTACCTTTTTTTAAAATTTTTTTAAAATTGTCTTTCTCTTCCAAAAGAGAACAGACTTCATGGAGACTAGGATCTGGGCTGCCTTGCCTCCCTACACTCTCAACACCAGATCAGTCACTGACCAATGACCAATGACGTGCTTCATCAATAAATACTTGTGGATTGAATGAATTCCAGCCCTCCTCCTCATAAAGATCCCCATCTCCCCGAAGTTACTGATTAAGGTCCTCTCGCATCGGAAGGAAACCTCATCAAGACAGGCACGTTTCTAAGAGGATCTCTCTGTTCCTTAAACTTCTAGTTGGCGGAATTTCAGGTACTGGAGTAAAGTGAAGTGGGAACTTTCTGTCAGTGCAACAGAAGGAATTGTGAGATCAGGGAGGAAGTAGCATTCCCAAAGTGGTCACCTTTTGATTTGCTGGGAAGCCCACTCCAAGGTGGGGCGGGGGGCGGTGGGGGAGGGAATCCTCTGTCCTGTTCATGGCTTCTTTCCTTTCCTATGTGGCTGAATCGACCCATCGCCAGGCGTACTGGCTGGACGGGCACATCAGGGGTCCAGGAAAGACGGAGGCATAAGGTTAAAACAGAGCCATACAAAACATAGATCCTTTGTTTCTGCCTCTGAGATCATGAATCATGATGTCCTGTGCCTTGAGGATTATGGTGAGTTTCCTACTTACCCATTCTCAGGGCTATTATTTATTTATGGTCAGTGAATGGCCCGACCTCTGAAAATTGTCATTTTGCTCAACAATGAAGCACCTGTTGTATTTCTGATTTTATTTTGCAGACCAATAAAAAAATAATAAAGCATACATTTCTTGAGATTTAAAAAACTTAATCTTTGGAAAATAGTGGCGAAAGTAAGGTCTCTGAACTTTTTGGAATCATGTGCTTCAGGACCTTATCAAATAATATTAATACATAATAGACAAAAAAAGATGCGAAACTTAATGTGAACCTTATTAGTGGTTCATAGGTAGAGCTTAATGTCCAAAAAGCAAATTGCAAGGTTACACCAGGCATATACTAAAAAAACAAGCCAAGATTATCTCACAGGATCCCAATATATAATTCTCCTAATTTCTAGAACAATCCCCTAAAGCTGAAGCTCAGACGTCAGCGTTATTACTAAAGAATGTTAATCCGCTGCATGCCTCACTCATTTTTAATTAAGCAAACTTTCTTCTCGTGGGTCCTTGGCAAGCCACAGCTGCCACTACACACGTACATGCGTGTGTCCAAGACAGAATCTGCCATTTCTCAATGTGCCCCAAACAGCAACTGAGATATAAAGAGGGAAGGAACTCTCAAAACTCCCATCTGAGAATCCATCCCAACGTCCAGTGGCATTTTCAAAGAACGAGTCCATGGCTACGGTGTATTGTCAAGTTCGGGCTTCGCCAAGCAGGGGCTGCCCCACCCAACCGTCCGTGTCCGAGTTCCGCCTCCTAATCCAGCAGCTCCGTGACTTTGAATGAGCTACTTCACCTGTTTCCTCACCTGCAAAATGAGGACGACAGGAGGACCTACCTCTGGGGGCTCATGGCCATCGGTGACCAGAGCAGAATCTGGAACACGGAAAAATACTTTCACACAGCGATGACTTCCTACATAGCTCAGCCAGAAGACGACCACCATGGGCTCTTTCACGGCGGGGCTTCCTGGTCAGGGCTTAGCTGCCGCCTCACCTCTCCGCAGTCACACCATGTCCCCTGCGCCTCGTCACCAGAGCCAAGCACGTCACCGTCAGTGTCACGTTCCCGCGATCCAGTCAACCAAGCTCAGGGATGAAGGTATTCCCCCACGTGACACAGGGGACATCTCGGCTTTAGGAAGAACCGCCCCACGGGCATTCCTTTCTCTCTGAGCAGCTTCTCCTCTGCCATCTCAGGAGGGGCGGTCATTTGCTGGGAGCCACCCATAGTGCTCGAATCGGCTGCCCCGGCTGTCATTTCAGGTCCAGGACGTCCTGGAGGGAGGCTCCCTGGACACCTCTCCGGGGGCCACGGGGCTGGAGTGACGTAAGTTCGTCTTCTCTGTGACACGCCCCACTCTGGACCCCATCTCACCGTATCTTCTGTTCCACCTGCTGTGCGTGTGTCTTGTGTTGGGTTTATTCAGCGCCTTCTCTCTGCACTTTGGCCGTACCGCACCCCCGCACCTCTCCCCTCTCTCCCCTGCCTCCTGTCTGGGCTCTCCGGCAGGTGCTCCGCAGCAGTGCCACCGCCCTGGGACCCTGACACTGTAAATGGTACTGAGCACTTGCTGGGGGAGGGGGGATGTCTGCTAAAGGTGAGGGCTGGACGGCAGAGAGAAACAGATGCCTGCACTGTGTGCACTGGCCCAGGGGACAGGAGGGGACAGACAGCCTGATGACCTGTGCGGGACCATGTCTCCAGAGAGGGCTGTGACCACACCGCCTCCTGCACTTCCTTCTGCGAGGCTGCAGGCCTCGCCCCAGAGGGGAGCAGCCTACCGCCCCCGCCCATGACCTCGGCTGGCCTTGACTTGCTGACCAGGCATACGCAGCAGAACTGATGCTCCGTTTGGCCCCTGAGCGATCTCAGCACTGGCCTTTGTGTGCTCAGAGCACTCCCTCGTCAGCTCTCCTCACCACGAAAAGCAGCTCAGGGAGCTACACCGAGAAAGGGGGGGGGGTGTTTCCGGTCTTCCAGCCCGACCTGCCAACAGCCGCACACAAGTGAACCCATCTCCTTCATGCCCACAGTCTGTGAGAGACCTCAGGGGCAGTGCCAGCCCAAATCCTGGACCCAGGGAACCATGAGCAAATGAAATGGTTATCTCAAGCCATTAAGTTTTGGGGGAAGTTCATCACACAGTGATTGATTTCCAAAGCCACGTTGGGGGTCAAATAAATAATGAACTGCAGCCTTGACAATTTCAGGGCAATAGCATCAGCCCGTCGTCACTGTGTTAAGTTGTACTTCACCCTCGGTTATTTATCACCAAATCTCATTTCAAGCCTATGTCACACTTAACTGATTAGTGCTCAAGCTTTGTAAAAGGCAGTTTTCAGAAAATGTAATCCTCTGACCATCTCACAAAAGGGTAAGAAAATGTAGTGTGTGGATTAGAATTCCTCAGAGTTCCATTTAAACTTTCCTGTTGGTCGTTTCTAGACAAACATCCCAACAAAGACAGGTTTCACTTGTTGGACCTGCAGGAAGTGTGAGGATTCTTTATAATTTCCTTTCGTGGCTGTACTGCAAAGTGCCTTGGGCTCATACAGTACTTAATGGTGTGACCTCCCTCTAGGGCTAGATATTTAGACCCAAAAGACTAGATTATCTTTCCATGAGAAAATATCTACAATTTTTTTTTCCAGGAGAAAACCACTTCTATATATTTAAATAAACAGGGGCGCCTGGGTGGCTCAGTCGGTTAAGCGTCTGGCTTCAACTCAGGTCATGATCTCACTGGGGGTTCGAGCCCCGCGTTGGGCTCTGTGCTGACAGCTAGCTCAGAGCTTGAGCCTGCTTCAGATTCTGTGTCTCCCTCTCTCTGTGACCCTCCCCTGCTCACGCCGTCTCTGTCTCTCAAAAATAAATAAAAAACATTAAAAAATAAAAAAATAAACAAATATGTCCTCTGCTCTGAATCCTTCTAGGCTGCTCTCTGGGGCGATGGTGGGGGTGGCTTCTCCCTCTTTCTCTCATTTCTATTGAAATAATAAATGTGATGTCATGTGTCAACATTTCTCTCCACCAGCTCCGCCCGTGACAAACTACTAATGGATGAGTTTTACTTAATTAATTTAAAAAATTATGTGCTAATTTATGCTTAGCAATGTTGGCAATGTTTTTGGTCAAACATGTCACATTAATTTTAATAGGTGACAAAGAGCCTTTTCCTCCTGTTCCTCTGGCTTACTCTCCTGACACGCTTTAACTCTCAGATCTCAAGTGTACTGTAAATATTAACAAATCTCAGTGCCCAGGAACCAGGAAAAAATCCCAGTAGTAAAATCCTTCTTTTTATTGGAATGGAGGCAGGAAGTTTCAAGTACCTCGTGTCGTGCCTTGGGCAAACACTTAAGCGGCCTCTGCTTCAGAACTTGGGATGAGGCAGGCTATTTCTCACTGAATTATTTCATCAACACGAGAGGGATTTTTATAAAACTCAGTTATATGTAAGGGATGGAGTGATTCAAGTTCCTCTTATGAAAGAGTTTATTTATGGCTGCAATGAATGCCGCCCCTTCTAAACAGCCTAAGTCTAAAAACTTCATGCTAATTTATTCTTTTCGAATAACCAACGCAGAAGACATTTTTTAAAAAAATTCCATTCTCAGAGGCGGGAAGACCCTACCGGGCTGCTGTTCCTCATTAGCTTATCTTCCAGAAACAAAATCTACCGACGAGGCAGGTTGCTCCCTGCGGAGAACCAGGACTTGGAGACAGCGCGGTGGTTACGGTGTCTGAGAAAATTCGGCATGTTACGATCATCACCAACATGGAAGGAAAGACGTTTTGTTGCTACAGAGTCACAACTAGAGCCGGACGGCTGTGGTGTTCAGGTGCGACAGTTCCATGTATGGGTGAAGGGTCACACGTTCCTCTCCTGGTGACACTGGACCATCACCCAGGCTCTAGCCGGAGCCCAGGAACCCCGACACACATCCGAGTCTGCACCACCCCAGTGACATCTGATAGGAACATGGGGACATCAAAGGAACTTCTAGAAAACAGCTACAAAATATTAGGATCTCCAGGAATCCTAGAGACCCCTCATCCGACTCATGCATCTTTCGGTGAAAATGGGAAAACGAGAATGGGGAGTGGCTCCATCTCTCCCTGCCCCCACGTCGATGACCCTCCCATTCGCCTTCAGAGCTGGAGGGCCGTGAAAGACTGGCGGCCATGGAAAAGCGGGACAGAAGCAGGGGCCAGGGGCAACACTGCAAGACCCCAGAGCATCACTCCAATCTCTTCCACTGAAAGCAATGCTCAAATCCAGATTCTTAATACCCTGTGTACCAACCACCATATGCCCCCACTTAGCAAGGAACTTGGGGCTGATGTGCAGAGAAGGGTCCAGAGAACTAGGGAGGGGAGGGAGGCAGCCCATGTCAAGGTGGGGCCTGGCTACCAGAAGTCAGCCCAGCAAATTGCAACAATGTACTTGGGGCTCTTAGGAACCGCTTTTCACTGAGATCCCTAAACCTAACCTTGCAAATACGGACAAAAATTGCAGAGCTTTAGCGCTCTCAAATGCTAATGATCAGGCACTGAGAAATGTCATACTCCTAGAATCCTTCTCGCTGGCATTTGGAGGAAAGTAAAATGGATTTCCTGACTCCCAGAGGCTTCCTGATCTTCCTAAGGTGCAGACGCAGCCTGAGCTCGGTGCCAGGAGCTAAAGAAAAAGGAGGACGTGGAAGACCCAACACGTGCCCTTCGGTGAGCTTTCTCAGGAGACAAGAGCTGAATTAAAATATCACTGTTGGGCTCTGGTTATGAGCTGGAGAGAAACCGCAAGTCCCCAGAGACCTAAGCAAGTCTACGAGGGAGGGAAACGCATTTTCAGCCACACAGCAAAGGTGTATGGCAAAAGGACACTGATTTTGTAATTGCCAAAAGGGACTCTGGTTGAGGAGAGGTCTTTACCAACAGAGGCAGGGACGCCCTCTGGGTTTAGGCGGCTCCCTTATTTCCTTATCTCCCACAGGAACTCTTATGCTTTGGATGGTGAAGCCAGCAGGGGTGGGATGCGGAGGAGGCCAAGTATTCCACCGTGAGAAGCTTCTCCCTGATTCCGCAGGCGAAGGTGAGCGTAACTCTTGCGTTGCCTGTAGCTGACCCGAAACTGACCCTCCCCCGGAGGGAACGGTCACAGTGGACCTCGCAGTGCCTGTTTTTCCTGAAACACAACCCCATTCATGCAAAAATGTATACTTGGAAATCTGCCTCTGAGACCTCATGGAGGTCGGGGTGGGCTTTTGTTATAAACCAGACAACCAGGATTAACACCGTTTTAGGTGGGGCTTGCTTATGGTTAGGAACCTGCGCGTGTGCCCATTTAGTTTTATTATTGTGGGGATTTTTTATCTTATTTTTTTTAATGTTTTATTTATTTTTGAGAGAGAGAGACAGCGTAAACAGGGGAGGGGCAGAGAGAGAGGGAGACACAGAATCTGAAGCAGGCTCCACACTCTGAGCTGTCAGCACAGAGCCCAATGTGGGGCTCGAACCCACAAACCATGAGATCATGACCTGAGCCGAAGCCGGACGCTTAACTGACTGAGCCACCCAGGCGCCCCATATTTTTTATCTTCTTTAAAATGTTATGGTATTTTTTCCCACTTTGGTTTCATAACTTTTGTTTAGTCTGCCTTTGAGTCCCCCCAAATTTATTATTCTTTACTTTAAAATATTTTTCTTCGAGTGCTTTCAATGATTTTATCTTTGACATGCTTTTATCATCCTTACTCATGAATTCGGTCTTTTACTTTTTACCTTTCTTGCTGTTACCTGCTTTAATGAATTTTCAAGATGATTATGGTTTATTTTCTATAGATTCTGTAAAATCTTTATCATTTCATTAAAATCTTTTTACCTCTTTTATCCTTTTGTATTTGTTTTTATTAAAATTGGTTTTGAGTTCTTGGTGTACCTACATTTAATGTCTACCGACTGCCTCATCCTTCTGTGTGGAGGGTATTTCAGGATATTTTAAGATTGCCTTTTATTCCTGATCATTTTCCGCTTAGTCTTTCTTCCTTTTATTGTTGGCATCATAACGGTCATCAAAGTGAGAAACAGAGGGTGAACGAGGGAGAAAATCACACCGTAAGTAGGGGAGAGGTGCTTTTTACCTTGTATCAAATGGCCTTTTAGCACCTTTGAATGTTTCCCATCACCTCCGGCTCTTACTTTCTAGAATGTATTCGGACTCAGAGGATTGGGGCCAAATGATAAGGATTCTACCTGTGAAGATATTTAAACCCCTAGTTTGTGATTCCTTTCTCCTATCACTTAACATATAGTCTCTTACACTTAACAGGTTCCAAAATGTATGGCTCGTTTATTTATTCCACTTCTAATTACTGAGAACCTCCTTTTATATGTCAGATACGGTGTTGGGTGCTAGCAGTTCAACAAAGAGTAAGTGGGAATGTGGCGTCTGCCCTCAGAGAGATTATACTCTGCTGGGGAAATCTAAAAGGAAGCAAACAATGGCAACACATTCTAGGTGCTTTGGTTGCCAACATTTACTGACAGGTTACTAAGCACTTTACATGGAGGACGTCATACGCCTTCTAAGAACATGTAGAAGGAAACAAAATCCAAATTTGTAGGATGAGGAAAAGCATTCTAACTTATCTAAGTTAGGGACTGAAGATGTACAGGAATTTGCCAAAGGAAGGAAGGGTTTGAGGTTGAGCAAAAAGTTCCATGGGAGTAGGGCGCCTGGGTGGCTCAGTAAATTGTCCAACTTTGGCTCAGGTCATGATCTCATGGCTCATGAGTTCAAGCCCCGCATCAGGTTCTGTGCTGACAGCTCAGAGCCTGGAGCCTGCTTTGGATTCTGTGTCCCCCTCTTTCTCTGCTTCTTCCCACTTGTGTGCTCTCTCCCCCCACCTCAAAAATAGACATTTAAAAAATATATTTAAAAAAAGGGTTCCATGAGGGCAACAGGAGGCATGGAACCACTGAAGAACACAGAGGGGCTTAGACTTGCCAGAATGTGATGTGTGTGTTGCTAGAGAGATGCATCTTCAGAGGACAGGGGAGGGCAGATCGACCAGAACCCTCTGATTCGTGTTACAAAGTCTGGGTTTCATTGCAAGTGTACTGGGCAGCCACTGGAGAACATCAAACCAGGAATGATTTGCCCAGATGTGGGTTCTAGAAGGTTCTTCCAGCAGCAACATGAAGAATTTTCTATAGTAACAAACCAGGTAGGAGGTTCTGGCAGTAACGCAGAGGAGAAACGGTCGTGGCCAATACCCAGAGTAGGGGAAGGGAGGTGGGAAGGGTGGATGGAATAAAGCGATGCAGAGGGCGGAACTAAAGGAATGTGGTTTGGGGTGAGGAGTCAAGGGAAAGCATCTAGCCTTCCGCTTGTGCGAGAAGAGGTGAAGCCAGGACCAGGTACAGAGGAGTGGGAGGGAAACGTGTGCAGGAAGAGAAAGGGCAGAGTGAGGTGTTTGGTTCAGGGCATTCGGTATTGAACGTGCCCATCAAGCAGCGGCAGCAGAAGACTGGTAGAACTTTCGATAGGTAACTTTTGGGGAGTGGTCAGGGTGGAGGAGGCTTGTAAGATGATGAGGGGTGAGGGGGCCATGGGGACAGAGAACTGAGGATCATGAGCGTCCCAGGGGACAGAATGGAGAGAAGACTGCAAAAGAGAAGAGAAGAAAGAAGAAGAATGAGAAAGAGACAGAAGGGAAACGTTACTCCAAGAATGCAGGAGTGCATGGTCTGCTGCAGAGACATCAAGGAAGAGAGGAGTAGAATTGAGTCAGAATTAGCAATAGGGAGTGTGGGTTTCCCACGAGTCAGTGGAGGCAAAGCCAGGTGTCTGTGGCAGGACATGTGGAGTGAGCAGAGTAGCAGGCAGAGAGGACACTTTAAGGAGTGTGGCACTGAGGATGAGGAACGAGAGAAAACAGTAGCTAGAACAAGGAAGGGACTTAAGCATGTCTGATGCAGTGACAATGGGGCCAGTGAGGAGGGAGGGAAGGAACACACAGATCAGAGAGCAGAGAATCGAGGGAATGAGATGCCCAAGAATGTGGAAGAAATTATTATTAGCCAGGAGAATGTTGCCTTGCTTCCTCCTTCGCTGAGATAAATGGAAGTTTTTTTCCTCAGGGGTGGGTGGGCAGGAGAAGGTCAGAAATGGCTGCTGTGGAAAGCAAGGAGGGTTGACCGGGGAAAGCCCAAGAGCCTGGCAGACGTTGGAAATCGTAGAATTAGAGCATCATGAATTTGCGTCATTGCAGTTTTGTTCAGAACTCATCGACCTCTGTACACAAACTAGGAGGAGCAAACAGTGGCCCCAGGGTCCCCGGCTGTTGGAAGAAAACCACATCATCTCACATGGCGCCAGCCATGCTCGTCCAGGAGAAAGCTTTGGGGGAGGCGAGAGAAGCTGTTTTCATCTTTGTCAACTTCAGGGGGAAGGATTCCCGGTCTGAATCATCAATACTATTTCCACCTAACTGATTCAGTCCTTTAAGAAGTTGATGCGATAAATCGCAACATTTACATGCTTCCTAACAAATGTGAATGTGATCACATCACTTTCCCCAAGAAAGTATCTTCCCCAAGCAGCCAACTGAAGAACAAACTTGGGGAAGACAACCCCCAGGGCATAAAGAAGAATATTAAATCAGGAGCCAAGAGATCAGGGTTCACGGTTAACAATGTGTTGTGTGACCCCCGATCAAGTGTCTTCATGTTTACAAGATTCAGCGTTTCCTCTGTAAACCATGAAAGACCCACCTGACACACAGGGCTTCAGAGTAAGAGACCTCACATATCCCAGCACTTGGCCCAGAGCAGGTTCAACAAAGGTCAGTTTCCCTTCCATTTCTTCTTCTTCCCTCCAGCCTTGAGTTTGCATGATCCTATGACTTACCAGGAATGGTACAGAAAACTAAATGCTGTAAGTCTGTTATTTTCAAATAGGTAAGAGAGAGATTGACTATGTCCTAAATTCCATGAGAGAAAGCTTCATGAAATAATTACTCTTGCTACATGAAATGGGTTCTAGCATTTTCAGTTCGATTTCATTTTTAAAGCTTGTCACAAAGCAAGACATTAATGTCATAATCCACTAATGAATTGTGTCTTGCAGTTTAAAAAATGTAGTGGAAGAGGCCTGTTTTTGTACCACCGAGACCAGTACAGAAATGAACTGCGGACTGGAAATGGTTGAAGACTGCTGCGCCGAACATGCAAAACACACAACTGAAATGCACTTCTCCCAAAATTGCAAGAAAGGCATTTCAGCTCATGTTCACAAAAGACTTGGCTTCTTGGCCACCTGGGCTGTGAACAGTCATCGTATCTGACTACGAACTCAGCACTTGGTTTGCTCTGGAAACACCCATGCCTTGGCAGCAGCCTACTTACTAGGTACTTATTTTAGTGCTCACTCAGGGCGAAGAGCTCAGAGGACAGGAGATGAGCAAGAGCATGAGACAGGCCAGGACAGTTAAGGGTCTGCCCTTTGTACTTTTTAAAAACTATTTATTTATTTTTGAGAGAGAGCGTGCGAGCAGGGGAGGGGCAGAGAGAAAGAGAGAGGGAAGGACAGAGGATTTGAATTAGGCTCCAGGCTCTGTGCTGACAGCAGTGAACTCGATTCAGGGCTCGAACCCACGAACAGCGAGACCATGACCTGAGACGAAATAGGATGCTCAACCGACTGGACCACCACACGGCCCCGTTCTTTGTACTTTTACCTGAAGAGTGGCCGTAGACGCCACAGACACACTGAGGGGAAGCCTCCAGGCTCGCCCTGCTCTCCTGTACTCACCTCTGCACTCAAACCAGACTCTTCCTCTTCTTAGGATGTCATGTTCACAAGCTGCCAGGCCATCCTACAAATGCCGTCCCCAACTTCTGGAACATTCTCACCTGCTAGCTGCCATTACTTCCCCCGAGATATCTTCTCGGACACCCCAAATCTAAGTGCCCCCAGAGCACCGTGTGCATCCCCAGGATGGCACTTGCATATTCACCGTAGGCTTATTTACTGCAGGCCTACTATGTGCCAGGCCCTGCTACAGCAGCCGGGGATACAGCTATGAGGGAAACGCTGGCCCTCACAGGGTTTACATTCCAGAGGAGGAAACAGACAGGAAATAAACAAATATATAATACAGTTGCACCCCACAATAGCATCGACTGACACATAACCATACATACATGACGGAATTATCACACTGTCTTAGAATTTCCTCTTTACTTGTCTGCATCTCCCCTGTGAGTTAGACAGTACAGTGTGTGGCTCTGAGGCTCACAGCACAAGCTTAACGAATTATAGTCATCAACATTTTGAATGTCTCCACTGTCCCAAGAATTTGTCGTGTTTTGATTGCACACAGAATATAATTTAACCCTTAATCTGCAAGAGGTCTGTCCCCACATTCAGAGTTACCAGCACTAACACCGTGCTGACTTCATTCTTGAGAACCATTTCTTTAACAATCTTTTTAAATGTTTATTTACTTTTGAGAGAAAGAGAGAGACAGAGAGTGAGCAGTGGAGGGACAGAGAGAGAGGGAGACACAGAATCTAAAGCAGGTCCCAGGCTCTGAGCTGTCAGCACAGACCCTGACATGGGGCGCGAACCCACGGACTGCGAGATTATGACCCGAGTCGAAGTCAGACGCTTAACCAACTGATCCACCCAGGCACCCCAACAACCATTTATTTCTAAATCACGAGGTCCTTCACATACATAGGGGCAACCCCTCCTAGAGGCATCTTTTATCTTCCTAGAGCCCTCCTGCCCTGGTTTCCCTGGTCTTTCAGGAAATGCTTGGACAGTGGTTGTTCCAATGATTCTGCACTAGAAAAAGGTATATAAGCAAAGACAGACAGGAAAGATGAATGGACTCAGGGCAGTGTCAGCGCATAGACCCTTGAGTCTAGCATCAAACAATTCAGTAAGAAGTTCGTTGGTTATCACTTCACAACACATTAGGATGACCACCATCAAGACAAACCAACAAAACCCAGAAAATAGCAGGTGTCACTGAGGATGTGGAGAAACCGAAACCTTCACACATTCGTGGGAACGCAGAATGATGCAGCTGCTGTGGAAAATAGGATGATGTTTCCTCAAAGTATGAAATATCGAATTACCATGGAGTCCAGTCAAAAGAATTGAAAGCCGAGACTTAAAGAGATATTTATACACCTATGTCCAAAGCGTCATTATATACAAACCAAAACGTGGAGGCAACCCAAGTGTCCGTGAACAGATGAAGAGACAAACAGGATAAATAAACACAGTGGAATATTCTGACAAATGCCACAGCTCTCATGAATCTGAAGGACATCATGGTAAGTGAAATAAGCAAGAGACACAAAGAAAAATACTGCATGTTTCATCTGGATGAGGGGCCCAGAGTAGTCAAATTCATAGAGACGAGACATAGGACGGAGGTTGCCAGGGGCTGGGAGGGAGGGCGAATGGGGACACGGTTTCAGTTTTGCAGGATGAAAGGGCTCTGTTGACGGATGGTGGTGACGGTTACACAGCACTGTGAGGTACTTAATGCCACTGAAATGTACATTTCAAAATGATTACGACGATAAATTTTATGGTATGTGTACAATTTGGTAACAATTGGAAAAACTTGTGGTGCTCAGTTGGTTAAGCCTCCGACTCTTGATTTCGGCTCAGGTCATGATCTCATGGTTCGTGAGTTTGAGCTCCAGTGTGGGGCTCTGTACTGACAGCACAGAGCCTGCTTTGGATTCTCTGTATCTCTCTCTCTCTCTCTCTCTGCCCCTCCCCTGCTCACTCACTCTCTGTCAAAAATAAACAAACAAACATTAAAGAAAAAACATCTTTAACTGGAAGGTTGTCCGGCTCTGTGTCAGAGTCAGACATGTTAAAACCTGGGCAAGTGACACAACTTCCTGGAGACGGGATTTCTTCACCTGTGACATGAAAGTGGTGCCGATGACAATAATATGCAACTCATAAAAGCTTTGTGAGGGTTAAATGAAATAGGAATGTGCAAATATAAAATCCTCGGTTTCATATCTAGCACATCAATGGTAAGTAATAAGGCATTAATAAAACCATATTTTATTGCTTTTGTTGGCTCTGATTATTATTATTATCATCCATATTAATAGCTTAACTCAAAAGTTAACATCAACATGTAGAAGCAATCCTGCCAAAGTGAGTACTTTAATTTTTTTATGTTTTTATTATATTTTTGAGAGAGAGAGAGTGTGAGAGAGTGGGGGAGGGGCAGAGAGCCAGGCAGACAGAATTCGAAGCAGGCTCCAGGCTCTGAGCTGTCAGCGCAGAGACCAATGTGGGGCTTGAACTCACAGACTGAGAGATCATGGCCTGAGCCGAAGTCAGATGCCCAACTGAGCCACCCAGGCGCCCCAAAGGGAGTAGTTTAAAAATCTGCTAATTTAATCCCAGAACAGAAACTGTAATTCAGGCTGGGGTAAACTATTTCTAATTTCTGAACCGGATTCTCGCTTTGCCCCAGGGATGTACTTAGATGAGAGGGAGATGTGAAGTTGTGTACAAATCTTGTTGTGTTGGGATATTGAAAGAGGTTTCCTTTATTGCAAGAGAGCACCTTTGAATTCAACTTTCCGCCTCAATGTGCTTCTGAGGTTCTCACGATTTCTTCCTTAACAACCAGAATAGGCATGAAACGGCAAAACTAGATGCTGCTTAAAGAGAGACTGCAAGTTTCACTATAATCGACACAGAAGAAGTCAGATGCTACATATGTCACCATGAGACCGCTATACATTCAATTACGCATTTGATTTGGGGCAACAAAATTATATAAATATAAAAATCATGTGATACACCTGTGTTCTCTGGGATTTTTCATTACACAAATTTTTAAAAAATTTTATACATGTTAGGAAAATTGCTTCAAAAAAAAGGGAAAAGGCTAAAGACTCTAAAAAAGAAACCACCTGAAAGGAAATATACCCTTATTAACAGTCACGTGCAATTACTCCATCAGCAATATTTTGGGGAGACAAACAACCTAATCTGTAAATCAAAAGTATGAAATGCATTGAAAACAGGAAGTACTAAGTCTAATTCCTATTTTAAAGGAAGGCAAATGTCCTATCATTAAACCCTGCATTCTGAGAGGATTTGAGGACTTTTCTCCTGGATGCCAGTTACAGATTTGCACGGTAAGCCCACACTCTCAAAAGAAAATCCTGGACCCAATCCACAGGGAATTTTAGAGAGAACATCAGGTTCATTATACAGAAGAATTTTCTCTCTCCTCCAGAAGAGAGAGAATATATTACAACCGAATGAGGGACCTTTATAGAAATGACCAAAGACCAATGGGCTCTTCCGGGCAGCCCCCAGCACCTACTCTGAACAAGGGAAACGAGAGTCTTGGAGCTGAAAAGGATCTTTGACATGATAAGAAGCACGAAGGTGCACAAAATCGTACAATATCCCTGTGTATCTAAAGAGAAATGCCAACAGCAGAAACCATGAAAGTTCTAGCAGCTGACCCAGCTATATTGAGAGCAGACTCAACGGTGTTTCTAACCCGGGGAGGTGGGCCTCGGAGCAGGACCCTCCCAAGTGCTCCGTGCCAGTCTGAGGCACCATGGCACAAGACGGTGGCAGAAGTGACCGGGACAAACTGAAGGTCGGCAACGAGAAATCCTCCCTGGAACTTTATGTGTTAACAATTTACATGAAAATCACAGGAGGGTGAAACAAAGACCAGGATGCTACACAGGCTACTCTTGAAATCAGATAAAAGTTTATGAGCGAGAAACACACACACACACACAAGATGACTTAATTTAGTCTTAATCACGAACTGGGAGGCACTTCACGGGAGTCTGCGGAGGTTTTAGGAGGTCCTCCTAGGCCTGGGCTTTAAATGCACGTACATTCAATCAGCAGAAAAGGGACGAACAAGATCAATCTGAGGCAGACACCTGCCTCAAACAATAGCACTGATCTCAGAGGGATTTTAAACAGCTGTGCATAAACTTCAAAAGTAATTTGCAACCAAATTAGTAAACGTCATCATCCTTTGTCACCCTCCTTCCCACTAGACACAGCATTTTTTAAAGAGATGAAGCATCCGCCCCTAAGCCTGCCATTTTACCCGAGTTACCAAAGATAAAGTTAGGGGGGATAAAGAAGATGGTGATTCACAAGGCTGGGGTCAGGGGTGGGAGGGGGGGGACCCTGGAGCTTAGGAGCAGGGTGTCTCCACCAAACACCCCAGGGAAGGGGGCTGTGCTGCTCACAGCTTCTACAGAAGGCTGGGTCCAAGGGGAGGGTCTAGAGAGTCAGTGTAAGGGGGTCAGGTGGGCACCTGGCCCCCGCCAGACACACACCTTCCCCAGGACGCTTTCCCCTCACCCCTGATAGGGAAGAGCAGTGAGGTCTCCATCCTCCCTCTGCGTCACCACCCCGTCCTTCTCAGCTTGTGCCAAGGCTGAATAACCTCTTCTTAGACCACCCCAAGGCACAAGGCAGCTCACCGGCACACTCCTGGCAGAGAGAATCTGAACCTCCCAGCCGGGCCAGACCTCTGGGCCTCCCCTCACTCACGCCTATAGGGAGTGCCCAGGCTTTCAGCGTGAAGAGTCCGTTTCACACAGATAACTGGGGCTCTTACAAATTTAATAAGATAAAGACATTTAACTCTACTTTCTTAACGTGTGGCCCTGAATGCCAAAATACAAAGAATACCACTAGAGGTTACAGGATTAAGCACCACACTTTTCTTCCCCCGGAATCTAACACAGAGCCGCCTCATCCTGCCGCAGGACCTTGAAATGAAATTTGGTTTTGTTTAGAGGTGAGGTTCGGCAGCCCTGCCTGCCGCTCCGGCAAACCCCGAGAAAACACGTTATTCTCTTCTGCGCACAAGTCACCTTCTGCATCAACCCTCTCTCCTTTCAGTATTTGCCAAGGACAGAAAACTTTCCACCGTCTTCCCTCCCACCCCAATGAGCCCAGCTAAGAGGGGAGAAAACCAGAAGGAAGAGAAGGCAGCCCCAGCCTCGGTGGCCTCCGCAAGGCCAAGGTCAGCAGCGGCCTGCGCCACCCGCGCGCAAGAAGCCACGGGAGGCAAGTGGCCCAAAGTTTGCTGCGCTCTAGTCCCCTGGCGGCCGGACAGGCGTCCCGCGCCCCTTTCCCGGGTCGTCTCGGAGCGGGACCCGGGCCGGCGTCCCCCACCCCGGTCCTCCCTCGAGATGCGTCCCCGGCGCCCCCGCGCGGACCCCCCTGCCCTCCCCAAGGCCGGCGTCCCCGCGCCTGGGCACCTACCTGCAGGCGGGGCGGCCGGGGTCCCAGGCGTTGCTGCTCGGCGGCGGCGCGGGCACTGGCGGGGTCCCGGCGCCTGCCAGGGGGCGCTCGTCAGCGCGCGGCCCGAGCGCCCGAGCCGGCCCCGCGGACGCCCGCCCAGGAGCCCGCGCCCCGCGCCGCGTCCCCTCCCACCGCGCCCGCCCCTCGCCCGCCCCTCGCCCGCGCTCCTCCCCTGCGCCGCCCGCCGGGCCCCGGCGAGGATGCGGGAGGTCGCGGCCCGGGGCGCCAGGCACCTGCACCTGCCGCCCGCCGAGCGCGAGCCCACTCTACGCCCCGCCCAACTGAAAGTCGAAACCCACCCTTCCGAAGGAAGGAGCAAGGTCTTCGGTAAACAGAACTCCCGGGTTTTCTCTTTCTACCCGACCTAAGGGCTCGTCAACATGGTTCTGAAGTTTTCTTTTAAAGTTCCCTACCTGAGGAGCTGTGGATACATTTCTGTCTGGTGGATGATCTTTTTTTTCTACCTTGTGTGCCCTAGCTGCGATGTTATTTTATTTTATTTTACTATTTTATTTTATTTTATTTATTTTTGCACACTAGGACTTTATGTATAATTTCCAAAGTTGCATTGCTTTAAAATTTGACAGCCTCGAGGCTGCAATGTAATGTCCTCACAGGTGCATGCCATTTGGAGTCTTCACACCTTGTTGGCGATCCTGATGGCAATCCTGATGAGGACGATCGCAGTTCATTTTCATTCAGGTTAGAAAACTGCGTGTCCGCTTACCCAAACTGTTACAGAGCCATTCTCTCACAATCATGACACTACAGATTTAAAATGTGTTTAAAAACATACTTGCTTCAGGCTTTTGTTGCTATAATGTTCTAAGACCACATTACTCTGAGATTTTTTATTTTTGAGAGAGAGGGAGATTTAAAAGGTGTAAATGAGCAAAACCTTGGATTAACAGGCTTCTGATCATGGATGGATAGAGCGTCAGCTGCAAAGGATCTCTGGCAACAGCTAGTTCCAAACTTTTAATTTAAAGGTGAAACATTTAGGCACAAACAGGTGTGGTGACTTGAGTAATTCACATTGCTGTTTTGTGGCCAGGTCGCTAGATAGGATCACTCTTTTCCCTAATCTCTATGAACTCAGCAAAACAAACACAGGCTTCTTTTAAAGGTTAAGATATAATTCCTGAAAACTAGCCCTTCTCCCACACTTGTTAATCTCTAACCACATTGAACTGACACTCAGGCCAGACTCACCCAACAGAGTGCTGCCTCTTGGAAGATTCTATCCAGGAGGCGGGTGGGTGGATGGACTCCAGAGCGCCTCTCACCGGGGCATGAGGAGAGCCTGGCCCATAGGAGGCACTCCCTGTATATTTGTCATTGAAATCTGGCAGCAGACGGTAAGTGCGGCTGGGAGCAAGGTGGCAGAGCTGGAAGAATCAGCTCCAGTTTCTCTGCAAACTGCAGAAGAGAAACTTCTGGTTCAAAATGCCTTCCTCCTGGCTCCTCTCCAGACATCCCTGAACGGAGCCTATCACATGGAGGAGAAGAAACGGCCGACCGTCAGCAGCTGCCCTGCCTGCCGTAAACCCACTCATTTCTGATTGCTGGGATTTTTACTGACCCTTTGAGCAGGGGGTTACGTGCATATAGAAGCTGAAGGAAAATTCATGCGTCTTTTTAACGTAATCTGTGGTCAATGACTTTTTAAAAGTTCCAAATAATGATGATCGTGTAGTGGGTACCTAGATACAAGGCAATGCAATGAGCACTTTTGATGCACTGTTTGTTTACTCTTTGTAAAAATTGTGGGATAGATATTATACCTTCCTCTTCCTCCTCTGTTTTCAAGATGAGAATAATGAGACTTACATGGACCATGCAGCTTGCTGTAAACCTCACAGGTAATAAAGAACCAGGATTCCAACTCAGGCCAGTGTGAAGCGGCCCCCTCCTGCATTGGCTGGCGATTCTTGCCTCCCTTCTACAGCCATCCCCTCTGCTTCCTGCTTGTCTTTCCTTTGGACATCTGGTCTCTGGGGACCCATGCCACCCTGCTGTTCTATAACCAGACAGTCTTTCAACTGGAAACCCATTGATCTAAAGACCGATTCTTCTAAAACCATATTCATCATACATCTAAAAAGAGGTTTTTGTTTCTGTTTTGTGTTGGTCTTTGTTTGTCTTGAATCTCACCTAAGAGGAAAACATCTAAATCTGTTCTTGTTCTGTGTTAGGTGTTAGGGATCCCTCCACATCTTTTGGATCCCAGCGTCTTGTAGGACCAGCCTTCTCCTTCCCCAGGCCACAAGGTATTTCTGTTCTATAATCAGACATTGTCTCGTTGGTTTATAACTACGGCCTCTGCTCAGAAGTTCTCCACACCTTTGTTTCCTGGAAGAGGAAATGACATTTCCTGGAGGGGACTGCATGTGGGCGGCGAGGTTCTACTCATTATGTGAAACACACTCAGACTTCGGGTCGTGTGCTGCTTTTCCCCCTTCAGTGTCTGCCCTAAAGTTTCCTGGAATGATGCTCAGTACCGACGGTGGTGTGGCTTCACGTTCCGGAAGAGGTATGATCCCTGCTTTGAATCCAGAGCGAAGAAATAAATGACATCCAGAATCCTGTCTCTGGAGACATCACATTCCAGCTTCCTTCATCGTGGAATTTGTAAAAGGAAGCCCGAGGCGTCACCTGGCTTTTATTTCCGACCTAGGTGGCGATTGTCTTCTGTCTCCCGAAGAGGCCTCCTCTTGCACCCCTCTGTGAGCTTGACCTTCCATAATGGACTTAGGATAGAGACTAAAGAGACAGTATCCTTCTTATGAGCCTCAATTCAGAGAAAGAAGGTATTTGGGGGAGTAGTGGGACGTGACAAACACAGGCAATTTGAACAAGGGACTGTTAAACAAGGACACTTCTGTCTCTGCAGAAAGTCACCACTCAGAGGGAAACCGGTTTGGACAATTTCATGAGGAGTTTGGCTACCCAGCTGCCACTTTGCCAAAGGCGTGAGAGAGATTGGTTTAAAAAAATTTTTTTTAAATGTGTATTAATTTTTGAGAGACAGAGAGATAGAGTGTGAGAAGGAGAGGGGCAAAGAGAGAGGGAAACAGAGACTCTGAAGCAGCTCCAGGCTCCAAGCTGTCAGCACAGAGCCCAGTGTGGGGCTCGAACCCACGAACCACAAGATCATGACCTGAGCCGAAGTCGGCCCCTTAACCGCCTGAGCCCCCCAGGTGCCCCAAGATTGGTTTTAAAGTGGTCTGCCTGGGTCTTCAGAAGAAATACCATGGTATTAGAAGACCATGCTCTTCCCCAACCACAGGGCTGAGAAACATGTTGTCTAGTGGAAATTTATTCAGAAAATGGCAACATTATTCTAGGAGCTGTAGGTGAAAGTGACAGGGGCGCAGATGAAAAACAGGTATTTTAAATTCACAGCGTGGACAAGGGAAAGGGAGACTTTCTTTTTTCCTGTTCAGTCTAACTTTATGCATTCAGATGGGAAAAAGGATAATTAGAAGTTAGGAATTGTTTTTGCATGAAGAAAACTGTAAACACCGAAGCCAAAATTGGCTCTCCCCTTTGGGAGTAAATAAACCTTGACTTCTCATTTCTATTGATAATGAGATTGATACCAGCTCTTCTAAACCAGGAGGGGGATGGTCAATACAGATTTTATTCTGAGGTGAAAAAGTAGCGATGTTCACAGTGTGGTAATTTTTAAAGGTCCATTGGTGTTATGTATGTTTAGTGATGTTAAGCTAATTTTAAAATTTTAGACAAGGTATGGGAGGAGGAGCTATGTCTTCATTTAAGAAAGAGATGATGAGTGACCCAATTTTAAGTAGCTAATATTTTTTGTTCATTTATGACATGTGCCAGGGCGTGGTGTTGAATATTTTAATTATTTCATTTGACTGTGACAATGATCCTCTAAGATGGGGAGTAGCCTCTTCATTTTACAGATGTGACGGCTGAGATCTTAAGAGATCAGACAGATGTTGCCAGGCTGAGGCAAGGAGTCATGGGGTGTGGCTTGACCCCTCATCTGTTGACCCCAAATTCATGACTTTTACCAATAAATACACAGAAACAAGAGCTGAAATGACAGCCTGACTCTTGAAACAGTAAGTTATAGTGTATGTGTAGAGATACCCCAATTAACAAGGTGTTCTAAGAAGAGTTAAAGGATGTGTATATGGCCAATTTGAAATTATAATGTATCAAAATGCCCACTTAACAATGCAGCCATGGAAAATCAAGCAAAATTTAATCTTGATGATGTAGAACATTTAGAGGTCATTTTTTCCAACTAATACTACATTATCGTAGAATGAATTTGAGCGTGATAATGTCTCCTCTCCATCAACCCCCGAGCCCATTTGACTAAGGTAGGGGAGTTTTAAAAACACAACATTATAGTCTTGTTTTAGTTGTGGCTCCTGAAATCCTACAGTACTGATTTTTTTTAAGTCGTCATGGACCACAGGGAGACTCTAGTTGTAATGTAAGGATCTGAATCAGATAGTGAAAACATTTTCAGTGTTGTTTTAGCATAGATACAAGGTAACACAAGAAACTTCTTTGTGTGTTTGTAAGGTCTAAGGGTAGAATCTGGGAGAAAGGAAAGGTCCAGTATTTCTAAGGACCCACAGATCCCGTTCTGGATTTGGTGAATCCAAAGATATCAGCAAATTGGGTATGGCCCAAATGCATATAAAATTTTGTCTGAAATGAAACAGATATTTATTAGATACAGTCATCTATACAGACTCCTTTTAGTGATGCTCTTCCAGTGAAAAACAACAGCAACCTGAAAGTCCAGAAGTTTGTACATTTGATGAGAAATTCTCCCATGAGGGACTACTAAATCTGAGGATTAATCTTAGTCCCAGAGGAAGAAATCAACATGAAACCTTCTGTCATATTTATGAATTTGATTATTATAATTCTGCAGTTTGACCTAATGGAATTGCCTAAGATTTGACTATCAGTGAAGGCACATTCCTTTAAAGTAAACTACTTTAGGGGCGCCTGGGTGGCTCAGTTGGTTAAGCGTCCGACTTCACTCAGGTCATGATCTTGTGGTTCTTGAGTTTGAGCCCCACGTCAGGCTCTGTGATGACAGCTCAGAGCCTGAAGTCTGCTTCAGATTCTGTGTCTCCCTCTCTCTCTGCCCCTCCCCTGCTCATGTTCTCTCTCTCACACAAAACTAAAATAAACATTAAAAAATGTTTAAAAATTAAAGTAAACCACTTTATTCTCTCAATCCCTTTTTTGAGAAAGCAAATGCCACACCTGTCCGTCACTACCCTCTTCTTCAATCCATACCCCTCAGACATACACCATTTATGGTTTTATTTTGACATGAACACGCTCACACACACACACAGAATTTCTGTTAGACTACGTAGGTTCCTTCCAGCTTTAAAATTCTGAAAATATATGCCAATTAAAAGAAAGTTCTACCTGTAGGTGATGGGGAATGTAATATCATTTGCTATTTGCTTCTAGTACTCATTGCTATTTAAATATATTTGCTGGTACAAAAAACTCCAATACTCTCAAGGAAGTCACACACAGCACAGGAAACACAGAAAATCATTACTTTCTTCTTTGTGTACAGCTTTCCTGCCTACACCACAATCTCCACCATTCACTTTAAAGTACAAATTTTGTGCAACAAAAATATAAGTAATTTTTTCCCTCAGCAGTCAGAACAGCGGGCTAATGAGACTCGGGGGACCATGTTGGGCCGCTGTGTGAGTCAGTTGGATGTGCTCTGGTGCATGGTCACACTTCATCCCTTCATTTCACCCCTGAAATGTTTGTTCTTGGCCCCAAATGGCAACCCTTGGGACTGGTTATTTCTTTAAACTTGCATTGGCTCATAAAGTTGTCAGAAGATCCAAGCTGACATTTTCTTTTCTTCCTCCTCCTCCTTCTTTGCTGCTTGTTACTCTGCAGAGTCAGCACACAAAAGAAGTAAATCACTACTTTGGGGGTTTAGCATCTCTTTTGGAAAATAGACTCTTTTTCTAAGTGTATTTATTCATTTTGAGATAGAGAGAGACAGAGAGAGTGAATGGGGGAGGGGGAGAGAGAGAAGCACAAACAGACTCCATGACATTAGTGAGGAGCTGGACATGGGGCTCGAACCCACCAACCGTGAGATCATGACCTGAGCCAAACCAAGAAAGTGGAGGCTTAACCGACTGAGTAACAGAGGTGCCTTTTGGAGAACAGATGCTTAATCTCAGTTTTACACACTAAACACACACACACACACACACACACACACACACACACACACACACATTGCCCAGTACTTAATGTATTCTGATGATAACAAAGAATCTCTGTAATGTTTAACTAATTTTTTAAGTAATCCTACTGGTAGCTTTTATTTGCACATTTATGCAACATTTAAAATAATGGAAAGCGAGTTTTCACACCTCGTATTTGAACTTGATGGAGATACGCTCAAGGACCAAAGCTACACGTCAACGTAATCACTGTGTTGTGCGCCCGAACCTGATGCATCATTCATTGTAGGTCAACTCTACTTCAATAATAACATGTTTTTAAAAAGCAAAGACGTGTGTTACCTCAGATTAGAAGACGTGCTTATTTTTCTAAATAGACCACAAATATCATACATTATTTCAAAAATTCTGTCCTATGTTTGTTGTAGTAAAAGGGGAGATATTTATGTGACATCCTGCAGATTTCATAGGAAGAACTGAGTACATGAAACCTCTAAAGTTCTTTGATCCCCGGAAAAGCGTGGGAATGCTGTAGTTTGAATGGGCGACTGCCTAAAGTGTTTATACCATGGTATTTTACATCTATCAGCTGCTAAACTGCTGTAACAATCCCATAACATGGGTGTTATACACACTTTACAGATGAGAACATTGAGGTTCAGAGAGGATAAGTTACTTATACTGCTTCACAAAGCAAATGAGAGGGAGAGCCATGGTCATAACCCAGGTGAGGCTCATTTGGACCTCACTAAACTGCGTCTAGAGAATTCTGGCCAGCATCTACAAAGGCTAAAAATGGCGGTCATATTCTGCAAGCAGATTTTTAAAAATAATGTTTATTATTTTTCCTATGATAAAATCTACACACTTACATGTATGCACACATACACATCTAGAAATTAGGGGAAAGTAAAAAGACAAAAAGGATTATTTGCAATTCCTCGGTCCAAGGCAACGAACAATTTGTTATATTTTCTAATTGTCTTTTAACTGTGTGTCATTTGGGGGAACTATTTTATTTTAAAAATAACTTTTATGTGTTGCCTGCTTATAAAGTAATGAATATTCATCATGGAAAATTTGAAAAATAGAAACGTCTATATAAGAGAAATCTTGATTCCCTTCTAATCTCTAAACATGAAGAAAACTCTTCATCCTTTGGTCTCAGCCTCACCGTGGCGGAGGGCGCACGTCTTAGATATAATCTGAAGCTCCCTGCCTCCCCCATGTGCAGTTTGTCACCACAAAATCATTTGTCCGTTGTTTGCTTGATTGTCACTTGATGCGTGGCTGTTTCGTCAAGGAATTACACATATGTTTTCTAGGCAGATGATTGAAAGTATCTGGTTGTTCTAAATAGGACCAGCTCTTTTGCTTTTTGCTAAATGACAAAAATGATAACGCTCCTGTTTAAATCTGCCCTTCTCATTCTACAGAATGGCTTTTTTTCTTCTTCAAATGTAACTTGTTTCAAGCAGTATCCTTTACAGGGTGAAAAAAAAAAACCCCACCGACTCCCTGTTGACTAATTGGATCATGTACTTTTAACTAGAGGGGAAAGCTTTTGGTCAGGTAAGAGCATCTGGTCCCGCTTGCCTGATTAAGTCAATACGTCCGGGTGTTACGTAAATCTGGGAGGGCTGCAGAAATGTGGATTAGTTTTAATCACTCTAAGAAAGTCTGTCTCCAGGCAAAAGACAAGAACGCCGTTGCTTGAGAACCATCGTGTCTTGTGACCTGACCAGCCAAGGGAACTTAAAAAGACTTAAAAACTTAAAGAACTTAAAAAGGCTTCTGAGTGTAACACAGCAAGGTGCAGCACATTCTAGCCATTAGAGGCTATTACCCAGCATCCACTCTTCCTAGGAATGCCGTTAAAAACCTCACTAAAGAAACCAAACAAGAAATCAGGTTCTTGAGGTTATGATGACCTTTTGTGCATTCCATAGAGTGTCAGAACTTAAAAGAATTGACAAACTATTGATGTGAATTTGCTTTTCTAAATCTCTCTATGTTTACTTATTTGTTGCAGATTCACACTCTCTATTCTTGACTATTTCATCTGGGCAGAATGGAGACCTCTTCTGTGGTTCTAAACTTAAATTCTTCCTTTTATTTCTTAGCTATAAAAGAAAATTCCAAGAATTTTGTGACTCCCTGGATATAATGAGTCCACTATGTACATTATGGGGAGGATGTGGAGAAAGTGGGATTCTCATGCTGATTAGCGCCACTTGGGGAAACTGGGGGTATCCACTAAAGCTGATATGTGCATATCCAGTGACCCAGGCTTTCCATGATGAGTACACGATCTACAGAAGTGTACACACATATGCACTAGTATGTGTACAACGTATTCATTGCAGTGCTGTTCACAATCGCCTCACACTGGAAACAGCTCAAGCAACCATCAACTGTAGAATGTATAACTAAACTGTGGCACGTCAATCAACGGGCACGATGCAGCAATAAAAATGAACAACCCACTGCCGCAGCATGAACTAGTCTCGTAATTGTTAACGTTGAGTGAAAGAAGAGGGTCTAAAATATATATGTACTATATGATTTCATTTACATAAAGTGTGAAAATGGGTGAAAGAAAGTTATCCTATGAGAAGTCAGAGTAGTCGTCATTACAATGGGGAGGCGGGGGTGTAGTACCTGGGAAGGGAGATTAGGATGACTTGTCCTGTGTTGGTGACTTTTAATCACATGATACAGGAAGTGGTTACATAAATATGTCCACTTTTGCTTCTGTACTGTATGTATCACCCCCAATAAAAAGGTTATGGAAGAGACTAGCAATAACAAGTGTGGGCAAGGATGTGGAGAAAAGGAAAGGACCCTTGTGCGCTGTTGGGGGAATGTAAGGTGGTGCAGCCACTTTGGAGAACAGTATGGAGATGCCTCAAAACATCATATAAAGGACCACCACGTGACTCAGCAATTTCATCTCTGGGTATTTATCCAAAGAAAACGAAAACATTCTTTCAAAAAGATACCTGTACCCGTATGTCCGCTGCAGGATTATTTTCAAGAGCCAACATATGGAAGCAACCTAAATATCCATCCATGGATCAATGGATAAAGAAAACACACACACACACACACACACACACAGGAATATTATTTAGGGGTTAAAAAGAAGAATGAACGCTTGCCATTTGCAACAACGTGGATTGACCTCAGGGCTTCACGCTTTGTGAAGTAAGTCAGACAGAAAGACAAATGACTATATGATCTCTCTTACATATGGAATCTAAAACAAACAAATGAATTGCTAAGCTCATAGATAAAGAGAACAGATTCGTGGTTACCAGAGGTGGGAGGAGGTAGGAGAAATGGGTGAACTGTTTTTTTTGTTTGTTTTTTTTTTTGTTTTGGTTTAAATCAGTTGAGTTTTCTAGGGGCGCATGGGTGGCTCAGTCAGTTAGGCATCTGACTTCAGCTCAGGTCACAATCTCACAGTTCGTGGGTTTGAACCCCACGTTGGGCTCTGGGCTGACAGCTCAGAGCCTGGAGCCTGCTTTGGATTCTGTGTCTCATTCGCTCTCTGCCCCTCCCCCACTTGTGCCCTGTGTCTTAAAAATAAATAAATGTAAATTAGTTGAATTTTCTAGAAAAAAGTTATTTGAAAATGGAATGCAATATTATATTCATAAAGCCCTTTCTGTTTGGCCAGAAACAGCGTTGGCGCGGCCGGTAATGGAAAGTTAATTAATTCAGTGAGTGCAGAGAAGGGTGAAGATGCATTCTCTCCCCTTCTCTGTCTCTATTTCTCTCTCTTTCTCTGGTTCTCTCTGCTTCTGTCTATTTCTTGTTGTTTCTCTGTTTCTTTGTCTGTCTTTCTCTTCCTCTCTTTGTGTTTTTTAGCAAGCCAACAAATTAAGTTTAATAACAGTGTGACCTCAAACAGATCATTAATACTTCCTGAGTCCTTTTTTCCTTGCTTAATGAATAATGGGGTCAGAAAAGATGGTGTTTTCAGTCCTTCTGAACCCCCCTTTCTAAAATTCTAGCTTTTTCCTCCCCCTGCCTTGTTTTCAAAAAAATTTTTTTTGAAAGGGCAAAGAAAATATTTTTCAACTTGGGCAAAAGGCAGTTTGTGCCAATTTCTAAGTCTGACCCAATAAAAAACGTCAAGTACAAACGTGAGCAATGATGACCCCTCCCCATTGGAGGTAGCATGTGTGTGAGATTCAAGTATCTTCCATAAAATATAAACAAAGGCAGCAGAGAATCATCTGGAAACATTTTACTTGAATTAACTAGAGATAAGGTTTACAAAGATAGAAAACTGAGGATTGCTAAGAATATTAGGAGGGTTGGCTGATAAGAATTTGTCTGCTTGTCTTCGGAATTGTTCAACTGCACTTAATTGTACTTCTTTTACAGAAGGAGTTGAAGATATTTATTTCAAAAGAAGAGGTGCTACACTGCAGAAAGATAAACCCGTTAGCCTGATATAAATACCCGTTTGAGAACACTCACTCTTTTATTATTGCTTTTTCAAATATTTCTTTGCTCACAAGGAAGCAGTTGGATGCGTGGTTAGCCTCCTGAGTGACTGGGAAAATCCTGCTTGCTGGACAGGCAGACTCCCGGCTGCAGAGGGTGCACTTTTTCTCATCAGGTGTGGATTAACCAGACAAAATTGAGTTTCCAGACCTGCCCAACCCAGGGTCAGGCTCTGGGATAGGAATCGTTCAAGGAACAGCCACCCGGAGGAGCCAGCTGGGCAGAGAGAAGAGAGGGGCACCGCAGGAGCACGGGGACTGGGCGGAGCAAGGTCCTTGCCCTCCGGGTGACAGGGACCACAGGCTCCCACTGACCTGCTCCCTTCTGCTCCCCCTCACTCAACCCTGCGAGCAAGATGCTCTCTGGTGCAGGGGTAGGCGTCTGTTCATAACGTGGTCCTGCGCGTATTTCTGGTGTTGCTGAAGAACTCAGGGACATAGAGGGAATTTTCAAGCTGTGCTTTTAGAAAACTATAAACATTAACTGATTTGATTTCTGTGACTCTCAGCCTGAAAGAAGCGCCATCACCTGCTTTGTTACCTTCAACCACAACTACATCTTGATCATAAAAGTCTCCCTGTGACATTTAAAGTTCCTGCTTGCATGGTAGGTGCTCAATACATGGAAGACACTTCTTGGCTTCCATTTACATACCTTGCAGGCAAGAATTCATTTGAATAAGACATGTGGAAGTTTGCAAGACTCATATACCACCCGCTTTTCCAATGTTATCTGCTATGTTAGGAATACAGGTAGGTGGTCTGGCAGGAAGTGAATGGACTTAAGAGCAGGAGAACCCCACACTCATGCCCGAGCTTCCCTGCCGACCAGCCATGTGGGTATGGGGGTCCCATCTCCCGGGGCCTCAGTTTCCTCAGCTGTAAAATGAAGCAACAGACTACATAATGTTCCTTGCAATTCAAAAAATCCATAAGGTGGGGGGGTGCCTGGGTGGCTTAGTTGGCTAAGCATCTGACTCTTAGTCTCAGGTCAAGTCATGATCTTCCTGATTGTGAGGTCAAGCCCCCCATCAGGCTCTGCGCTTGTGGCATGGAGTCTGCTTGGGATTCTGTCTCTCCTCTCTGCCCCTCCCCCATCATATGTACTCTCTCTCTCTCTCTCTCTTTAAGATAAAATTTAAAAAAATT
This sequence comes from Mungos mungo, assembly GCA_004023785.1. Taxonomy (NCBI): domain Eukaryota; kingdom Metazoa; phylum Chordata; class Mammalia; order Carnivora; family Herpestidae; genus Mungos; species Mungos mungo. The sequence goes on along the minus strand of PISW01000247.1, from coordinate 264,929 downwards.
AAAAATCCATAAGGTATCAAATAACCTTACTTTTTTCTTTTACTCCAGATAATTACATTGCTCCCAATTAGATAACGGATGTGTATGCATCAAGATTGGCTCAAAGTTACAAGTCAACTTATTCGAACTTTTGCAGCCGTAAGTAAGACATTTCCATTTCTAGTGACAGCTGCCTAGCATTTTAGAGTCTTCCATTTCATTATTCACCCTAATGTTTTCACTAAAACACATGTGGTTTTCAAACACAGGAAAGAAAACATGGTAACCTGTGGTTATAATTTCCACTAGAAATTAGAAAAAAAGAATAGCTCAGAAAGAGTGTTTGTGGGGAGTTCCTTTCAACATGAAAGCCTCCGCTAGAAGCGTTTTTTTTTCTTTTTCTTTTTTTTTCTTGAGAACACTGTTAATGGTTGCAGGTTTCAAAAGTTGTTGAAAATAGGGCTCAACTGTCTCTGTGTCATAGCTCCAAACGGACCCGTGGCCACACAGCCGTGAGAGCTGTCAGGACCTTGAGTTTGCAATCTTCCAGTGTATTTTTAATTTTAATTTTAATTTTTTAGTGTTCCTTTATTTTTGAGACAGAGAGAGACAGAGTGTGAGTGGAGGAGGGGCAGGGAGAGAGGGAGACACAGAATCCGAAGCAGGCTCCAGGCTCCAAGCTGTCAGCACAGAGCCTGACTCGGGGGCTGGAACTCACAAACCGTGAGATCATGACCTGAGCCGAAGTCCGACACTTAACCGACTGAGCCACCCAGGAGCCCCTCTTCCAGTGTATTTTTAGGCAGCCACTTGCTTCTTCTTTCAGTTGAAATTCTGGAAAATGTGGAGAGAATGTCTTTCCTGGCAACCTTACCCATTTTCCAAACAACAGACCCCATCTGGAAGCAAATGGGTCCATTGGCAGTAGCTTTTCTGCTCACACTTGACCTTCACGGTTATTTTCACGACTGGCTCTGTCCTCCGCTGTGATCAGTTGACTTTATGGCCCAGTTAATGAATTTTTCAATAAGTATTTAAGGAGCACCAGCTAAGTTGATGATGGATTTCACAGGGAAATCAGAAGGAAATGCAAAAGAACAAACAAAACAAAAATCCTTTGCATTTTCTGAAACGTAACCATCAAAACCTGTAGGAGATGCAGAGTGAGTTTTACGGAGATTCAGTTTTCACAAGGGTATTATTTTAACGTTGGGAGTCCTCCCTTCACGTGGTTGGGCTATCTTGTGTAAGAGGGGGATCCCTTGATGGAATCGCGGGCATTGCTTGGAAAAGCCATCTGCTAAAGCTGCCCGAGAAAAACACATACGTGGAGGAAGAAATACACGACAATTAAATGTTTTTCTCACTATCACAATTGTGAGTCGCCTTCTTGAGTAAGTAAAGCTCTTCAGTGTGTCAGGAGGAGCAGACACAGGTGATTTTCACATGTGGGTTCAGATTTAGAGGGAACAGCGACGTAGGCTTAACGAGAAAGCCGGAGCGACTGTTCCACGCCTGTCAAGCTCTTATCTGCCCCGGGGCGAGATGTTATCAGCAGGAACGTGTTTGGACACAAGCGCAGATGTGTGTAGTAAATATGTCTTCCAGTCAGCGCAGGATGGCGACGGGCAGGTCCCCCCCAGCGGTGCCCCTGCTTTCCTCGTGCCCCATTGCAGTCTGCCGTCAGCACAGATGCCAGAGCGGCTCTGCCCAAGCCACAGGCACCTGCCCAAGCCCCAGTCACAGGTGCCACTCCCCTGCCCCAGCCCTGCAGGGGCCCCCTTCTCACCGACACTGCAGCCCTGCCCCGCCCTGACGCACCCACCGCACTCAGCTCCCCACACCCGCCTCTTACTCAACATGCCAGATAAGCCTCAGGTCCTCTGGGTCTTAGTGTGAGCATCCGCGTCTCGGTGGGTGTTTCCATAATCACGCTACAGCCACAAGACCTCCTATCCATCCATACACACGATTCCCTCCACGTCCCCCATCCCACTTGGTCCACCCTCCTGGAACACAAGATCCATAGGAGCAAGACGATTTGTTCTGTTTCGTTTTCTATCATATCCCTGACAACCCAGCACATAATAGTAAAACGGTATTTGTTATATGGATGAATTAATCAAGGCAACTAATCACAATACCTTTATATATTAATCAAATGCATTCACTTGTGTATTTGTGTGAAAGAGTCAAATGCCAGTAGATTTAATTTGTTCTCTCACATCACAAGTTAACACAGTCATAAACAAAAAGCAAAAGCAAATGCTTTGCTTTTGTTTTTACAATATTTATTTTCTTTTTACCCCTCGATTATTTTTGGGGTATAGTTGACAATTCAAAAAATTGTATGTATTTAACATGCGCAATAGGACGATTCAATGTGCACACAATCCAAGGCTGTTAACCACAGTCACATTGTCGTACGTTAGGTCTTGAAGAACTGTGGAAACCTTTAATGGTTTTCACATCATAGGAAGTATCGCTTGTAGAAACAAAGAACAGGGACACCTGGGTGGCTCAGTCGGTTAAGCTTCTGTCTTTGGCTCACATCATGATCTCGAGGTCCATGAGTTCAAGCCACACATCTGGCTCTGTGCTGACAACTCAGAGCCTGGAGCCTACTTTGGATTCTGTGTCTCCCTCTGTCTCTCTCCCTCCCTGCATTTCTCTCTCTGTCTCTCTCTGTCTCTCTCTCTCTCTCAAAAATAAACATTAACTTTTTTAAAGATAAAAAAAATAATGTTTTTTTTCTTTTAGCACAGAGCCCAATGTGGGGCTCAAACTTACAGACCATGAGATCATGACCTGAGCCAAAGGCCAACCTAACCAACTGAGCCACCAGGTGCCCCTAAAAAACTTTTTAAAAAAATTTTAATGTTTTATTTATTTTTGAGAGAGAGAGAGAGAGAGAGAGAGAGAGAGAGAGAGAGAGCGAGCGAGCAGGGGAAGGTCAGAGAGAGATGGAGACACAGAATCCGAAGACAGGCTCCAGGCTCTGAGCTGTCAGCACAGAGCCCGATGCTGGGCTCGAACCCACCAACCATGAGATCATGCCCTGAGCTGAAGCCAGATGCTCTACCGACTGAGACACCCGGGGTCTGCTACACGTGTGCATTCTTGAAGATAGTTTTAGAAAAATATTACCTCCTGGAATGAAAGGTTTTGTTCCCAGACAAGTCACTACCCGTGAAGGGTCCTGAAATAAGGAGCTGTTGTTGAGAAAAGAATGCTGCTTCTTGATTTTTGTCAAGTTACAGGTCTGGGTTGAAAGTGAGAGACAGGCAAACAGGTGGCTTCTTAGACTTAGAGACCCCTCAGACTTTTCATGTTCATGGTTTTGAGAGAATCAAAATCTATCAAGAAAGATTAGCTTCAGAGATACCAGTTTATGTTAAAATAGCATATAGGAGACTGATATATAAACCAGAAAGTCAACTGGTAAGTTTTTTATGTGCCTTCATTCATGAATATCTATTCGAGCCTTCTTGGTGTCAGGAACCATTTCAAGTATTGCTTCCATTCTAGGAGAAGAAGGGAGCACAGTGGAGTAAACAATGAAGGGAGCAAGATCACTTCAAAGAATCATAAATGTTTCAGAGACTGAACTATGGGTGATGTGATAATGATAAGGTGCCCGAGTGAGGGGCCCGTGTGGTGTTTAAATAAGACCTGCGCGAGGAACACGGGCCAGAGGTTTGGATACCTGGAGAAGAAACACAGAGCAACAGTTTTCCAAGGCAGAGGGAACAGCGAACTCTAACCTAACTTCCATGATTAAAATGACAGAGTAAAAACAGTGCTGCTTTCTTCTATCAGAAATTGCCTCAAAGCAACAAGGCCAACGGCGACCACCACATGAAATCTCAGTGACATCAAACCATAGCACACGGAGAAGCACTGTCAGAGGCTTGTCGGCAGACAGGATGCCTGTAAGTGTGGACTTTTGCTGGGAGACGCCATGTTTACATTGATCACACACAGGATGGGACAGTATGGAGGACTCCCACCAGCCTTTGGTGCTGACGCTGGTAAAGCCTCCGGCATTGAATTAGTCTGAAATCAACGCCTTCCACGTCCTGCTGAGTGGAAGAAACTAGACACAGAAGAGCAGCAGGTGTATGGCCCCAGTTACCTGAGCAGCTAGAGCAGGCGAAACTTATCTAGGTGATGGATTAGCAGTTTCCCACGGCCGGGGCTGGGGCTAGAAAATGACAGCCTAGACACGAGAGATCTTTCTGGAGAGATGGAAATGCTCAATGTCTCCATTTGGTGTACTTGATATACCTTTGGCAAAAGTCATTGACTTGTATAATTAAAATGTATGAATGTTGTGGCTAGGTAAATTGTTCCTTAAGACAGTTGTTAAAAATAATAAAATTAATAAAATACATCTTATACCCATTCTTGAACAGAAAAAAAAAAGGTGGGAGACATTATTCCAACAAACTGCATGAGACCGGTGCCACTTGTTTAGTTTTTTGAGGTTTTGTTGGAGGGAGAACACTTAGCACGGAATCTATCCTCGTAACGAATTTCGAAGTGCATAATACAGCACCGGTCATTGTAGGCAAAGTGTTGTACGGCAGATTTCCAGAACTTCTTCATCTTGCGTAATTGAGGCTTTATCCTGTGGAACAGGAGCTCCCCGTTCCCCCCTCCTCACCCCCCATCCCTAGCAACCTACTCTCTGTTTCTGTGAGTTTGACTGTGTTGGATTCCTTGTGTACGTGAAATCATCATGTAGTATTTGCCCTTCTCTGACTGGCTTATTTCACCTAGCACACTGTCCCCCAGGTTCACGTAGATGGTCGCTAGTGTCTGGCTTTCCTGCTTGTCAAGGCTGAATCATATTCCGCTGTATGTATATACCACGTTTTCTTTATGAGTTCATCTGTCCAGTTTGAGAAGGACGCACAGAAAGTACAGCCCAATCTTCTTCATATAGACAGATACAAATAATGAGCAAAATAATTTCAGTAATATCTAAAAACTAATCTATTATGCCCGATTGCAAGAGTAAACCTTAGAAAATCGGTGTGTCACCATCACAATTGATTAAGAGAAACTTTACCATCATTTTAAGAAATGCAGAACAGCAATTGGTATAACTTGGCATCCATCACTGATACAACCCTCAGCTTCATTATGGAAAAGTACCTCCTTTGATAAAGAGCACCTAAGAAAAAATTTGGAGTCAATTTAATGTTCAAATATTGAAAACTTCATCACATGATGTCAAGACCAAGGCCAAAGTGTTTGCCTTCACCACATTTCAACATTGAACTGGAAGTTCTAGGCAGCAGAGCGAGATAAGAAAAGAAGCATTGAAAACTTCACCACATGATATCAAGACCAAGGCCAAAGTGTTTGCTTTCACCGCATTTCAACATTAAACTGGAAGCTCTAGGCAGCAGAATGAGATAAGAAAAGAAGTAAACATATGAGCATTGGATAGGAAAAAAAAAGTATCATTATCTGCAGATGAGATCTTGGTGCCCTTAGAAAACTAAAAAGAAATCTATAAAGAGATTATAAGTTTGTGTGTTTATGCACAAAGTTAATATATAAAATTTGTGGATATTAATAAGGCAATAAACAAATTATTAAAAGCTTTTATTAAAATAATAGAGTAGATGGGTCAGAGACTGACAGCTATTTTTTCTAGTTCTTTGAGGTATAGCTAACATAAGAGTATAATATATTTAGAGAGTACCTGATGATTTGCTATATGTATATACTTGTGAAATGACTTCCACAGTCAAGTAAATTAACATTTCCATCACTCTGCAAACTTCCATTCTTGTTCTGTTTTGTTTTGTTTTTGGTGAGAACGCTTAAAATCTAGCCTGTGAGCAAAATCTAGCCTAGAGCATGCAGTACAGTATGATTAACAACCTTCACTGTGTTGTGTTTTAGATCTCAGAAATTATTCATCCTTCAGCTGGAAGATTATGCCCTTTGGTGAACCTCTTTTCCTTTCCCCCGTCCTCTGAGCGCCCGGTGGCCGATTTTCTGTTTCCATAAGTTTGAGGTTTTGTTTTTGTTTTTTTGCTCTTTTTAGATTCCCATGTAAGTGAGATTATACATGGTTTATGATTCTCTGGGACTGGTGTATCTCACTCAGCATAAATGCCTCCCCCCCAACCCCCAGGCTCGTCCATGTTATCACAGCAGGCTTTCCTTCTCTTCTAAAGCTGACCAATATTCCATATTGTGTATACACCATGTTTTCTCTACCCATTCACCATTGACACACATGTACGTTGTTCCCGGATCTTGGCTCTTGTGAATAATGCCATTTCAAAGACATTTATTTCAGGGTTTTCCTAATCCTGCTCGAGGACTGGTATTTTCAGAGTGTGAGATGGAAACACTCATCAGTACAAGTAACTTGAACTACAACTCACCATGTAGGGTGACGGGACAGCTTGCTGATGTCAGCTATTCAGTATTGACAGGTGTCTTTCGGCCTTTGCCTGAACACCGGACAGTGAAGTGGGAGCAACAGTGTTTAGCAGCTGTTTCTCTTTTCATCTTGGAGTCTTTGCTTTTGAAAAATCAAATTTGCAGTTAACAAAAAGTAAGGAGACTGTTTCTAAACCTTTGGATTAAAAGAAGGGTGAACATCTCTGTCAACGGGATAAGTAACCCCTTTACTACTTTCTTACGTCCATTCCCCTGTTCTGCCTCATTTTCAGTTTTTCTCACTCAGGAAGCCCTTACTGGGCACATATTGTGGGACTGAGGCATAGTCCCGATCTTGGGGACTCATATTCTAGCGGGAGGGGCTGAAGACGTGGATTAGCTTGCTAGGGCTGTGTAACAATGTACCACAGACGGGGGGGCTTCAACAACAGAAAGTCATTTGTTCTAGCTGCTTTTTCTGTGTCTTTCCCTCTGTGCATGTCTATGTCCTAACTTCCTCTTTATACAAGGACATCAGCCATATTGGCTTGGAACCAACCCATATGACATTTATGGGTGGGCTCCAATGACATTTAAAAAAAAATTTTTTTTTAATTTATTTTTGAGAGAGAGAGAGACAGCATGAGCAGGGAGGGTCAGAGAGAGAGGGAGACACAGAATCTGAAGACAGACTCCAGGCTCTGAGCTAGCTGTCAGCACAGAGCCCGATGTGGGGCTCAAACCCACGAACCGTGAGATCTTGACCCGAGCCAAAGCCGGATGCTTAACTGACTAAGCCACCCAGGCGCCCCTCCAATGACATTTATTAGCCCACTCACTTAACATTAATCACCTCCATAAAGACCCTATTTCCAAATACGATTACATTCTGAGATACTGAGAGTCAGGACTTCAACATATGAATTTTGGAGGGTTGGACACAATTAAGCCCATCACAAAAGGTCAATGACTAACTGTTTTATAACTTGACTCTGTGGGGCAAGGTGTCTAGAAAGCCTTCCGAGGGTAGATAATGTGAACAAGATCTTGAAGAATGAGTCCGCAGTCTCCAAGGGAAGAAGTAAGCACAGGACATTCTAGAAGGAGGGGTTAGCATGGCAAAGAGAAGAAGCTGTGAGTTTATAGCGGGTTTGGAAAGCATGGAGCTGTCCTCTTTGAGTGGAGTGGCAGATGGGTGGTAGGAAGGAGAGGACATTCAGACCTAGGAGGTTACAGCAGCAGCCATAATAGTCAGCATTATATTTGGAGAAGAAAATTGCAAACTCAGTGGGACAGCCTGAGTAATTTGATTGCATCAACCCCCCCAACCCATCCTATATAAAGGAGTTCTCTGTAGAGTCATTTACTTTGCTTATTTGGTTGTTAAATTACCGCCTGTTCCTGCTGATGGGTTTGCAGAGAAATTCACAGATGTTGCTATTATTTTCAACCTAGCCGTGTTGGTTTTGAACAGTGACTGGTTTTGTCTTTTGTGAAGAAAATACCTGCTTCCACAGCATCCTTGGAAAGAGACACTACAAGGTCAATATATTTTTGTTAGATGCAAGTTACTGATCAAAATCACATTTTGCGATGGACTTCTGCCCTCCTTTCTAACAGATGGAGACATGTCAACTATGGGTAAATATGGTAGATTTTTTGTCTGTTTTTTCCATTTTCACACAAAAGCAGTTCTTGAAACTAAGACTATTTAATGTGCTTTTTTGTTGTTACTTTTCTACAGGTTAAAAAAATATGTTAAGAGTGACCGGATCATGTCACTTCTCAGTATTTTCCAAATTGAACAAAGCTTTTCATTTCCAGAGGAACACCACCACGATACTATCGAGGACAACAGGCTTATTAAAGAATATTAGGGATTTTGCTAATTTCTGGGATTTTTATCCATTGTGTTATCTTGGCCTAAGGAAATCTATGTATTAAAATGCCTTTATTCAAGGATTAATTGCAGAAAATCTACAGGCTGAGTTTCTGATGTAATAAAAATCATAGCGATCATTTACCAAAAGCTTAAATAATGGAATCTTGAAGAATTAAACTCAAAGAAGAATGGGAAGAGCAGTATCAAAAAGTTATTGCACATTTCAAGATTGCTTGAGAGAATTTTTGAATGAGATGATAGAAGGCAGACATGCCAAGTGATTGGAGTAGAATCATGTGATACAAACAAAAAACTCTTTTAGTTTGTTGTTTTCTTCTCAAGTCAGAGGGAAAGCAGTGGAAACCAAGTCCGTGGACATGGACTCGGCCATCCCTAGATGACATAAGTTAGAATTTCCTACAGAAATGTAAACATTTCATGGAGACATTTAAGTTCTAACCAAAGTTAAGTTCTAACCCGATGTACAAATTTAATGGAGACATTTAAGTCCTAACCAGCTGCCATAAGTATAGCTAGGAAATTAGCTGCTGCGTTAGTGTGAAGTCCTAGGTCTTTTCATACTTTTTTTGATAATATGGAAAATAAAACTATACAAATTTTAAGCTTCATTTCATTTTCTTTAACATTTATTCATTTTTGAGAGACAGAGAGAGAGAGAGATAGAGAGAGAGAGAGCACAAGCAGGGGAGGGCAGAGAGAGAGGGAGACACAGAATCTGAAGCAGGCTCCAGGTTCTGAGCTGTCAGCACAGAGCCCGATGCGGGGCTCGAACCCACAGACCGTGAGATCATGACCTGAGCTGTCGTCAGATGCTTAACGGACTGAGTCACCCTGGTGCCCCTTTAAGCTTCATTTAATTGGTCACTTACTATAGGGATTTTTGTAGATACAGTTCCTGCAATAGAGTATGAAGTTGGTATCATTTCTCTCATTTTACATAAAAGGAAATTGACAGCTGGAAACTACACACAATTGGCTAATATGGTAGAATGTAGGTTTCGATGCAGATTTGACTTCTTGTCTGGGTTCTGATACCCTTCCCATGGTACACAGTAAGCATACAAAGAATATTTGTTGAGTGAATACATATCTTAGTATTAAGTATATAAAATAAAAGAAACAAAATAGCTCAGTCCATCCTCCCACTGCAGATTTTGATGCTTTTCCCTGTGCTATCCTTACCTGCTGAATTAGTTTAACTCTTTAATATAGTAAGTGGGTAAGACTTCAATGCTTTGTAAGCATCTTAGAAGATCTTCTAAGTCTTGGGATCTAGAGTGATTTCTGTAAAGAATGAATTATGACTTTTTTTTCCCCAGAAAAGTTACCAGTAGACACGGTAATTCAATTGGTAAAGCAAGAGACTTTTGATCTTAGGACTGTGAGTTTGAGTCCCACATGGGGTGTAGATATTACTTAAAATCTTTAAAATAAAAAACACTGGAGGATTGATAGACGGATATGGGTGGGGGTGGCCTTGATGGGTGGTGGGTATTAAGGAAGGCATTTGTTATGATGAACACTGGGTATTATACGTAGGTGATGAATCACTGAATTGAACTCCTGAAACATATATCACATTGTATGTTAACTAACTAGAATTTAAATAAAAATTTGAAAAATAATAAAGAAAATAAAAAGGAAAAAAAACCCACTGAGACTTCAGCCTTTTGCTTTTCCTGCATTCAAGCATTATTTAAATTTCCCATATTCACTTTCTATTCTACCCAAGGTATGGGGACAGCAGTTGTGGTTGAAGAGCAGACTATGGTCTTCTTTGTGTCTCCTATTGACCTGAATTATCATCTCACTGCCTCTGATCTGAAAGATCCAAGCATCCTCATTATTATTCTTATTTAGAGACAGAGAGAAATGCAAGCAGGGGAGGGGCAGAGAGAGAATCCCAAGTAGGCTCCACACTGCCAGCACAGAGTCAGCTATGGGGCTCAAAGCTGCAAACCATGAGACCATGACCTGAGCCTAGATCAAGAGTTGGACACTTAACCAAAGGAGTCATCTGAGCACCAATCAAGCATTACTGACAGCAGTTTGAGTTAATAAATAAGTTTGAGTAAGACCTTACTGCTTGTGGATTTCTAATTCTAATCTTTACCTCCTTTAGTGTCTAGTTCCACTCTATCTCCCCAAATTGATCCCCTTCTATTTCCATAAATGACCTCACCTTACACTAGCTGAGTAATTTTCGGCCATGACATGTACATTCCCATTCCACACTCTGCCCAAGACGGTCCTCAGCCTGGAATCTTCTGTCTACTTCTCTGCTTGTGCGATTCTGTTTTGTAACCCCAGTCAAGTTCCACCTCTCCCCTGGAGAGTCACTCTGAAAGTAATGCGTCTTTCTTCATGTCATTTATTTAGCTTCTAGAATATGCTATTTCATGGTATTTATCCTGTAAGCAGGTGTTATCATGGTTGTTCCTGCTTCAGCTTCCCCAGCACTTAGATTGTGGTTTGAAAAAACACACACTCAGAAAAAGCATGCAGATAAGGTTATTGATATTGTTGATGATGCTGGGAATGAACAATTTGTTTCAGTTTTTTAAAGATAATGAACCAAAGATTGAACTTGAAGTGAAACCAATCGGTTGGTTCTGAACTTTACCTAATGCAAACACCTCCAGCTGACCAACCCTCTGTTATTATTAGAATGTAAGTCATTATAAAGGAGGGATGAGACTCCTTATGACAACTCTGTAGCTTAGAGTTATAATGCCTCATGGGCCCCTCACTCATGGTTAACCCCAAGAAGTTAGTGTGGCATTTTGCTTAGCTTGGATTTCCCCCAAAAAAGCAGAACTAGAAATAAGAATTTTTTAAAATTTAAGTTAGTTAACATATAATGTAGTCTTTGCTTCAGGAGAAATTAGAATTTTTATGGCATTGTTTTCTGTGAGAAGAGGTTTCAGAGGAAGGAGAGTTGAGGGGGTGAAAGAGGGACTCCATGAAAGCATCGTTGAGCTGTGGGCTGTGGGAAACTGAGGTTCAACCCCAAGGGTCATCCAAGGAACCGTGTAGGATGCCCTTCAGAGTTGCCTGTGCAAGATGGAAATGGAGTACTTAAACACTTGGCTCCCAGCCAAGGTCAAGGGTTACCCCAGCAGTTTGCCCGCTGGTGAAGGGCTGGTCCGGTTCTTGTCGACACCCCTCACGACAGAAGCAAAGATGTCCCTGGACAGAAGACAAAGGATACATACACAACGCAGGTGAAGTGAGGCACTGACTACCCCACCTTGTGGGGGTGGGGGGACGGGGGGGGTGAATACCAGAGCAGAAGATGTGAGGGGAGATAAAGCAGCAATGATGTCCGACTTTTGTTCTTTCCTATTCACCTCGTATACGACCTCAGAATCCTCTCAGGGAAGCATTCCAGAAAGCTTGTATTCGTTTACTGGAGTTGGCGGGTGAAATAAACCAAGCTGCTCTCTCCAGAATAGTTTATCAAAAACAGTGTGGGCTCAAGGTCTTGAGTATGCCTGTATGCAAGTTATTAAACATGGCTGATTAATCTGGTACTGAAAACCTTGTGGATTTCCTACATGGGTTCTCATGGGAGTCAGCACTAATTCTGGGAAGATAGGGAGATTCTGCTCTCCCTAGAGGGCCAGGCAATGAAGTCAAGCCAAAGAAGACAGATATTATTGGCAACAGAAGCGATAGGTGCCTCCAATGCCACTCAGGAGCCCTCTCTTTGCCACTTATTCAGGGAGGCTCTGAATGGTAGCATCTGAATGCTTCTGAGTACTTTATTAGAATCAGTAAAATATTTAAAGCAGTTTACCTCGTCAGTTACAATTTATTTCAACCCCTCCTAGTCTCAGGAAATCTTTCCCCCAATTACCACGCGCCATAAGCACGTATGACTAATTTTCGGATTATTAAGATAGATTATCCAGTTGATAAATATCACCTGTGAAAGAGGTAAGAGAGGCGTGAGGCAAATGAATAACAAAATTGATTATTCAGAATACCATCTGTTCTCCAAGAAATCATTAAGACGCACTTTGTACTCTGAATCATCATTGGCGAGGTGTTTCACAAAGAATTCCTCTCTGGAACCATGTCTTCGGTAATAAACAGGAGAAGATGTGCTAGCAGATTACAAATTAGTCAGTAGCACAACACTGACATGAGAAGCCTTGAATTGGAGACACGGCTACATAGTCAGCCACATATGCTGATCATCTTGTAACTCTAGGAAAAAGTCTTATGCCAATCACCCGGTACTGAAGACCCAGAGGAACCATGTGGTTTGTGGCTAGACCTGCATAATTGAGAGAAAAATTGGATACGATTTCTTCACTGAATTATCCTTATTGGATTTTTAGAAATACCCAGGTTTACTTCTAGAGTGCATTGGCTTCTAGACTGAGTAATTGGGGGGAAAGGGGTATTAGAGGTCGCTTCTCTGGAAAGGAATACAAATCCCCAATAAACATCCAAATAAACAACACAGACTAGTCTGTCGTGGTGTGAGCACGCATGGGAGCAAAGGGCTCTGTTAGCACGGAGCACGGGGGCTGTTACAAGAGCAATGGTTAAGTCAGAACCCATCTCTTGCTTTACTGTAAAAGTCTGAGGTGGTTTGGTGAGTTCAGTGTAAAACAACGGTACGAAGTTTAACACTGCTTATGGAAAAATCAAAAAAGGTAAAGAGGAAAAAGAACAATCTTCGTCCCTAGAGAATCTGTGCCAACGCGGGCCACAGGGGGCTCATGGAGATCACTGCTCTCATATAAATCACAAGGCTCCATATGTTTGATTTGTCAGAAGCACGCTTGTTCGCCAGCTTCTTCCCATGTGTGCTTCCTGATTTAAATGTTTTCTTATTTGACTTGATATTAAATAGTTATTCTTCCCAAGTTCTCTTAGGGATTCGTCGTAGAATTCTAGGAGCTAAAGGTAGACATAAATGAAAGTCAAATTTGTTAATTTGCAAATGCTAATTAATTCAGCATAACTAAACATTATCATGTGAAGATTGATGGAAACTTCATAAACCAGACATTTTTTCATGCAGCTGTGAGGAGTGAGTTTCCAGTGGCAGAGAGAAACACAATTTGCATATGCAAAACAGGACAGCTTGAACAATGTCTTAATTGTTGTTATTTAAATGAGGCGTGATTAATTAGCATTCGCATGGCATGCTAGCTTTTACTCCGTTAATTGTATAGATGCAAACTTCCAAATAAAAACAGTGCATATTCGGCTCCAGTTTGCCAAATTCGACATAAACTGAGAATTCTTAAATCGAGAAGCTAGTCAGGGAATTCCCCTCTGGTAGGAACCATTTCTTTCTCATTGTCGCTCCCCCTGCGTGTCTCGAATACAGGGGAGAAATCTTGTTTGCCTTTCAATCTCTGAGTAGAACTGGAGGACTTAAAAAAACATAAGATAAAGGTAACTACAAAGGAAAATCTAAAACACACACAGGTAACAATGGAACACAATTCAAAGTTCAAATTTCTGAGCCGAGGAACCTGTGCACTGAGGCTGAGTTGCTTTTCCTCACTTGCAAGGCAGCTGGTGTCAGGGCTGGTTCCTTCTCCCAGCTCACTGCCAGGAAGGAAGATTCCTGGCGTGTCCCTAACTCACCAGTGCAGCCATTTGGCTCAGGTTACTGGCACCTCCGTCCTCAAGGGACGTGAGCCAACCCTGGGCATTGTTTCTTCCCACATACTTCCCAGAGAAGACGCTGGGATGTGAAGAATCACATCTCCTCGAACTCCTTTGCTGATGTTTTGTTTTGTTCTTTGGATATGATTTAGATCCACTGAGCAGAAACATTTGCTTTGGATCTGAATTTGACGTGGGCAATGAACCCCTTTCTGTTGGTACGGATCCTGGCAGCAGTCCGGTTCTGTAACCTGCACGTATGTGTAAAGGCAGCCTTCTTGATGCCTGATCGCAGCAGAAAACAGCAGCTCTCCCGGCTGCCAGGTACTGCAGTATAATTTAAAAGTTGTTCTTAGAAGCACAGACTCGAATTGGTTTCTGCAGTTTCCTTCATGATCTCGGAATGTGTTTAATAGCCTGTGATAAGAGTCTTTCTTACTTAAACCAGCGAGCGTGGAGTCTATTGTCTGCAGCTGAACTTTTACCCTGATAGTCATTAGTATCAGTATTCCTAAGAAAACGAGGAAATCTGGGGATGGCGATCTAATCTGGATGGATGGGAAAGCAATGAAGACACCATATCTTCAGCATATGGGCGACCTGTTTTTCACTGTGCCGGAAAGCTTAATGAAAACGATACATGCTAAGCACAAGATTTAAATTCTATTTTTTAATAAATAGAGAACTTTAAGAACATTTCTTATGTTTTATAGCCATAGGGTGATCCCTCTAAAAATCGGAGACACCGGCTACCTTTGTGAGGTGCTGAATCACAGCAGAGGCTGTGCATTTCGAGCCTCCCACCCTCTTTTTTGTGTGTGTGTGCAAATAGAACCATGTTAGGAAAGAGAAGATGGGAAGGAGGATGGTTGGACAGACTCAAACCCTAATGAAGCTTCCTCATCAGCAAAGGAGAAGCCTCCTGTGTTACTTCATGTAAAGATCTCACGTGAGGTGCTGACCTAACAAAGGGGTGGCTGCTCTCTCCCTTCCTCTAGATCCCTGATTTCTCCCTTCCTTCAGTGGTGGAGTCAGGGTTCCGGCAAAGGTCAGGGAATAAGCGCAGAGTCTTACCTGAAGGGAACAGGCTCTCGCTCAAGAAATGGCAAGACTTTGCTAGTTCATATCAACAGAAGCCAGGGAAGAATGGGAGCAAGATTCTCAAGGTCATAGAAGAAAAGAATTCTAAGAAAGAAATCTAATTCTAGATTAGGCTGAGTTTATCAAATAGGGGCACATCCAAGGTTCTGGGTTCAGTGAGTTTGCTTGGATAATTGAGTATGGTTCTCAACGTCTGCTCGGAGGGGTGACGAAACATTGACTTGGGAAGTCGTAGCCCGCGCTAACGGACTTAGCGATGCCACAAATGCCTTGGCTTAAGGCACACAGAGGAATCAAAATACTTAAGGAGATAAAAATGCTAGAGGGGATTTATCATGTTGAACTCACTCACCCCTTGCATTAGTTACCTATTGGTGCTGTAACAAACTGCCACAAATTGAGTGGTTGTAACAGCACAGATGTATTAGGTTATGGTTCTCGAAGTCAGAAGTACGAAAATCAAGGCATTGGCAGGGCTGTGTTCTTTCTGGGTGCTCTGGGGGAGTCTGTCCCTTGATTTCCCAGCTTCTAGGCACCACCGCATTCTTTGATCCGTCTCCTTTCTCCATCTTCAAATCCTGCCACGGAACATCTTCAGATCTCTCTGCCTCTCCCTCTCCCCCACCAACAGACACACACACACACACACACACACATCTGTCTTTCAGAGCCATGCCTCCTTCTCCCACCCCGCGCCTCCTGTCTCCCTCTCATAAGGATCCTCGTGATCACATTGGGTTCACCTGCTAATCCACCATAATCCCCCCATTTCGATAATCTTAATCACATCTGCAAAGTCCCTTTGCAAAGAAGACCATTGAGTCCTTCTGTACAAAGTTCAACAATTTCACATTTCACCCCATGAACATGCCCCATGTTTGCCTCAGGCCTGCGCAGTTTGTAGAAATCAATCTATACTCCATGTGGAAACGGAGGCTCAGGAAGGTGAAATCATTCGCCCAAGGTCATGTGCAAGCTCTTATTAAGAACTGGGACAAGAATCCGGTGTCCTGACCTCCAGCCTAGAGTTCTGGCAACAATATACTATTCAATTCTAGAACCACTCAAGGCATGAACAATGCTCATGACATGAGACCAGCCTCATCGGCATGTGATAAAATACACCTCAGCTACCCCAGCCCCATGACACGCCCAGACACCCCAAGATGAGAAGAGGCAGATCCCCGTGCGTAGAGTATCTTCTACTTTTTCACCCTTGTCTCACGTGACACATGCAGGGCATCCTGAAGCGGCACCTGTCACACTGGATAGTTACCCAAGGGAGTTGACACCACCCAAGAGAATGCCACCACACATCGTGAATGAAGTATAGCTAAAATATGCATGGGGATAAATTTTACAGTGTCACATTGGAAAGACACAGCAAGTTTAAGTAAACTAAAGGTGAAAATGCATGCAACATGTTGTGATGCATAGAGTTCAAAAAAATACAAAGCAATGCTATGTGGTTATAAGAATAGTTGCATACAGAGTTTAAGTACAAAGTCTAATAATGGCAGCCCTTCAATGGAAGAAAGTGGTTTCCTTGGGTGGAAGGGGGAACGAAAGCACAAGGGAAAGAGGGTTGGGGTAACAGCGCCTTGAATTCATGGCTGCAAATCCAATTAAGAGTTTAGCTCTTTTGTAGGCAGTTTTATTCCGTGCTCCAAGAGCCATTTTCAGTGCTGGGATCAGTCGGGGGTGGGGAGAGGGGTGGAAAATCCTGGCCTCAGCTCAGCTATGTCTAGATAAACTGGAAACTTGCCCTGATGGTTTTTTTCCTCTATTGTGCAAGGCAGGGCCAAGTGATGTCATTGGGGCATGCAGATGTCTCTGCCCTCTTCTTTGACAAGTGCCAAGAAAAACGATCTTTGCAATCAAGTGATGCTCCTTCCCCCAACCCAGATTGGCCACTTCTATACCTGTGGCCACAGGCCAGATTCCTGAGAGCTCTAGAACCCCTTTTATTAAAAGGTTGTCTTGCTGATTTCAGCTTCAGGAAGGAGTGCTGGCTTATCTCCAGGTTATTAGAGAGGCTGGTTCACACCTCAGTTCTGTGACTAGGAGGCATACACACACACACACACACACACACACACACACACACACACAGAGCAAATTAATTCCTTCCTGCCTGCTTTCTTTCATTCATTGATGTATTTGTTCATTTAAGGAGCAAATATTTACTGAGCATCCATTCAGAGACTACAGAAGCAGAGATTAAAGGCGACAGAGATGACAATCCAGGGAACAGAGGGCTATGGTGCAACACTGTGCAGCCATAGAGATGAGAAGAGAGGGAGATAGGACCCCCACAAAGGATCACCTCACACAGATGGAGGAGGGCTGTCTGGGGAACGTTTCAGAAAAGGGAGCCCCTGAGATAGTGTTTAGGGGTAAGTGTGGGTTAGACAGATGGTAAAGTGTCAGCAGCAATTCCTGGAAGAGCAGCAGGTGGGAAACCCAAGGGCTACAGGAGAGTGCAAAGCACTCTGGGAACTGCAGACCCAGGTCTGGGCAAAAATGATGAGAGTAGATGGGTTCTAATCAGAACGGCTCTAAATTGCTCATCCTCAGTTTCCCCAAGAAAGCACCCACATCACCATGGCTCCCATATATAGAGCACTTATTGCAGGCCAAGCTTTGCACTTCATACACCTTCACACTTAATCTCTCTAAAACCCCAGTTTACATTCAAGAAGGCTGTCGAGCCAAGATTTGACCCTGATTTACCTGCCTTCTTCCTCCTCTCCGTCCTTGTCAGATCTGCCCTGCCTGGTGCACAGTTACTGTGACAATCAAAGCATGCAAAGTAGACGAACACACTTTGAGAACTAGCAGGTGCTTTGTATATAAAGTTTTGTGTTTTACCACACAAGCCATTGAGAAGAAACCTACGGTTGGTTATAACATACTGACAATTCACATTTCGTTTTCAGCTCTTATAAGGTCAGGAATCTGAGGGATCAGAGAAAGGAGGGAGGAAGTTTACATGAAATCTGATATACTTTAATATCCCCGCACGGGCTGCCCCTGCCCTCATTTATGATGTGCAAGATGGTCTCTAGATGAACTCCCATTTGTGGTTATTGTACAGCAGTGCTGATGACTCTGATGGTAGAGGGAAGGGGAGAAACCTCAGAAACTGGGAGGGGTGCTAGGTGACAGCACCTTCTAGATTCCTTCTAATAAAATAAAGTTTTTCAGTGAAACCCAGGGTTGGAAAGGACATATGTATGGTTCTGTATTTAGCATAGTATGGCCCAGAATTATACTATAAGCAAGACTGCCTTTCTAATTGGTAGGGTCTAATGCAAAATAAAAACACAACAGGGGAGCAAGTGTGGCTCAGTTGGTTGGGCATCCAACTCCTGATTTCAGGTCATGGTATTTTGCATATATTTTGATTATATGTTTATTTATGTGACTATTTGTTTTATGTCTGTCTTCATCAATGGAATAGAATCTTCATACTTTGTCCATCACTTCATATATACATCTAACACAGCTCCTGCCATTTATTTATTTAAAAAAATTTTTAACATTTATTTTTTTGAGAGAGAGACCGTGAATTTCTAACACTCCCAGATTCAGCTTCATTTCTACCCTCATTCTCACCCCCAGGTGCTAGCAATATTTAACCAGTGACACCCCCCCCCCCGCAGAGGTCTAAATCCCTACTCTGTGGAATATCTCTTCCAAGCTCCTCATAACCCCAAACTTTTAATAATTCCAATCTTATCCCTCTGTCTTCCCAGACATAGAGCTGAAGTTGTGTCCTGCATTTATTGTCATTGTGATATTTCAACGTCTCTTTTTTGTCTTTTTACAGTCTATGATATCTGGCTGGAATTTTTCATATTAAATTTTTTTTCTGTGAAACGAACTAGTCAGGCTTCTGTCTCTTAACTATACCCTTAACTGAGACAGATGAAGCTAAGGAAAAGAGTCAAGCGTGATTTTCAGATTTCTAGCTTAAGTTGGGTGTAAAATGCTGTTTATCATGATGGGGTACTTGGGTAAGAAATTTTGGTATGTGGCAGGAGCAAAAGTTTAGTTTCTGACACATGAAGTGTGAAATGCCTATGGGATATCTAAGTGGAGTTAAACAAGTTTGTTGGATTGACACATTTAGATATGTGGCTAGCAAAAACAGATGAATCTACGTAGGAGAAAGTTTGGAGAAAAACAAGGAAAGATTTGTGATCTGGAAGCCAAGAAGACAATGTGTTACAAGAAGAAGATGTGTGCTATTACCATAAGGATAGATATGTAGCTCAAAAGAATATAATTAGGAATGCAGAAAAATTCTGCCTACTAACGGTCAATTGGTTTTTAACAAGGTTACCAAAAACAACTCAATGAATAAAGAATAGTCCTTTCAACAAGTGGTTCCAGAACAACTGGAAGTCTTAATGCAAAAGAATGTAGTTGGACCCCTACCTCACCACCGTACACAACAATTAACTCAAAATGCATGTAAATACAAGAGTTAAAACTATAAAACTCTTAGAAGAAAACAAAGGGATAAATCTTTGTGACTTTGGATTGGGCAACGATTTCTTACATATGACATTAAAAGTACAGGCAACAAAAGGAAAAAAAAATTGAATGTCATCAAACTTTAAAACTTTCAAGTTTCAAGAACACTGTAAAGAAAGCACAAAAACAACTCACAAAATGGGAGAAAATATTTTCAAATCACATATCAAACAAGTGACTGGCATCTAAAATCTATAAATCACACAAATTCAATAGTAAAAAGATAAGTGACCCATTTTTCAACCAGGCAAAGGATTCCAATAGACATTTCTCTGAAGATAGAAAAATGACCTATGTACATAAAAGTGCTTGTTAATCATCGGGGAAATGCCATTCCAAACCACAATGACATACCACTTCACATCTGCTAAGATGGCAATAATCAAAAAGATGGTAAAAAATGTGGGGAAATTAGAATCTTTGTTCATTGCCGATGGAGATGTAAAATGACACAGTCACGTTGGAAAATAATCTGGTGGTTCCTCAAAAAGTTAAACATAGGGCTACAATTTGGCTCAGTAATTCCTCTCCTAGGCCTGTAGCCAAGAGAAATGAAGAAGAAATAAAATATGATATATCCACCCAATGGGATATCACTGGGTTAGCAAAAAGGATGAAGTTCTGATATGGGCTACAACATGAACATCTTTTGAAAACATGCTATGTGAGGAGCGCCTGAGTGGCTCAGATGGCTGAGCATCTGACTCTTGGTTTTGGTTCAGGTCATGATCTCATGGTTCATGAGTTCAAGCCCCGTGTCAGGCTCTGCACGGACAGCATGGAGCCTGCTTGGGATTCTCTCTCTCTCTCTGTACCTTTCCCACTCAGTCTCTTTATCCAAAAAATAAATAAATAAACATTTAAAAAACATGCTATGTGAAAAGATCACAAATTGTATAATTATATTTAAATGATATACCTAATGTAGAAAAATCTGTAAAGATAGAAAATAGATTATTAGCTTCCTTGAACTGGAGAGGGATCTGGGGAGATTAGAGACTGATGACTCTAGATAAGTAAGTAATCTCTTCCTGGGGTGATAAAAATGTTCTAGGAACATTGTGGTCATGGTTGCCCAATCCCAAGAATATCC
Source organism: Mungos mungo (assembly GCA_004023785.1). Classification (NCBI taxonomy): domain Eukaryota; kingdom Metazoa; phylum Chordata; class Mammalia; order Carnivora; family Herpestidae; genus Mungos; species Mungos mungo. The sequence continues at coordinate 244,269 of PISW01000247.1, read as the reverse complement.
TAGACTCTGCCGAATTGCATAATGTAAGCTATATGTGTGCTATATGACACTGTATCTCGAAAAAGCTGTTGCAAATATTCTTGAGGCAAAAAATTAATAAAAGATGGGACGGTGAGTTGCACATAATTCTGCCAAGAGGTGGTATAGCATTAGGACAAAAAATGCTGAATATATCTGGTAACCTGGAAGACAGTGGTCACTTGGACAAGAACAGGCCGAGTGGAGTGACAGGGACGAATCAGTTTTGGGTGAGCTGACAAGTGAGGAAGTGGAAAGAGTTTGTGGGAAGCACTGTTTCGAGTGGTTTTGCTGTGAAGGAGGTCATGGGAATGGATAACATCTGGAGGTGTGATGAGGTCAAGAGTTTATTTATTTCACTTTGTTTTTAAGGTGACAGTTATGACAGAATGTCTTCATGTTGATGGAAATGACCCAGTTGAAAGAGAGATTGGTGTAAGAGAAAGGGGACAGCACAGAGACTGACGTTTCTAAGGGGAAAAGGCCAGATGAGACGCAGACCAAGCAAAAAGGTTGCCATTGATAAAAGGACAACTTCTTCTATGATAGCAGAATGGAAGCAAGGAAAGTGGGGTCCAACTGTAAATAGGTTTACATTAAGGGTTGCTGGTGGGGATACGAGGCGGTTCCCAAAGTATGAGGGAAGTTACTAAAAAATGAGAGCATGTGGGAGATGGCATAAGAGGGAGGGTTGGCGTGTGGTTTGAGGACAGAAGAAAAGGTGTGCAGTGTCCCTGGGGAGCATGCCAGGGCAAGCTTACTACAGACGACTCCTTCAGTTTCCAGGCCCCAATGAGTTCCCAGGCATCAGACACTTCCCTACCACAGCCTGGTCACGCACATTGTGTCAGAGACCCTCAGGTGCCTAAGGACGGCAGTGGGAAAGAAAGTGGATAAAAATAGGGAGGAGGAAATGTAAGAGAGTCTTAAATACAGAGACCAAACTGAGGGTTGCTGGAGGGGTTGTGGGTGGGGGATGAGCTAAATGGGTGACAGGCATTAAGGGGGACACTCGTTGGGATGAGCACTGGGTGTTGTACGTAGGGGATGAATCACTGGATTCTACTCCTGAAATCGGGTTACTCTGTATGCTAACCAACTTGGATGTAAATTAAAAAATAAAATAAAATAAAAAAATAAAATAAAATATATCAGTACAGGTTTTTAAAAAAAGTCAATGCTCACCAGTCTGATATCTGTTGTTTACTTCTAAAACACTTTAGCGTAAATGGTAGGATGTAAAGGTATGTGTTGATTCACACTACACCTTAGGACAGAGTCTCACAGGGGTCCTGTGAGCTGTCGCTAGTGATTCTGCTAGAGAGTGTAAATGACGTGGTAAACATTGTTTTCTGAACTTCACAAATCACACAGTGCTAGTAAGAATTTTTATCGAGGTTCTTTTGACTGGCTGTATGGTGGCAAACAGTACCACTGATTCCTTGGGGAAGGCTGTTAATAATGGACGAGTGCCATATTGCGTGTAGGCAGAGCCCTGGACTGAACGTACCAGAACTTTCAGAATTACCCCCCTCCCTCTCCCCCAAATCTCCCATGCTCCTGCCTGATCCATGGAGCAAACAAGTTGTACCCAGAGTGGCAATAGAAAAATGAAGGGCATTTTCACTCCAAAGAAGGAATTTTGATGCATTGCAATTTGGCTGCCCTCCACCCACTCCATCTTGTTGCTGTAAACATTTTGAGGCAAACATTATGCAGATTAGAAGGGAATTTTGTTACCACGTTTTCACATTTTTTTTTGCAATTTCTGTTCAGTTATTCATTATGCATCTTGCATAATAATTTATCAGCATTTATGTTTTCAAATATGTCTGAGGGACCATGTGGTGATGCTTGAAAATGACATGTGAGATGCAGGAAGTTTCTAGATTTAGACTTACAGCCCATTGTGGTAAAGTGATGGAGGGACTGAGAACTGCAATCTTCTGAGTCGTTCCATCACGTCAAAGTCCACACAAGAAGCTTGCACATGCGCGCAAACGATGAAAACGGTTTATCAGCGGATGTTATGGGTCACCCAAATGGTCCTGTCCCATTTCATGCTCTCCATGGGAAACAATTTACAAAAGGTGCAGTGACCCTGGCAAAGTGGAAAAGATACGTTATGTGAAATCCAACAAGGGGAGATGCTATTTTATTTTATTTTATTTATTTATTTATTTAATTTCTGTCCTTGACGGAATGTATTAAATAAGCAAACACCACCAACAAGCAAAACAAGTACTACAATGTAAAAATATTTAAAAAAAGACAACCCTCTCACATGCATAAATGAAAGATTGCACACAAAGAACTCACTTCTTTTCAAGCTTCAATAGTAAATATTCTGCTACTATGTATTAAATACTGCATGGTTTGCCCAAGCTAAGATGAAATCACATCATAAATCAATAAGCATTTTGCATTTTCTTTCATTATCTACTCAAAGTCATGCCTACTGCACCTCTAAACATTTCATTCAATCCAATTATACAGCAAACACTCCCAAAATAAACTTAGATTGTATTGCAGTTTCACTTAACAGTATATAAAATGCTGTGTTGTGACAGGTATCCACTATCCATTAGATACTGAATCAATTTTTCTTAAGCACTACTAACTGCTTGCTTTTCTTGAAGCTGGATCATTCTGAAAGTTTCCTGTTAGACCTATGAGTGCTGACTATTTTAAATAGCCATTGGAACCTTGGAATAGTGTCGCATATTTGTTAGTCTCTTTCAGAAAGATGGCTCAGGGAGCAACTTTTCTATTAACAGAACTTATTGCCCCCTCCCCCCCAACAAAAAAAGAAAAATCACATGTTTGGTTGAGGACCTAAGAATCCCCAGAACATAAAATTGGATTTAAATGCTAGGACCATTTACAGTGTGAAAGACGGAAAAGGGTCTCCTCTCAAACTGTAAGATGAGTTGACACATTGGTGACAAGCCACTTGATGAGAAAAAGTTTTGTTTCATAAACTGATAAAAACAGTTTCTGCATCTAGCTTGACACCAATTGTGTCATGTATAAGGTTTGGAAATAATGACAAAATTCAAGAAATGTTTTCAGTCACAAAAAGCTGCTCCAACAAACCAAGGCCAAGATGTATTTTCTATTTTGTCTTTGTATCTTGAGGCGAAGAATTGGTTTTGAGGGCGTGGCGTTGACATCTGTGCTGATAACCCCTCATCCGTGGTTGGCTCTTTTTTTGTAAAAAGAAAGAGGAAATCCTGACATTGTCACAGCGCAGCGATTGGTTTGTAAAGAGATGCTTGGATCGAAAACTCTTGGAGAGGAAGTGGAAAAATGTTTGGATGATGACACAAATACAGATAATTTTATTAGGCAAAGATTAGTTCAATGGAAAATTTTTAAAAATTTTATGAAAGCCCCTACAAAGAGACATAATCTCTCATGAACAGACATTTCGTGAGTGTGCTGGAGGGAACCTTCAAGAAGACCAGATTTTGCAGAGTGCTTCCAAGATGAAGGGTGGCTGGCGACACTCGCCAAATTCGCAGATGTTTTTCAATACACAAATCCGTCGAACAAGTCTTTGCAACGCCCTGGAAAAAAACGTTTTCCTCCCAAATGTCAAGATTTTTAGATTTAGAAGGAAACAGAATTCTTGGGAAAAAGATCACACTGCAAAGAAAACCTTGAGGCTTGCATATCTAATGCTATATCATTAAATTTCAATTCTTACTAAAAAAAAAAAAAAAACCAGAAGACTCACAGAAGAAACTTGAGCCATGTTTTCCTTGTCTTTAAACACAAGAGCATGACCAGGTAAGGGCGCCTTCCCTCAATCTTTTGCTCATCCTGAGAACACGGTTCTGGGAGAAGAAGTCTATGAGATGTACACTATCCAGGAGATGTACTGCTCTCTCCCTCGGCCAGGCCTGGATTTCTGTGTGACAGGAGGGTCCCACCAGTTACAAGCAATCAATGGGTTTTTGCTGCTGATGTCAGATCCTCACACACGTGAGCAAGCTGCGTCTTTCCACAATCACCAAGAGAAAGGGCAAAAATCATCAAATTTCAGTCGAAAATGAAATCTGTGTGTGTTTATGTCAGGTCGGACTCAGAACTGAATTTTTATGGGGCACAAAGTAAGCGGTTTCAAATTAAAGAGGTAAATTTCATCCTTTATTTTCAGTTTCAGAAATAACACTCTTTAAATGCACATGTAGGCTTATCAAAAGATGAAGAAATCAACACATACCATTTTGTAATGGCTAAGCCCATATCTGAGTTGATTATATCGCTTCGGAAGAAACGTTTTTCAGTGTCACGTCAAATGATTTCTTAAGCTGTTTTTTATTTGTTTTGCTTTGGCTTATGATTTTAGAAAGTCTCCTATTTCTTATCTGTAAATACATTTTCATGCTACAAATGACATTAATTAAGCAAATTTCTAATCTTTCTTTAAATGATCTCTAGTGAGCCAAATTTAGAAAAATTAAATTCTGTATTGGCTTAGCCCAATTATAACTGAAACTTATTATCTTGCTTTATGAGAGTTTAAAATGTCTAAAAGGAGAGGAAGAGTTAATTTTTAGAAAGGTAAACTAAGCTTAATTATCTGTTCTTCCTTTTTTCCAGCAAAGATTGGTTAACGTTATTTTTAATTTTAAACAAGGGAAAAAATGTTCACTTGCATATATGATATGCCACATACACCATACCTCTTTAGCATTTTGTATCTGAAAATCATTTAAAAGTTCCTCCAGATTAAAAAAAAATGGAGAAAGTCTGCTGGGGGAGCCATCCATCATCATCTTAGAAATATACCTTTCAAAGATACTAGAAATGCCTTCATAGGCATTTCCTGCAAGAAATGTAGCTCTTTTTATCCCTGATCAACACTAAGATTGTTTTCTTATTAGCATAATGAATGTGAAAAATGCATTTTATTTGTGAAATTAAAGGCTCATAATTGTTGGAAATTGGCTGTTAGTGGTGACATCAGTGGTGTTCTAGGTATGTAGGTTGCCTAAAATATTTCGGAGATGTTACTAACTCTTACAGGAGCAAATTCTATCCCTAAATGGATGCATGTCTAGACATTGGTTAAGGTTTCCTGATTATCTACTGACAAACGTAAGGGTAACAGAACCCTGTTCCCGCCATGTTGTGTCTGCCTCAAGTTAGTTTCATGCAAGATGTACACAGATCTCTAAAAGGTCAGAAATCTGACCCACAACCTCTACCACCTGCTTGCTAATAAATAATTGTTCACAAAAAGTCTCTATTTGTGGCAGTATTTAATCTGCGTCTTGACTTTCTTAGACTCAAGGGATGGATTTGTGAGGAAGTAGCCAACGCTCACCCAGTTCAAACTTTCCATACTATGTTTATCAAAAATAAACAAGAAGTTTGCATGGCTAAGAAAAAGTGGGCATGGTTCTCCTTTGCAATAATTAGGTTCATCAGTGGACGATGTTTTGCAAGATAAATGGGACTCAGGAAGAAAGGGGCAAGAGGTTTGAAGTGTTAGCAATGGGAGAGCCTGCCTATTGATTTATAGACTATGAATTGAATGAGGAAGGATGTGGAGCCATGAGGGTGCCTGTATGGTAAGAAAATAGGTCGGAAGCCGTTGATTGATGGAGTTACCATGTTCTCTCTAGTCCTTTTCTCCTTCAGGTCTGAAAAAGAAACCAAAAAGAGGTCGGTAGTGTGACCCCAAATTAAACCTTAAAACATCCCAAATAAAGAGACCAGCCCCTTGATGTAATTCTTTATTGTTCATGATGCTAGTTAGCTTCTTAATTCTGCAAATGTAGATTCTCTAAAGAGAAATTGTAATGCAATGCTGACACCTTTCCTTCCTGGTTCTTTTTCTTGCATCCATACATAGGAAGTACTAAATGAACACACGGATATTTAGCAGCACTTTTACAAAATAAAATTTGATATAGCAATTTGTTGCAAAACTTAATCATAGAAAAATTTTCCACCAAGGGGTGCCTCGGTGGCTCAGTGAGTTCAGTGTCTGACTCTTGATTTCGGCTCAGGTCATAATCTCTCGGTTTGTGAAATGCACTGATGGCGTGGAGCTTGCTTGGGATTCTGTCTTTCCTTCTCTTTCTGCCTCTCCCCTGCTCAAACACTCTCTCTCTTTCTCTCTCTCAAAAGAAATAAATAAACTTAAAAAAGTAAAATTTTCCATGGAAATGAATTTCGAGTTAACCACTATTTTATTTTCCATGAAAATCAGAAATTCACACAGCTTATTGTCCACATTAATGTGACTTTATTATTTCACTCTGTTCTTCAACACAATTTTCCTATCGTAGGAAGCTCTCACTTGGAAAAATAAAAGTTGCAAATAACCTTATCGCTCATTGCAAGGATTTCCTGAAAGACTCATCAACAAACCTTAGAAAATAGCAAACAATACTTTCTGCCCTGAGACTATTTTTATCTCTGGTCTAGAAATCTTTGTATTGCAATTGTCATGAATCCTGAACTATTACATCTTAATCTCTACCCACTGCTCATTGAGCCCCACACTGAAAGGCATGCCATTAATCAATCTTCAAAATCGTAGAAATTCCCTAAATCTCTTTTCTGAGGTGGTACTAATCTGCAAGAAGAATAAACATAAATATAAACTTATTTGTATTAATGTCCAATTGTTTTAAGTTGTATTTATTAATTTGAGAGAGAGAGGCCAAGTAAGGGAGGGCCAGGGAGGGAGGAAGGGACAGAGAATCCTAAGCAGGCTCTGCACTGTCAGTCCAGAGCCTGATACTGGGCTCAAACCTAGGAACCATGAGATCATGACCTGAGTTGAAATCAAGAGTCAGACGCTTAACAGACTGAGCCACCCAGGAGCCCCTCAACTTTTTTTTTTTGTACATCAGATTACAGTTTTTTTTTTAAATAAAATTGTAAGGTAACTTTTATGGACTATTAGTAAGCATTGTGGGTGAACATTTTATAAGCACTGAGTTCTCAAAACATCATGTGATGGGTTGCTGGAGTGGCTCAGTCGGTTGGGCATCTGACTTCAGCTCAGGTCGGTCATGATCTTGCAGTTTGTAAGTTCAAGCCCCAAGTCAGGCTCTGTGCTGACAGCTCAGAACATGGAGCCTGCTTCCAATTCTGTGATTCTGTGTCTCCCTCTCTCTCTGCCCCTTGCCTCAAAACTAAATAAACATTAAACACACACACACACACACACACACACACACACACACACATCATGTGATAGGTGCTGTTATTATACCCAGTTTACAGAATGGGAAAATAAGGCTTAAAAGGATCGCATAATTTCCCTTAGGTTATACAACTAGAGAAGGGCCAGTATCTGAACTCTGGTGATTTATCCTCAAAGCCTACCTTTTAAACCACTAAGTGTCCCTTCCAGTCCTTTTATTTTATTTTTTTAAGATTTTTTTTTTTTTTTTTTTTTTTTTTTTTGGTAATCTTTATACCCAACATGGGACTCAATCTCAAAACCTTGAGATCAAGAGTCATATGCTCCAGGAACTAAGCCAGCTAGGCTCTCCCCTTTCAATCCTTTTAGACATGAATGGTTATCAAATATGTGACTTTTATTTTACAGACTTTTCTTTTTATCTACCCCTGATCTATACCAGGAGAAGACTTAATATTATATCTAGTCCTTGACCCAGCCTAAATATTTGCTTCTCTAAGGCTGAAAATGGATCCTATGCTATTCCAGAGAGTTAATTCCCAAGAGCTATAAATCGTCCAATCATCTTTTAGAGCATGGAATGATGGTGAAGGAAAGGAGATACTGACATCTCAAGTAATTTAGTTTATCAATAACACGTGAACTTGCTCTACTTTAAAGCAATTTACAAAGGGATTTGTACACCTCATTTCAACTGTTTCATCAAGGTCTTGACTCATTGCTGCAGGTTGCATAATTAGTCACATTAATCCAGCAAATGATGGCAAAATGCTTAGTAATGATGTCTGACTGGGGCATTTCCAGAGAACCTTTGTTGTTTAATTAGGAGATAATGGATGAGAGGGTGGAGAGCACACGGGTATGAAAGGCTCTTGCATGTCGATGTGCATATGCCCAGTTCAATACAATGGCTTTTTAAGCCAACTCTTCAAATACATTGACATCATTATGGTACATGAATTTAAAAGAGGTTATTATTCACTAACTAATTTTATTTTAACATATACTTAGGAGCAACCAATTACTACTGGGGATAATAAAAGGTGCCCAGTGAACAAATGTACTCAGTATAAAGAATGATGCTTATAGTCACCCCTAGGTCTCCACTTACCTACCATCTTTCCACATGGAGAAGTCTATTTGGAAATTTCTCTCTTATAAATGTAATACCAAACCATTAAATTGTAAAATAATTTTGTGCTTATCTTTTCTTATTGCAGTCCCACTGAAAACAAATGAAGAGTTTGTCCTCTTATTGTGTTTCTACTGTTTGTTTTCAAAAGGTTGTATTTAAATTTACCTTTCAGTTGGATTCTTTAGTTTCAAATAATAGAAAAGCAAACCAAGACTATCTTAAACAAAAAGGGAGATTTATTGGCTAGAGAAAGAGTAGGCTTCACGGTTTGATCAGAGTCTGGTTCGAGCCCTAGATGTTTCTTTCCACTCTGCCCTCTTCTGTATCCTTGGGCTCATTGGTGTCTCTCACTGCCAGAAGTTGGCTAACAATTATAGCTGGACTACGGTATGTCTGAAAAGAGAAGAGGTGACTTCTCACTGCCACCTAGCATAAGTAGGGAGCTTCTCACGAACTGGCTCACACCTGTGAATCCACATGGCTAGGGTAATGATGTATGCCAACTGGTTAAGACTTGGGCAACTGAACTAAGAGGGCAGGGACTATTCTTTTCAGGCCCATCAACTTCTCAAAAGGTGGGTCCCCTAAGACCTTCCAACCTCCCACTGCCCCCCTAGCTGAGAATGGGGTCAGACACACTCAAGCTGTATGGAAGCTATCCACAGAGGGAGAGAGTGTGGATGTTGTGAAGACAATTTTAATGTCTGCTGCCATTTACACCAGTAACCTAGGTACAGTGTTGGGAGGAGCCATTTGAGTTAGTTATGTGGGGACACTGAACTCCAGGACTGGTTGGTCAGTCTTACCATTGCAAAATCCCTCTTTTTGGCCAAACTCAGGCTCATCTAAGCTTTTGTCTTGACTAGTCCTCAACCATGGCCAGTAAGGACTATAGATCCTCAGTATAAAAGATTTCATCCAACCACCCACACTAGGAGACCCAAGCAAGCAGGGTCATAGTTTCTAACAGCTTGATAGTTTCAGGATGACCCTAGTCCTCCTTAAGTTCTTGACTGGAAAAACTCAAGGCTGCAAAAAGATTCACCATTTGGTCCAATCAGCACCTGAAGATAGCACCCTTGTTTTCCAGTCTCTGTGGGAGGGCAGGAGCCCAACTTGAATAAGCATCAATGAACAAATCCAATGACCTGAATGCATTGACCAACTTTCCTCCCCCTTTTTGTAAATTTCTACTTCCCCAACTCTTCTCCGGCCTCCACCGCTTCCCCACTCCCCCTGAATCCCACATTCTCCCTTTAAAAGACCCAGTCACCTCTGCACAGATAGACGATGAAGTTGACTCATGGTAGACTCTCTTCCCTTTGTGCCTTTAAGCAGTGTCCAGGCATTGGTTATCTCGGACATCATGCCATTCAAGAATGACTTCCAAATCCCTATTCCTTCTCTGTCCTCCCATTATTGTCATTTCCCTGGGTTTATATAACACAGACTTTACAGTAAGACTCATTACTCTGAACTTCAGAGAACTGCTAAAGCCTTTGATGTATCAGTACCTTAGCAACTGTCTACAGATCAGAGATTTAGTTTGAATTAGTTGTTTTTATAACTGATGGCATTGTGGTAATGAATAAACGCACAACACATGTATAATGTAGTTCATTTTATAATTTAAAAATGTTTCATAAAGCTTTCACTTCTCTCATCCCTGATTGATGGATTTACTTGTAGATGACAACATCTCATTGAAATAAGTCTCCTGATATTTTTCCAGAGATGAGAGCTCATCTCCTTTTCTGGAGAAGAAGAGAGATGAAGCATTTCCCCTTCTAATAGGCTTTGGGAAGTTGTAAAGTTCAAGATATTAAGGCAGATAATTTATGAAACGCTTGCTTAAATTCATTTATTCTGTCAAAGTTCTTCAGCCAAAAGCACATGAATAGTACAAGTTGAACTTATTACTTAAGAGAGTAATAAGTAGCACTGAGTGAGAACACACTGTAGGGAACATGGGGTGTCCCCATAAGAAAGCACTGAAAAGAACCACTTACACAATTTGGGTGAATTGGAGGAGGCCTACAGAGTTAGAGGTTTTCTCTAGACTGGATAATGTCTAAGGCTGAGTATCTCAGTAAGTCTTACATATGGGGAGAGGAGACTAAAATAAAAATAAAGCTGTAAAATCACTCATTTTAGGCAGGAGAAATGCCTGCTATTTGTGGGTGGCATACAGACCTTGTTTTGTCTGAGCTTAGACAGAATTATGAAGTCACTTCATCTCGTTTTCTCATGGTCTCCACGTAACCCTGTTTGAAGTTGGTGTTCTGTGAGATTGTTTACATCTCATGGGAGAAGAACATTACTTCCCCGTGAGTGCCAGCCCAACCTCTGAACGTCAGGGGCTGCTCTCTTCTCCTTTCTCAATCCACTCAGCATTGTTAAGTGCTTATTGTGTGCTGGGATATCCTCACCAATTAGAAGTGGTTCCTGTCGCTAAGGAATTTACAACTTTGTGAGGGAAAAAAAGCAGGTAAGAAATAGAAGATTGGCATGTATTCATCAAGCATAGACTGTGTACCTGCTGTATGTCAGGCTGTGTTGGGCGTGGGGTATGTTAACTTAAAAGAAGAGCAGAGATTGCTGCCCTCATAGACCCCTTATTCTTCAAGGAAGGGATTCTGAATAATAAACAAAATAAAGAAGTATATTGTCAAATTTTTTCAAATGGAAAAGTAGACGGAGTTAGGTAAGGAGAAGTGTGAGAGGGAGAGGTAGACTGCATGTTGTCCTGGGTGAGAAGGTGGATCTGGTACAACAGGCAGGCTGGGATGACTAGGAGAGGGAAATAGATGGTCATTCAGGCATAATCTGCAGACATGTTTCCCATTTCTCTTTGAAAGTATACAAACCAAGGAAAAATAATATCTGGGTTGTTTACTTATTTTATACTAGAAGTCATGTTGAACATCAGTATGGCTTTCAGAAAGATTACCTATTTTTTATGGAAACAGAAAGTAATTTTGAGTATGTTCTCTCATCTATCTACATTTTACAAGATTTTGAAATTGCAAAGCAAATTTTTAAATTTTACATTGCAGAAAAGGAGGAAGATATCCATTGGTCCATATTTGCTTACTTACCGACTCTTACGTTGACCAAGTTTGTTGGTTACAGACATTGGACTATGAAACTAATGTGGACTCTCCCACTGTCACCAGACCCCTCTTGTTCTCTGTCAGCTTTGGAGCCCTGGACTTATTCACTTCTCCGAGACTCTCATTTCTGCCGGTGCTTTTAAAATAGTGACCTGCTGTATTTCCTTTGAGTTCATCTACTGTCTGTCTGTCAATTTTATTTTATATTTTTCTTAGGAATATAGTGGGTCATGACAGGGAACTCTGGGGAGATAGTTTCTCCATCTAAATGGGGAGCAAAGAAGAGGTAACTGGACAGTCTTTCTCATGTCAGGAGGAGAAGCTGTGCTACCTGTTCACAGACATGTTATTAGCTTAATTCGTTTCTTCCCTGCTTCTCATTTTGGCTGTTAAGGAATTTTCTTAGGAATAACAACTACTCACTTTTTAAAATTAGTTGGTTGTTTCTTATGTCTCTGAGGTATTGCCTATTTTTCCAATTTCATCACAAACAGATGTAGACCTGGAGAAATAGTACTGGATGAAGTCTATCTTCTGCTTTTCTAGATTCAATGCTCTTTCCTTAAGAAACAGAATCCCAGCACAGGAAGGGATCTTAAAGGTCTTCTGGACTACCCTTCCCGGCTACACCCAAGACCCAAGACCCCAACTGATCATGAAATTCTGTGTTGAAATGTCCCCCATGGAAAGAAATTCATTTCCACACAAGGTAGTCTGTTTCATCTTGCCACAGCGCTGACTCTGTGTGTGTGTGTGTGTGTGTGTGTGTGTGTGTGTGTGTGTGTCTTCTACTCACTTAGTATATAGCTCTAGCACTAGAGGCCATGAGGAAAAATACATGGACTCTTTTGGGCAACAACCTTTCAAATAACTGATACCCCTCCAGGGTATCATCAGTTCTTGCTTATATATTCTTACTGTATCAAACGTGCTCCTCTGCTCCACAAACTTGAGAAAACACAAATCCCTTAAAAGAAAACACAATATGTTATATATTGTTGACTTAAATTAGTTGTTATTTAAACCTATAGAAGTATAAATGGGGCATAAAGTTTATGTTTATGGTTCTTAACCATAAACTTAGAATTTTAAAGTAAGCAAAAGTGATGCATCACTTACATATAACACCCAGTGCTCACTAACTTCTACTCCTGAAACAAATATTACACTATATATTAACTAACAGAAATTTAAATAAAAACTTCAAAAAAGCAAAATAAGCAAAAGTATAAAACTGATAAAATCAGCAACCTTATATAACAGGACAGATTACATTTGTGTGAAACCAAATTGTTTTTAATGTGAAGATAATATGTCTATGATGCAAATTCCTTTGATTTCATCATGCACATATTTCTTGATGCTTTGTGCTAACCCAATTTTCCTACCACTTTTTCTGTATATACAATGAGGAATAAAAAATGTTGTTTCATAGAGTTTTTATAAGAATTTCATAAAATCAAGTATGTTAAGAACAGTTCTTGATGCAGAATAAAATGGCTATTCTTATTATCACTCATAATTTATATAGCTAGTGCTAAGTAAAACTAGTGTGTAACACCACTTAACAGATTTGAATGAAATACAGTAACACCTGGTTGATAAACGTCTTCCAAGTCCAGAGCCAGCTTCCAGTCCCCAGTACGGCTTTTGAAATTTGCTCTGAAAATTCCTGGTCATGACTCTTTCTAAATTAAACAGATTTTCCAGTTGCATGCTAGAAAACAGGTTACCCCATGTAAGCAAAGCCAGGAGAGACTCGTAATAACATAGAAAGGATATTCCTTGCTGCATTTCACTCCGTCAGCCATGATACTTCTGTCAAAGGGCTGAACTGCTATGTTCAGAATCAAGAAAATATTATTGGCCTAGCTTCATTACCTTGGTTGGCCTGAGATGGATTAAGTTTTGATTTTCTCTGTCTTTGGACGTAATAAATGGCAGCAACCTGAAGGTTAATGAACTGCTCACAGAGTTTTGGTATAGTGAAACTTTACGAACACTTCTTTCTATCTATACCACAGCAAAGGCTAGATTTATAGCTTTACTTTAGGTCCTGAAAATATATTACTTCCTACTGCCATTCACCAAAAAGACTTTAGTTACTCTGTAAGTCAAAGAACACAATGAAATGGGCAAAAGATGTTGTTACTTTTAAAGATCTTATCAACATAGAGGTCATCTCCTTAGATTCATTTGTCTTTTTGAATTATGATATTTGAGTCATGAAGTTATATCAAACCTTATGCTCAGGTGTTTACTATGGGACAATGGGATATTTTGACTAAACACCATCCCTGAGCTGGCTCTTTGTGCCCAGATGCACCAGCAGAGGCACCGTATTAGACAAGATTCGAATAATACAAAAATACTCAAAATTGTATTATCAGCTCAGTTAGAGTTGTTGTTTGCTTTCTTATTCAGAATATTTGTTTAAAGACACACTGAAGAACACACACACACACACACACACACACACACACACACACAGAGCCTTCTGGTGTATAGCTAAAATGAAACTAAAAGACTTTGGTTGTTTTGAATCAAGTTCTTTCATAGTAATTTCCAGTAATTGTTTTTTTAAATGTCTCTTTCAGATCAGAAGAGCTGTGGAAGACCTGTTTTGCCCTGGTGTATACTTTTAGAAGTTACCTTGCTAGACTTTTAATTCAGGAATATTTCAATTTACAATTTTCAAACTGGGGGATGTGGGCTACATGAAGACTTTCCAGGTGATATGGACCAAGTAGTTTTTGAAGCCTCCATTTCCAGATTCTTGACCTCTTTGTGTCCTTTTTCCCTAAAAATGATCTGTATAAGAATGCAAGGGGCAAGTCTCCATGCTTTTGTCCTTGGCTCCCTCTCCTTCGCAGTCCCTGGGCCTTTACCGTATCAAAGAGAGGCAGACCTCTCCACCGCCTGAGATCTTAATCTGATGCTTCTCTGGGGTTTTAAAACTTCTGTGCCAATTCAAGAAGGTAGAGTCTGGAGTCATCCCTCAATAAAGGCACAACAAAGCCATGGAGATGGTCCATACAGGTAAAGCAGGGCATCAGAATGAGGGTACTTTGACTTGAAAAATACTCCAAACTCAGTCACGTCATAGAAAATGGGCCTGCCACAATGATGATACTTTGACACTTTTTTATTCTCACTTCACCTTTTCCATTCCTGGAGCATTGTCAAGAAATGCATCACTACGGAGAGAAATTTCTAAAAGAATGAAGTAGAGAATCTGCTAAGTCTGAAATAGAAAATGACCAGAAAAATACTGTAGGTCACCACACTTGAATTTAGTTCATTCAGGGAGAAAACTCTTGGCAGAGCTCTGTGCCTCCGTTATCTGTTCATTCATCCATCCATCTATCCTAAAATATTAGAACTGCAAAAACTATTAAAAGGCTGGTATGCACATGAGTAGATGCTGGTGAATCACCTCATTCATCCCTGTCTCTGTCTGAGACTCAGTGCATATTTTGCAGGATTTCAAAGAAGAGAGAGGAAACAGTTTCATATTTTTTCTAAAGATCACTCCTTTAAGGAAAATGTATTCATTTTCTATGCTGCATAACAAATGACTCCAAATTTAGTCACTTAAAACAACAGCGATTTCTTATCTCATAGTGTGTGGGGGTCAGGAGTCTGGGTATAGCTTAACTGAGTGTTCTGCTCAGGGTCTCACAAGGCTGATGCGAAGGTGTTGGCAGGGGCTGGTACAATCATCTGAGGTTCAGAGTCCTTTTTTCAGCTCACCGGTTGTTGGAAAAATTCCTTTCCTTACTATTGTATGACCGAGATCCCATTTCCCGGCTAGCTGTTATCAAGGACTGATCTCAGCTCCTGGAGGCCACCCATGGTTCCCTGTTGTGTGTGGTCTCATAGGTAGATCACAACGTGGCCATTTGTTTTCTTCTGTCCAGGCCAGCAGGAGCACGGCCACTGCTGCTTTCTTTCTCTGTAAGGGCCTACCTGATTAGATGAGGCCCACCCACAATGATCTGTCTTTTGTTGAACTCCAAGTCAACTGATTTTCAACCCGATCATGAGGACATACCTGCTCATTCTGCAGTTAATGTCCACAACCAAGGAAAGAGATTATATAAGATATATATGCCATGGGGTAGGAATCTTGGGGACCAGGACAGAATTCTGCCTACCACCGTAGACTCCTTGGCTCTTGATCATTTAAATTCCTCCCCAATGCAAAATACATCCATCCCTCCAAAGGTTCCCAAGAGTCTCATCCCACTGCAGTATCCATTCAGAGCCCCAAATCTCATCTACATCTTAGCAGCTCATATACAAAATGCAAACCAGTGCCAGGTGGGGAACAAGGCTGCTAGGTGTAATCCATTGAGCACAGTGCCTGGGGCACAAATTTTCTCCATCTGTGCGTATATGAAAAGATAGAAATTATTTGCTCCCAATATGCCCAGTGGGATAGCCACAGAATAATAGTTGCAGATATTGTGGTTCCAAAAATGAGAAAATGGAAGATACAACCCTACATACCCATTAAAGGCAGTCCTGAAATCCAGGTGAGCAAGTGAGAATTTCCTGGTCAGATTTCAAGGCCCGGGAATAATTCTCCCTGGTTCCCAGATCCACTGTCTAGGCTCTTGGTTCTCTCCTCTGACTCCTTCCTTTTTCATGAAGGAGTTGAGGAATTTTAGCAGCCAAGTGGCCAGTTTCCTGCAGGGAATTTTGGGAGTCCAACTGTCTTTTTTTTTTTTTTTTTTTAATTTCCTATTCTCTTTGTCCTTTTTAGCCCAAGATGGCCATGGTTCTGCTGAAATAATTTCCTTCAGCTTGTGAGCCTTTAACAAATTTTACTTATTTCACTCCATTTGATAAAAGCTACTTTTACAAGTGTTTTCAAGGTAATCATTTAACTCTCTTAGGCGGCAGGTAAGTTATCTGAAGGACAACAGCCGGAAGCTTCCCTGAGGCCTTCTCACTTGGCCAAGGCACACTTATACTCTCTTGAAAGGGCCTTTGGATGGCTGAGTATGTTCACTTTTTCATCTTTCTGAGGTTTATTTGTTCATCAGTTGATGGGCTTCAGGTTGTTTCTAGTTTGGGGCTCTTATGAATAAAGCTTCTATAAACTCTTGTTTACAAGACTCTGTGTGGGCATGTGTTTTCATTTCTCTTGGGAGTGCAATTGTTGGGTAATAGGGGAAAAAAAGATTACAGGAAGCTGTAAAACTTTTTCCAAAGTGGTTGTACCACTCCAACCAGCAATACATGCAATTTCCGATTGCTCAGTATTTTAAACTTTAGCCATTTTAGTGGGTGTGCAATAATATCTCTCTGTGATTTTAATCTGAATTTCTCCAGTACCAACATATTTGGGCATTTTTTGTATGCTTATTAGCTACTGATTATAAATTCCCTTGTGAAGTGTCTATTCAGGTTGATTTGCCCATGTTTTTAATAGACTTTTTTACTACTGAATTGGAGGGATTTTTTAAAAATACATTTTCTGTAAACAAGCTATGTTTTCAGGTATAGGTGTGGCAAACAGTTTCTCCCAGTCTGTAGATTTTCGCCTTCATTTATTTTCTTACGTGTTTTTGATGAGAAGTTTTTTATTTTGATGAAATATACTTAATCAAAAATTGTTTATAGTGAGTAATTTCTGAATCCTGTCTAATAAATATTTGTCTAGTCCCCAGGTCATGAAGATATTCTTTTAATATTCTTCTAGAAGTGTGAGTTTTATCTAGAAGTTTTTCCCGTTAGGTCTCTAATCCACGTTAGATTAATTTTTGCATGCAGTGTGAGGTGTGCATCAGGTATGTTTTACTCCATGTGGACACCCAATGGTTCCATCACCATTTGTTAAAGGACTTTCTGTTCCATGCGTCCCGAGGCTATTGATGGTAGTGCACTCGGTTAGGAATGCCTGCGGTGCTCACCAAGGCACCCATCACTCACAGGAAGTACCACAGACACTTCTACAGCAGCCACTATTTATGGCTGGGCCAGCTCTTACCATTTTTATTATGATCAAAGGACACACTTTAGCAAGAAATCATTATGAAATTTTGAGGAAGAAAATGAATGATTCACAAATCCTGGAGGGTAGAGGGCATACCCAAGAGACCACATAGAAAACCCTGGGTAGAGAGAGAACAAGAGTATGAACCTGGGTTTCTGCCTTTATTAGGGTGCAAAGGTGGGGTATCTAGGGTTTTGTGGCTCCTTCTTTATTGTTTAAGGCATAAAAGTGGGAGTTAGTAGGAAAGGAGAAGTGGGATCATGCATATAGCCAATTATCTAGGTCACCTAGGGCTTTCAGAAATAAGGACCTTCATGGGAGAAGTAATCTGGTTCCTGGTCTGGTTGTTCTGCTGCTAGCTGTGCCTTAAAGTTGGCAGTATACTTATTTAAGATGGAAGTCTTTTGAAATGGATGCCTTGGCAATCAAAAAGCTCAATGTCAGGCACTGACATCACACTTACATTCTCTCCTATAATTGCTTTGGTGTCTCAGTTGAAAACCAATTAATTGACTGTATAAGTCTGGGTCTCTATCTGGACTCTCTGTTCTGTTCCATTATCTATTTGTCTATATTTATGTCAATGACAAACTATCTTGTCTCTTATGCCTCCATAAAATTGTTAAAGACAGGATATTTCTCTAACTTCATTTTTTTCAAGATTGTTTTGACTACTATAGGTCCTTTGAATATCCATGTACATCTTAGAATCCACCTGCAATGTCTATAAAAATGCAATTTTTATAGGTATTCATGGAATCTATAAATCAATTTGGAGTAAACATTGTGACAGTGTCTTCTGATCCATGAACATAGTATATTTTTCCCTTCATTTATGCTTTCCTTAATTTTTCTCAGCAGTGCTTTGTCGTTTTCAGTATACGGTTGTTGCATATATTTTGTTAAACTCATTCTTAAGTATTTTATTTTTTATAGTAATGTAAGCCAAAAGCTTTTAAACATTTAATTTCTTTTTCTTTAAATTGTTTTCAAATGCTTATTTATTTTTGAGAGAGAGAGACACAGAGTGTGAACAGAGGAGGGGCAGAGAGTAAGAGGGAGACAGAATCTGAAGCAGGCTCCAAGCTCTGAATTGTCAGGACAGCTCGAACCCACAGACTGCTGAGATCATGATCTGAGCTGAAATTGGATGCTTAACTGACTGAGCCACCCAGGTGCCCCTAATTTCTGATGGTATAATTTATTTTTGTTTTTTGACCATGTGTTCTATAACGTTGACAGATTCACTTAATAGGTATAGTCACTGCAATAATATTTCATAAGTTTTTTTTCCTAAACTGGCATTTATTTATTTCTTTTGATATTTTAATTTTTTTTTACTTTTTTATTTTTTTCTGTGGATACTTCCTTTTTTAAAAATAGTTTATTGTGAAATTGGTTTCCATATAACACCCAGTGCTCTTCCCTTCAAGCGCCTTCTTCCATTACCACCACCCCTCTCCCCGCCTTCCGCCCTTGGTTCGTTTTCAGTATTCAATAGTCTCTGATGATTTGCGTCCCTCTCTCTCCCCAACTCTCTTTCCCCCTTCCCCTCCCCATGGTCCTCTGTTACGTTTCTCCTGTTAGACCTGTGAGTACAAACATACAGTATCTGTCCTTCTCTGCCTGACTTATTTCGCTTAGCATAACACCCTCGAGGTCCATCCACGTTGCTACAAATGGCCAGGTTTCATTCTTTCTCATTGCCATGTAGTACTCCATTGTGTATACATACCACATCTTCTTGATCCATTCATCATAAGTTTTTTTAAAAATAGATTTTATCTTTTAGAGCAGTTTTATATCTACAGCAAAACTGAGCTGAAGGTATAAAGATTTCCCATACACCACCTACCTCAACACAGGCATAGTCTCCCCCATTATTAATATCCCACACCAGAGTGGTACATTGTTACAACAGATGAGCCACACTGATGTTCTCTATTCTCCATTCTCGCTAGCACTTGATATTTCTTGTCTTTTTGATAATAACCATTTTAACACATGTGACGTGATGTGTCAGTGTGCTTTACATTTGTATTTCCTTGATGACTAGTGATGCTGAGCATCTTTCTTATGTGCCATTTGCATGTCTTCTTTGGGGAAAAAATGTCTATTCAATTCTTCTTCCCATTTTTAATTGGATTATTATTATTATTTTGCTATTGACATATATGAGTTTCTTATGTATTTTAGATATTTAGTGCTCATCAAATAAATGTGTCATTTGCATCCATAGGAGGTATTTTCTTCCATCCATAGGATGCCTTTTCATCTTGTTGATTGTTTCTTTTGCTAACAGAAGCTTTTTAATTTGATACAGGCCCACTTGTTTACTGTTGATTCTGTTGCTTAAGCTTGCGGTCTCATGTACAAAAAATTATTGCAAAGACTGATGTCAAGGAGTTTCCCCCTATATTTTCTTCTAGGAGAATTATGATTCCAAGTGTTATATTACATTTTTTTTTACATATTGAGTTAATGTTTGTGTATGTTGTAAGGTAGGGACAGAGTTTCATTCTTTTGCATGTGGATATCTAGTTTTATGAACACCACTTATTAAAGAGACTATCTTTTTCCCGTTGAGTATTCTCAGCTCCCTTGTTTGACAGTGGTTGATCGTATATTCCTGTGTTCATCTGGGCTGTTGATTCTGTTCTGTTTGTTCATGTGTCTGTTTTTATGTCAGTATCATACTGTTTTAATACTCCAGCTTTGCAATATAGTTTGAAATCAGGATGTATAATGCCTTCTGCTTCATTTCTTATCCAAGATTACTTTAGTTACACAGGATCTTTTATGGTTCCCTCTGAATTTGGGATTGATTTATTTTATCTCAGGGAAAAAGGCAACTGAAATATTCTTTTAAGTTTATTTATTTATTTTGAGAGAGAGCATGAGTGGAGGAGGGGCAGAGAGGGAGAAAGAGAATCCGAAGCAGGTTCTGGGCTGACAGCGTAAGGCTTGAACTCATGAACTGTGAGATGATGACCTGAGCCAAAATCAAGAGTCAGATGCTTAGCCACAGCCACCTTGCTATAGGATTATTGATAGGAATTGCCCTTTAATATAAAGATCACTTTCAATATTATAGACATTTTAAGACATTCTTCCGATCCATGAACACAAGATATCTTCCAATTTATTTGTATCTTCTTCAGTTTCTTTTGTCAATGTCTTACCATTTTCAATGCACAGCTCTTTTTCCTCCTTGGTTAAAATTTATTCCTAAAAATTATTCCATATTATAAGTGAGATGGTTTCTCGTTATAACTCTTTCAGATAGTTCATTATTAAAGTATAGAAATGCAACTGATTTTGTATGTTGATTTTGTATCCTGCAACCTTACTGAATTTGGTTATTAGTTCTAACAGGTTTTTGGTGGTGTCTTTAGGGTTTTCCACATATAATATTGTCTCATCTGCAGCAGAGACATTTTTACTTCTTCCTTTCTGAACTGGGTGAATTTCACTTATTTCTCTTGCCTTGGGTAGAACTTTCAGTACTAGGTTGACTAGGAATGGTGAGAGTGGACATACTTGTTTTGTTCCTCATCTCAAAGGAAAAGCTTTCATCACTGAGTGTGACATTAGCTGTGGATCTGTCATATATGGCTTTCAATATGTTGAGGCACATTCTCTCTGGATTCAATTTGTTGAGTGTCTACCGTGATGTTGAATTTTAGCAGTTGCTTTTTTTCTGCACCTCTTGAGGTCATCATATAGTTTGTATCTTTCATTCTATAAATGTGATGTATCACATGTATTGCTTTGTATATTTTGAACCAATCTTGCATCCTATGAATGAATCCCACAATCATTTTGATGTGCTGTGGAATTGGTTTGCTGGTATTTAGCTAGAATTTCCACATCTATATTCACTAGAGATATTGGACAGTAGTTTTCTCTTCTTACAGTGTTCTTATCTGGCTTCCATATCAGGGTAGTGCTTGCCTTATAAAATGAATTTAAGAGTGTTTCCTTCTCTCAATTTTTTGGAAGAGTTTGAGAAAGATTGAAATTAATTATTCTTTAAATGTTTGGTAGATTTTATCTGTGAAACCATCTGATCCCGGGCTAGACTTTTCTTTGTTGGGAGATTTTCGATTACTGATTCAGTCTCCTTACTAGTAACTGGTCTGCTCAGATTATTTACTTCTTTAGGATTCAGTCTTGGAAGGTTGTATCTTTCTAGGAATGTATCCATTTCTTCTAGGTTATCCAATTTGTTGGCATAGAAGTGTTCATGGTTATCTCCTAATTTAGATTCTAAAATCAGGAATCTTTTTATCTTCTTTTTCTCTACTCTGTATAATTTACCTCAGATTAATTCATATTTTTGAAACCTAATAGTCCTGACATGTTTGAAAGAATAAAGGAGAATTTTTAATAAAGATGACATGATTATGACTTTTCAAGTGTGCTATATCCTTACATAATGCATTGTATTTTCCCAGAACTTTTTTAGACATGGGAGTCTAATTTATAGCAGAAGCAAAAAGCCTGATCTCTACCCGTTGTTCCATTTTGAACTTCATTATCAAGCATTCTGTCTTGTCCTATAAGTAATCCTTGGCAACATTCTTTGTTTTGGATCAACGTTTCTTTTATCTCGCACCTCTAACCACTAACGTGCTTATCCTCATGGGATCTCTTAGTCTCTGCTGGTCCGCAGCCTGCCCCTGTTCCACTCAGTTGCTCAGGTCCCCCTCCCCCACCCCCCACCCCCAATCAGCTGGCTTTCCATCTGGTGCAGCTAATTGATGAGAGGCTGGAGGATTAGGGAGGGGACAAGACAGGTCATTGCTTTTCTACCCTAGTCTTCAGTGGCATGTCTGGCGGTGCCTACTTGAGACTCCAGCCCCTACCAGACAGACCTGAGGTCACCCCAGTTTCCATTAGGTGGTGCCACCCCAGGTCCCAAGTGGCACTGCTTCTTCCTTTTGTCCTCAGCCTTGGGGCAGTAGTAGCTTTCTACTGTTGCTAATCTCCGGGTGGTCTGCTGCCTCCATTTGGCTTCTCAGCATTCTGACCGCGGGTGTCACCACTTCCCTGCAGGAAATTCCCTTTGTGGTCAATATTTGAGGAACTTTTTGTTCTTCTGGTTAAAAACTAATGGATACAATCACTTACAGAGTGCCTTATTCTCTGATTGTCTATAACAGCATCTATTTTCACAATCATGACTCTCAGTGGTCAGTGGGCCAGTGACCAGTGCAAAAATTCAAGGCTCTGTTGTAGTTCTTACAGAAAATAAAATGGAACTCCATAAACACAGTTTTATCCATAATACAAGCTACTTACTAGTAATTAAGTAAATGGATTACTAAAGGTTATGAACATCATATATATACATATATAAAATGTCATATATTTAATTTAATAACAGTGCTGAAAAATATTTCTAAATATTATAACTATTAATTCATAATGGCTTGCTTATATATATTGACTTATCAATATAATTATTTATGACATGGGTCATATCCTCATGACTAGCTTGTGAACCTCAAACCTAACCATGTATTAAGTTTTAAATTAAAAAACTAAAGGAGCCTGGGTGGCTCAGTTGGTTAAGCATCTGACTCTTGTTTTTGGGTCAGGTCACAGTCTCACAGTTCATGGCTTTGTGGGTTCATGCGGTGCATTGGGTTCTGTGTTGACAAGGTGGAGCCTGCTTGGAATTCTCTCTCCCTCTCTCTCTGCCCCTCCACCTTCTCAAAATAAATAAATAAACTTTAAATTAAAAAGCTAAATTTTGCGGTATCTGGGAGGCTTAGTTGGTTAAGCATCCAACTTCAGCTCAGGTCATGATCTCACGGTTTGTGACGTGAGTTCGAGCCCTGAGCCACGCTCTCTGCTGGCAGCTGGGAGCTTGGAGTCTGCTTCCAATTCTGTGTCTCCTTCCTCTCTGCCCCCCCCCCCTGCTCGCTCGCTCTCTCTCTCTCTCTCTCTCTCTCTCTCTCTGTCTTTCTCTCTCTCTCTCTCTCCAAAATCAACATTTAAAAAAATTTTAAGTTAAATTTAAAATGTTACCGCTTTTGAATATTGGTTCCTGGAAACCAATCCAGACTCAACGGAGTCTCCCTGGAGAAGGGGACCAGGAATTCATGCTTTTAACAACCTTCCCTCTTGGTAGCTAGCTTCCCACTGCATTATGAGTGTTTGGGAAGACAGAATGTCAAGTAGAAGACTGAGCACAAATAATGTCATTTTTAAACATCCCAGGTGACTGACTATTTGATCCTTGCTCTTTTGCCCCTGAGAAACTTACAGGGACTAGAAATAAACATTGGCCCCAGTTTTCAGAGGCCCAAATCCACTTAAGACATTGATGGCGCAAAAAGAGGGGGCGCCTCCCGTTATCTTCCCGAAGCTACTATCTTCTGAGTTTGACTGCAAAAACACTTAGTCATTCTGAGGTGTGACTATTTCTGTCTGATGGACAGGAAAGGGGGAAGTTTTACCCACATTAATAAAGAAGTTCTGGAAAGACCTTATATTTCCAGAAAATAAGTCAGTCTAGTAACACCATAGTCCTCTTTGTGCTTGTTTTGAACTACCTGCCGCTTGAATTCAGTCTGGGTGAGAAACAAGGGTCACAACACAAGGGTTTCTGATAGGAATCCATTTTCAGAGTTCCCGTAAGCTCCTCCTGGGGTTCCTCACATGTGCTCACCGTGGGAGAAAGTGCAAGCTGGTCCTCATTGGCCCCCCTCCCCACGTGCCTTGGTGTCGGTTGGGTCCCTGCTGTAGAACATGTCTACATTTCCCGGTCTTGCTTTCAGCTGGGTGCAGCTGTGCGAGTTAGCTCTGGCCAGAGGCTACGAATGGAAGTGATTTCCCTAACGTCTGAGTTCATTAGGGGAAGGTCCATGCTTCCAACCCACTTTCTCCTTTCCTCTTTTTAAGGTCTGGAATGCAAGTGTCATGGCGAGGTTGGCAAGGACTAGAGTGAAAGAGAAACTGGGAATGAGGGTCAGGGACGTGGGGGTCTTCACAGAGCATAGTCACTGTATCAGCTAGGCTTTTGCAAGAAAAAAGGTAAACATCTTTCACTGATGAGCCCATGTTATTAGACCTTTTCTTTCCTTGCTTTTGCATCTTTGAAACAAATGACACTGTGCTTTGGGTGGGCCCTGATGGTCAGAGAAAATGTTGTCCTTAAATTTTGTTGAAGATAACTGGGGGGAAAGGGTGTGGGGGAGAGGAGCTCTTTCCATTGGCTCTCTGGGCACAGAGGGGGAAGGCTCCCAATGCTTCTAAGACTCTAGCTTCGCCGCTGGTGTTCACGTCCCTGATGCTTCAGGGCTGTGGTGTCTGCCGTATCCCAGGATGAAAAATCGACCCTTCCCGTTGAAAAGAAACCCAACTGAAAGCTCTTCTCCACAACTTAAAAGACAGAGCAGGCTAGATGTTTAGTTAATGCACGGGTAACAGATCGCAGGGGCGTATGCCTAAATAGTCTAAATTTCTGGGATTTTCATGAAATAACTGATGTTACAACGATCACTCTGGGAACTGTGTGCAAATCAGAGGGCATTCGGGGAGTGCCCAGTCTGTGAACATCTTGTATCTCGTGTGCATCCCCCCAAAATAGTGAAAATCTGATCAACACAGAATGTTGTTCGGATTTAACCTTTACGGCATCTTAGGAGCCCAGGAAACATCTGAATGTAAATACTTTAAGAAAAAAGTTATCTATGTAATTGATTTCTACCCATTAACCCCTGCTTAATTCTTAAAAATCTCAGGATGACGGGGCAGACGCTACCATTTAATAGATATACTGATCCTCTTTTTGTTACTTCACATTACATGAACGACCCAGATTTGAATTGGGTGAGCTTACTTATACATGATTTTTTTCCAGGAAATACATTGGAAAAATTTTTTTGAGACTTGTGACAATTTGAAAAACCTTGGAGATAAATCATGTAGCCTCACATTACCAGAAAAAATGAAAAAGTTGGCTGTTATTTTAAGAATAGAGTATATAACACATATGACATAAAATATGTTACTCAAAAACAGAATCAGACCTATAAATACAGATGAGAACAAACTAGTGGTTCCCAGAGGGGACGGGGTGGGGGGCATGGGCGACATGAGGGAAGGGGAGTGGAAGATATCGGTTTCCAGTTATGAAATGAGTAAGTCAGGGGAATAGAAAGCACGGAGGAAGGATAGTCAAGGATATTGTAACAACATCTGGGGACGGATGGGAGCCACACTCCTGTTGAGCCTCAGCGCGTGTAGCAAAAATGTACAGACTTGTTGAGTTACTATGTTGTGCACCTGAAACTAATGTAACAGTGTGTCAGCGATACTCAAAAAAAAAAAAACTGAGAAAAAAAGTATGTGTTACATGACTGTTTATATAAAGGGTCAACAGGAGGCTATTAGTAGTTATGTTTTGGGGGGGTTAAAGTTATCTTTGGCCTTTTGGCTGCATGAGGGGTCGGCACCCCAACTCCCACATTGTTCAAGGGTTTAACTGTGTATTCTGAACATTTTTTAAGTCTTTTGAAATTCCAAAAGCCTCGCCTTCTGACGGCTGTAGGCTATGCCATTGAAAGGCCAGGCACCATTTGTTCAATTCCTCCCCCACCATCGAGTATTTGATACTTTGGTCTTCATCACTACTGATAACCGTGCGGTAGACAGAGACTGGGACAGAATATCGCCATCATCTGGCTTGCTCGTGCAGGTTTGAAATGCAACAGTGGTGGGGATGGGAGCAAAGGATACAGAGGGAACACCGTCCAGAGCTGAGGGCAGCCGCCATGCCTGCAGCGGGAACTAAGCACCAGTGCTTTCTCCCTCAAGTTTCATTAGCTTATCTGCTTTTTATTTGCAAGAGAATTAGAATTCATCATCATCTCCGAAACCCAGAAGCCCCTCTGATGTTGACCTTGCTGAGCTCTCGGCAGGAACTCTAACGACCAACAGCTGTAATTTATGGGGCCAGGGATGGCTGTGGATGGTTTACATATATTAGAGTCATACGTACAGTCTGTGGGATGCTGATAATTATCCCTATTTTACGGAGAAGAGAACGGAGGCTCAGAGAGAGTAAGTCACTGCCTGATGTCACAGCTAATAAGTCATGCTGGCATCCGTCTGGAGTCTGAGCTGAGCCCCTGCCCTTGGCCTCCGTGCCGGACTGCTGGTGCTGCTGCTGGTTCTGGGTGGAGGGCTCCCAGGTCAGGTTACTGGTGGGCTGAGTTCGAGAGGACCTCCAGCCTCCCGGAGAGCCAACTGGAGCAACAAGTCTGTGTTGAGGGATTTACCACAGGTGGCACTGGCTATGACAACACTAGTTCAGAGACCAAGCTTGGTGGCTGGCCCGATTTCTGGTTCTTCAGTGTGTCTCAAATCCAGCTGCATATTAGAGTCACTGATGGAGCTTAAAAAAAATCCCACTGGGTGGTCTACACACAGGGATCCTAGTTTAATTGGTTTCAATGGGACTCAAACATTGTTACCATGTACAGACTCTTCAGGTGATTCCAAGGTTGAGGACCATGCTCTAGGATCATCTGAGGCTTGGAACTTTGATGGTAGATAAAGGCACCAATGTGTCCTGTATAAAACACTTGAAATTATGTAAATTAATTTTTCAACCTTAACAAGAGTCTTGGAAGGGACAGCAGTTGCTAAAGATGTGATATACGAAGGAACTCTAACATTTACTTACGTGATCTGGGGCACCTGGGTGGCTTAACTGGGTAGAATCCAACTTCAGTTCAGGTCATGGTGTCACGGTTCATGGATTAGAGTTCCGAGTAGGTCACTGTGCTGACCCACTTGGGATTCTGTGTCTCTCTCTCTGCCCCTCTCCTGCTCATGCTCTGTCTCTCTCTGTCTTGCAAAAATGAATAAACATTAAAAAATTATTAAAAAGAATTTACTTACCTGCTCTGAAGTCCAAAGAACATGAATCCAGCGCTCAGCTGCCCAGCAGTGTTGGAAGTAGAAGTGGAGAAAAGCCTCCTGGATTTCTTGTTTCAGCCTAGAATCCATTTTAGCAAGGAAGCCGATGGTCTGCCCAATTTGAAATCTTATAAGTCATGAAATCACTGCCACCTAGTGTTACTCATTTTCTCTCTTTTCTTTTCCTTCCATGTCTTCTTTACCTCCATTCCTTTCCCTCTCTTTCCTTACTCTCTTGCTTCCGTCTCTCCCTCCCTCCCTCCCTCCCTCCCTCCCTCCCTTCCTTCCTTCCTTCCTTCCTTCCTTCCTTCCTTCCTTCCTTCCTTCCTTCCCTGAAAGTGGACTGATGTTTCACCAGACCTAGGAGAGTTAGCTCTGGCTCAGGGACAGAACACATAGACTTATCTTCTCAGATCTGCTGTCAGGGCCCCCGCTGGTGAGAATGACATCTTTCCTAAGTACGCATGGACATTACAATCTATCATCCTTTCCTCTTGCAAGGGCTCCCTTCTGGTTTGAAATCAGGTAGGGTGTAAGGACTTCCCATTTATTTTATGTCATCCATCAGTTTTTGGAGAAAAAAATGGGGGTTAGCACATATTTCCGGATTTGCCTGATTTTGTTTAATGTTGGCTTTTCCTTTGCCTGCTGTTAACCCAGGCAGAACCACCTTGCAGGGAGACATTTACATAAAAGGTACACCGATCTGGACAGTTATGAACTTCAGGCTAACGGGCGATGGGGAAGGGGGCTATTATTCGAGGGTTTAGACTTCCCCTGTTCTTGCTTCATTCACCGCATCAGGGCTGCCATCTGGTCCTGTCAGCCCCACTTCTCAGGAATATCCCTAATCTGTCACTTCTCTCGGTCTCAGCCATTATCTTTTGGTCGCCAACAGAAATAATCACTTTCCTGTTTTCTTTGCGTCTACTCACGTGTCTCAACAGACTCTTCCTTACGCAACAGCCAGAAATGGCAACAGTCACATTACTTCTGTACTAAAACCCGCCAGTGTCTTCCCTTGTCATGACTGGGGGGCTTTGTGTGATCCGACCCCAGGTCCCACTCTGATCTCATCTCCTGCCACCAAGCTGCACTGGCCTCTGCAGGGCCTTTGCACTTGCTGTCTCCTCTGCCTGGGATACTCTTCCCCTGAATCACACAGCTGCTCTCACACACGGAGACCCTCCAGGGAGGTTTGGTTACCCAAACCCCTCCCTTTTCTTTTTTTAATTTTTTAAATTTTTAAAAAAATTTTTGAGAGACAGAGAGAGAGAGAGAGAGCACGAGCAGGGGAGGGGCAGAGAGAGAGAGAGACACAGGATCTGAAGCAGGCTCCAGGCTCCGAGCTGTCAGCACAGAGCCCGATGCGGGGCTCGAACTCAACAAACCGTGAGATCATGACCTGAGCTGAAGGCGGACACTCAACTGACTGAGCCCCCCAGGCGCCCCGCAAACCCTTCCCTTTTATGTTCCCTCTCTTATTTTCTTCAAAGTACTCATCATTATCCAAAATTCAAATGTAAAACTGATTGACCCGTATTCACTAAATCTGGCAAAGGGTCAGACCTAGACTCTGAGGAACCAGGATGGAGGGCCACCTATTTAGCCACTTCCCTTCCCCTTCACAACTATTGTTTCCATGCCAAGTGGGACATGGCTGAGAACCAACCGTGGATTTCTCTAGAAGCTGGCAGCTTCCTGAGGCTGTACCCAGGCAATAGGCCACTGGACTTCAATGGCCCCAGATTCCTTTTCTTCCATTGCTTTTACAGACAACTCCCAACTGCCTGACTCCTCCCTTTGAACATGACATTGAGGGGTCAAAGGAGAACGGAAATCCAGACACTAGTATCTGACCTCCTCTCCCTCTCCAGGGAACAAGTGAAAGACTTTTTTCTACATCTCTGTGAATATCATATCCTGAAGTCCCCTTACTTTTGATTTACAACCAACTGGACATTTGAACACACCAGATCTTGTTCTTAACATAGCGGGTAAAACTGAGTAATTTAGACAGCCATTTCACTTTCCAAAAAGCTCGGCTTTGTAGGTGATTGTCAGGGTGTAGACTCAAAATCCCTGAGTATCTTCTTTGCTTTTCTGGTGTAGCATTCCTAATCATCCCTTAGGTAAACCTATGCCTGGGGCAGAATAGGGGACTGGGTCATGTGGAAAGAAATGCAAAAGGCTGAAGCAACTTTATATTTTAAAAATATTTTTTTAATTTATTTTTGAGAGACAGAGAGAGACAGCATGAGCAGGGGAGGATCAGAGAGAGAGGGAGACACAGAATCTGAAGGCAGGCTCTAGGCTCTGAGCTGTCAGCACAGAGCCTGACGGGGGGCTCCAACCCATGAACCATGAGATCATGACCTGAGCCAAAGCCAGATGCTCAACCGACTGAGCCACCAGGTGCCCCTATGTTTCAAAAATATTAACCCAACATGTTATATGCATACATCTCAAAAACACATGGAAATATTTATAAAAACTGGGACTTCTGGACTCCATATCCAGATTTTTCACTTCTATCTTCTATTTTTTCTCTCGTATTGTTTGCCACTATTAGCTTCTGGAACAGTTGAAGGATAAAGTTAAGGAAGAACCTAAGAGTAATAAAGATAAAGGTATAGAAAATAGGATGGAAGTACAGAAAATATTTTAAGAAATGGTCTACCAGATCCAGCTTCCAAATAATGGTGCTTTCCTAAAAAGAGAGGGAAAAAATTGAAGAGGAAATTTTCAAGCAACATCAGAAGATTTTTTTAGAATTCTAGGACATGAGACTCTAGACTTAATGGTCCCCAGAGTACCAAGCATATAGGATGGATATAAAGCAAAACAAAAAAGTACAATAAGGCACATCGCATGAATTGCAAAGACAAGATACTGAAAGTTTCTGGAGGGAACAACGTCTGTATGAAGAGTCAGAAATCAGCCTTGAGATTCCTCAACACCAGGAGATGCTAGAAATAATGGAGAGATGTCTCCAACAGCGGAAAAGCACAATTATGTACATCTAAAATACATCTTGCCAAGTCAGAATATTTATTTGTTTCTCATATATGAGCCATCCCCTCAAATGATCCCCAAATAAGTCTCCAGAAAATCCCCAAAAAAATCCCAAGGGACTGACATCATATCTCCGTTTACTCAAATCAGAATATAATAATAATAGTCCTACTAATAAAACTGAAAGAGAAGCCAATGGCAAATAGGATAAAAACGTCCCATATATTTCTGCTTCTGACCATGAAGGACTAAGAGGGAACTGTTAAACTTGATGGATTCTCTGCTGCAAGTAAAACATATTCTTGGGGCGCCTGGGTGGCTTGGTTGTTAAGTGTCCCACTCTTGATTTTGCTCAGGTCAGGATCTCATGGTTTGTAGTTAGAGCCCTGCATCAGGCTCTGTGCTGACAGTGCAGAGCCTGCTTGGGATTCTCTCTCTCTCTCTCTCTCTCTCTCTCTCTCTCTCTCTCTGTCCTTTCCCCACTCTCTCGCTCTCTCAAAAATAAACATTTAAAAAGTACATTCTTATGTGGGATCAATTAGAGTTTCTCTCTAATTGCTGTTTTGTTTTTTTCATTTATATCTGCATTCAGATATTTCCTTTGTATCATTAATTTGAATTTCAGTGACGCCTACTCTGTTCCTTGCTTTTTCTAATTAATTACTTCCAAAGAGATGTGGTTTTGGTTGACAATTAGTTTCTTGTGTTTCCAATCTCCCTCTCCTGTTGTTTTATAACTTACCTTTAGGATATTATTTTATTGAATCAATGCTATGCTATATTATTCATAGCAGAAATCAACTGTGGA
Source organism: Mungos mungo (assembly GCA_004023785.1). Lineage (NCBI taxonomy): Eukaryota > Metazoa > Chordata > Mammalia > Carnivora > Herpestidae > Mungos > Mungos mungo. Next base: position 213,069 of record PISW01000247.1, on the reverse strand, counting down.
GAATTAAGTTATAATTTCTTCTGGGCTAATCCCTTTATGTGTCCTTGATATGTTGAGTGTGCGTGTGTGTGTGTGTGTGTGTGTGTGTGTGCGTGTGTGTATTTTAACTGGGTTACATTTGTACATTTGTATTAGTATATTAGTATATAAGACACGGTTTTTCTTTTTACCTTATTTATAATTAGAGGGGCTGCTGCAGACATCTTATTTTCAAATATAATGGATGAATGACTCTTTGACCCTCTTCCCACTTTATCTGACACCAGATTTTTATTCTTTTCCACAAGTACAATTTAAGGATATTTTGTGTTCTACCTACTTTTATATAGTCTGAAAGTACGGATTTGGGAGAAAGAAAACTCACAGACTAGCCCACGGACGTCAGCAGCAGCTGTGCACTGGTGGTAACAAGCGTGGACACACTGTGTGCCCCTCCTCCAAATCCTGTTCAACTCAAAGGGGACCAGGTGCGCTGGGAGACGAAGTGGGTTGCATTACATTGGGGGGGGGGGAGGAGCTGAGTTTAGGAAATCAAAGCTTTTGCTTTGCGGTAGGCATGTCTGCCCTTTGCTCTGTAGGGAGGTGCTCTTTCTATCTTCGGAGACTCTTCCCTGTTAGGAAATACTGGAAACGAGTTTCCAAAACTCACAGAAGCACAAGAGACTCACGGGAAATTGTCTCCCAACAGTGTGTGGAATCCAAAGATCTTCGAGGATCCACGGCTGGTGCATCAAACTCTAGCTTTCAACTCCCCGACCGGCTGCAAGGAACCGATTCAGAAATCTAAGCCACTGTACAGAACAGTCCTGGTGATGAGTTTTGGGGGTGCATAGCCAGATGTCAGCACAGAGCCACACCGTGACGCCTCCATAAGCCATCGCCACACACACGAAGCATTAAAACAAGTCCATATTGTAAGTGACAAGGAAAATTTTTAACTGGAGAAAGTTGATGGAGTATGAATATTTCCTGCATTTAAATTATTATATATTTACACCTTTTTTTTTCCTACAGAGCATTGCTTATTTTTAGAAATACCAGCTAAATAAGTAAGGACTATTTTAAACAATATATTCAAATACATAAGGGAGTTCCATACCCATAGGAATTTGCGTTAGGCAGAGGGCTGAAAGGAATAGTGTATTGATGGGTATCTGGGTGGCTCAGTCGGTTAAGCATCCAACTTTGGCTCAGGTCATGATCTCAAGGTTCTTGAGTTCGAGCCCTGCATTGGGATCTGTGCTGACAGCTCAGAGCCTGGATCCTGCTTCGGATTCTGTGTCTCACTCTCTCTCTGTTCCTCCCCTACTGGCTCTCTTTCTCAAATAAATAATGATTAAAATTTTTAAAAAATTATTTTCCATCATTTACAATACAGTAGTCAAAACACCAACTTCAATTTCATGTAATTAGACTTATATAGAAATTAGAAGGTTAAGTAACAACTAGTTAATCACCTTATTTCACAGCTATCTGAAGTGGCAATCGTTATATAGCAGCTTATCTATGATACATTCAAGATAAATGATACAATTTATTGCATATGTTAGAAAAAATAAATTGTGTTATATTTAAAAAGGTTTTAAAAAAATAAAATAAAAAAATTAAAAAAATAAAAAATAAAAAAACAGAAAAACAAAAACAAAAAAAATAAAATATTTAATCCTTAAAAAAAAATAAATCACAGACCTAAAAAAATTTTTTTTTAAATAGTGTTTTGATCAGCTCTGACCTTAGATAAGTCACTTACCTTTATAACTACTTTTTTTTTTTATAACATATAACTTTTTATGTGCTTTGGTTTTTATTTCGATTAAACTTGGAATTTGAGCTAAGTGATTTTAACAATCTCTTCCTTTATGATTTTTTTTTTAAATTCTAGATCTCTGGAAGAGAAATTAGCTTATCTATTTGGCAGAACTCTTAGGCTGTAAATAGAATTGTAACACTGACTTTATTTTTAATTTTTAAAAATGTTTCTTATTTATTTTTGAGAGACAGAGACAGCGTGAGCAGGGGAGAGTCAGAGAGAGAAAGAGGAAGATACAGAACCTGAAGACAGGCTCCAGGCTCTGCGCTAGCTGACCGCACAGAGGCTGATGCAGGGCTTGAACCCACGGACCACAAGATCATGACCTGAGCCGAAGTTAGACGCTTAACCGACACCCCTGTAACACGGACTTTTTAATGTTAAGAGTTTTGGTGGTTTTTCTCATGTTTCTGTTGTTGTTGTTGTTCTTGTTGTTGTTGTTATATTTATTTTGAGAGAGAGCGAGAGCAAGAGAACAGGGAAAGGGCAAAGAGAGAGGACAGATAGAGTCCTAAGCAGGCTCCACCCAGCCGGCCCTGAGCCTGACTGGGGGGCAGGGCTCAAACTCACACACTGTGACATCCTGACCTGAGCAGAAACCAAGAGTCCACGCTGACTGACTGAGCCCCCAGGCGCCCCTCTCCAGCGTGTTGAAGCAACCGCAGCCCGCGTTCCTGCGGTAGATTAAATATAGTTCAAATGAAATGCGGGGACATTGTGGCTCGACTTGTGGCTCTCCCTGTCTCGCTGACGTCCAAGACGGTCGGTCCGCTTTTAGAAAAGCAAGTAGGGCTGGATTTTAGGTTCTGGCCCACTTCTTGTCTCCTTTTTTAAATGCATTTACCGGGGGGCGGGGGGGAAGTGGGTGTGGAGGAAGAGTAACCTCCCCCAAACACCTCCAGTTCCACGAGAGGAGGGGAGCTTGTTGAACAGAGCTGACCCTCTCCGGGCTGCGGTAGCAGAAGTGGACCCCGGCGGTGGTGGTCTGCAGACCTCCAGGCTGACACAGGCATTGACCGCCGTCTTGTGGCCACTTCTGGTTAGCCAGACAGGCTCTGGCCATGAACTCTCTCTGGCAAGGAGCCAAGGGAAGGAACTCAAAGGCCTCCAAATGGACTGTAGGGTGAAGAGGGAGGGGGTGAGGGTGAGTCCCCGCACAAAGGTGGCTACAGGTGCTCCTGAGTGACCGTGGGCTGTGTCTGACGGATCCCATGGGGCTCCCTTCCTCAGCCTGGCAAGCCTTTGAAAATTCAATGGGCTGTAGTTTTCATCCATTTGCACCATTTGCAACCGATGTCTGTGAGCAATTCCCTGTTCTTACAGCGACAGCGGCAGCTCGTGAATGAAGACCAGCTTCTCCTACAAGTTAAAAGTGGTTTTTTTCCTTCTGTTATGAGCTATAGTAACAAGAATTATGGAGAAAAGTGATCCTTTGTTCGTGGAATTGATGTGAGCATAACATTAATTATTCCTTTAATAACTAACATTTGTGAATAATCCTTATGTCCATGGCACTGACCTAAGCAGATTAAGTGTATTAATTTAAGTGCGGAATCCTCACATTAATCCTCTGAGGGGACACTATTATTATCCCTGTATGATAGTCAACAGAACTAAGCACTGAGAAGTTTAAGCCATTTTGTGAAGCAGGAAAGGACAAGTCCACACTGGTACTGATTCCGTAGGCGAAAGTCTAATTCCTGTTCCATTATAGGGAAAGCTCCCAAATGGGGCAAAGAAGGAACAGGTTTACAAATGATCCAATGAGAGGCAATTTTTCTAGAGATACCTGTAGATTTCATCACAGGTCATTGGAATCCTGCAGAATGTCGGGGTAAATGACCTAATTTGCAAAAAGGGCCCACATCTCTATTTTCTCTCATTGTCTCCCGCTGCAAGGGAGTCAGGGCCATCTGTTGGGTTTGTTAGTTGAACTTTTGCTAGAAAGGAGGACTTGGCAAGAGTTCTGCAGGACATCACGGTTAAAGTTTGGACTGTAATTGTCCGGCACAGGATAAATTGCTTAGTCTTTCGTGACTCCTTTTTATCATCTGTGAAACAGGAATGACAATAGGACTCCATTTATTTTCTTTTACCTTGTAAAGTGTGTAATTCAGTACCGTTAGGATATTCACACAGGTGTGAACTATCACCATTATGAAATTCCAGAATGGTCTCATCATCCCCCGAAGAAACTTCATACCTTTTAGTGGCCATTTCCTACTCCCTCCTGTGCCACAGATCCTGGCAACCACCATACTTCCTGTCTCTATGGATTGGCCTATTGTGGGAATTTTAAATAAATAGGATCAAACACTACGCCCTTTTATGTCTGGCTTTGTTCACCTACCTTAATGATTTCAAAGTTCATCCATGCAGTAACATCGATCGATACTTCTTTCGGTGTTTCTTTGTATGGCTGAACCATATTTCACTGTACAGCCATATCACATTTTATTTATACATTCATCTATTGATGGATATTTGGGTTGTGTCCACTATGTGACTATCATTAATACTTCTGTGAACATTGTGTACAAAGCTTTTATGTGGACATGTGTTTTTGGTTCTCTTGGCTATATACCTGGCTGTGAAACTGTGGATTCTACTCTATGTTTAACTTTTCAGAATCTGCAAAAGTGTTTCCCAGGGCAGAGGCACCATTTTACATTCTGACCGGGAGCATTCAAGAGTTCCCATTTCTCTACATCTTTATCAATACTTGTTATTTTCTGTCTTTTTGATGATCGCTATCCTAGTGAGCGTGAAGTGGCCTGATTTGCATTTTCCTGGTGACTAATTATGAGAGCATATTTCCATGTGCCCTTTGGATACGTGTATGTCTCCTTTTGAGAAATGTCTATTCAGACTCTTTGCCCCATTTTAAAATACGTGTTTAGAGATAGTTTCTTATTTTCATCATCTTTTTTGCTTATTTTAATGATGATATGCCTACATTTCCTATTTGCCTTTCAATCTTGCCTATGGAGGCATCTATTCTATAGAGGATCTATTCTATTTATTATTTTGCTCTTATTATCAAATTGGTAGGTTGTCTTCAAGACAACAAGTGATCGTGATTTAGGATGAAAATATAAATAGGGGCACAGTGTCTGTGAGTAGACAGTTAAGGAAAATTTGGGTTGAAAGAGAAGTAACAACACAGCTAATATTTTCCTTTTTGTAATGCTCAAGGCATAAGTGCTAATCCTTATTGTTTTAGGTGAAATAAATATTATGAATACATAATGTGTCATTTTGTATTCTCAACTATGCTTTTATAATAAAAAATTTTTGAAAAGGGAGATGAATTTCAACTTAATTCAAATATTTCAGATAATTCTGTATTGTATCCAGATGATAAGGTGCTCGATCAGCCTAGTGACACCTTGTGAAAGACACTGTAGTCTTGGCACCTGGAAATATTTTGTTAAAGGGAGGGAGGTGTTTGTATAATTTAAAGGTATGTTTAAATATGAAGTTATTTTATGCACAGTCTCCCGGGTAACAAAGAAAAAATTCATTAGTGATATTTTTGAGATCTTGACTTTAAAGAAAAAACGGACTGAGAAAAATAGTGGTGATAATTCCTTGTAAACAAACTGACACAAGCGCACGCGCGCACACACACACACACACACACACACACACGCACACACACCCCACAGTTAGCCACTTGCTATTTTAAATAACACAATCTGGTCCATGTCCAGAGCTGACGTGTGCAAAGCTGGAATCCGTTCCAGGCTAGCTTGATACCTCTCTTCCTTGGCATATTCGTTTTGAACCAGTCCTCTTGGTGTCTGTCTTGGGGCCAAAGCTATAAAATAAAAAACTCAAGAGATGTTGTTAGCTATGTTTCCTGTCTTGTGGTTCTGCAGAGCAAGAAAGAACAACAAGTCAGATGGACAGATATGGGCGGAGAGACTCGACAGAGAAAGAGGATGGTCCTCACTCGGGTTCCCGGTTCTTGGGCTTCCTGTGGTCCAATTGGATCCCCCCTCCTCAGGCTCTTAAAGATCTTTCAGTATTCTTGTGATGATTTGTTCTCTCCTTAAGCCAATCTGAGGGTTCATTTTTGTAAGATAAATTTTTAAAATGTTAGTATGTACTTGGATACATTTGAATATATCCAAAATGTGTGTTCCTATTGGGAAGACTTGAAGACTCATCTGAAAAGAAATGGAATGTCAGTTCATTCAGGAGGCAGTGAATTGGGAATGCACCTAGGAAGTTAGGCTATCCTTGACCAGCCCAATAAACAGTACAACCACTAGAGGTTTTGAAAAAGGAGCCGCAGACAGAAGACACTCAAAGGCAGTTAATATGGGTCTTGTGTGGTTTAGAACTTTTTTTTTCCATGTGGCATTTTCAAGTAAGAGGGACAATTTGCAAGAGATGTATCTAGAAACCCTCCAACCACTCCTCTCCTGAAACTCGACTCTAAAATATACCCTTCTCGGCTTCTTTGCCAGTGTGACAGAGCTGATGATACCTACTCTCTGAATTTACTGCATGGGCAAAATGAGATTGGGCACCATAGGGGACCCAGACGGGGCTAAGGTGGGGCATTGCTGGAGACCCCTGAGTGGCCTGCCCTCAAATCAAGACTCTACAAAAGGATAATTAAGTGCTTCTCAGTCTCTATTCTTTGGACCATTGATCATGAACTCATCAGAGTCAAGAAATGTCATGTGAATGCAGTCTTCCAGAAGCATTGTCTTTTAGTACTTTTTGTGGTGACAGAAATGTCCTATGTCTGTGCTATCCAATATGCTAACCAGTAGCTACATGTAGTTGTGAGCATGTAACATGTGGCTAATCCAACTAAGGAACTGAATTTTTCGTTTTCTTTAGTTTTATAAAAACTTCTTTTCTTAATGCTTATAAGAGAGAGAGAGAGAGAGAGAGAGAGAGAGAGAGAGAGAGAGAGAGAGAGAGAGAGAATCAGAGGCAGGCTCTACCCTGCAGCCCAGAGCCTGATGTGGGGCTTGAACTCACATACCATGAGACCATGACCTGAGCTGAAGTCCGACACTGAACCGACTGAGCCACCCAGGCACCCCAAGTTTTATTTAGTTTTAATTGATTTCAACGTAACTAGTGATTGGTGGCTAGTGACTACCGTATGAGCTAGTACAGTTCAGTCACTAATAACTTCTCTATGTAAATGTCTCATCTGCTAGAGTGTTGCTACTTCAATCAAATTTACCAATGGCGCTATGAGTGGATGGGACAGTGGATCCCACTATGCAAAGGCACCCTTTATTCTGTCCACCATGTGACTCTGCAGCACCCGCTTCTTTACAGATGAGAGCTTGGCTGGGCGGCACATACACCTTAGATCAGTTTTGGCTTCCTGGCATAGCTGTGCCCTGGCATAATTTAAATAACAAGGCCAGATATGTGCTTTTCAGGTAGCTCTGCAGAGAGCTAGTGGCACTGATTTGGGAGACAAGGTTAGTGACAGTAAGACAAAGAGAAAGGGAGAGTAGAGCATGCACAGCCGAGTGTCTCAACTATGCTACAGTCTTACCAAGTTTTGTAGCAGAAGTAAGAGATATTTAATGATCATTTGATCATCAGTGCCAACAGGTGACCGAACTAGGGCAATCCTTGAATACCCTGCCAGTGGCATCAATAACCACCTCCTACGCGACCCCCCCTTCGAGAAACATACCGTCCAGGAAGACACAGTTGCCAAGCATTTAGCCTCTACTTCCAAGTAGGCTGTTACCCATAAGATCCCTTTATGTAAAAATTCTAGAGCATTCTCGAGTAAACCCGATCTGCATAAAAGGGATTTGTGAATCAGCTAATACTGAGGAGTCATTATTTGCTCTTAAAAAATGATTCCCTAAAAGTTTTCTTGAGATAGAAAACCCTTCCAAAGCATGCCATGGTGTAGTAAATAGCAGGACTTTTCAGAGATATAGCAATGTGAACAGAAAGGATACGTCCGTAATTTATAAACCAGTGACGAATGTCCTACAAGAGACCCAAAGCCACCACGGCACCCGTGCTGCTTCACTTTCCTCCAGAGTAATGTGCACCCCTTGGTCAGGGCAGCCCTCAATACTGAAAGTTGTTTTGAGACAGTTTGTGTGGAAGACAGGATACAAAGAAGGGTTATTGCATGGTGTCCTATTGATTTAATCTTATTCTATCACCCGGAATTGTTGCTTTTAAGGAAATAGATACATTTTACTAAGAGTTTCAAGGGAACTGAGGTGTACTTTGTGAGCAGATCACATTTTCAAATTCAGGGGGCGCCGGGGTGGCTCAGTCGGTTAAGTTCAAGTCATGATCTTACAATCTGTGGGTCGAGCCCTGTGTCGGGCTCTGTGCTGACAGCTCAGAGCCTGAAGCCTGCTTCAGATTCTGGGTCCTTCTTTTCTCTTTTCCCCTCTCCTGCTCACACACACACTCTCTCTCTTTCTCTCAAAAATACATAAAATATTTAAAAATTTTCAAATTCAGATTGTTCTTCACTTGGATGGAGAAAAAAATGGAGAATTTTACAGGATGAATAGAAGGAGAGATAAAGAAGGTAGAAGGCTGTGTGCGGCTCTTGGAACTGTCATTGCTGGTCTCTGACACAAGAGGGAAGCAGGGATTAACTCAAGATTCCTCCTTATTTGTCAACCAAGTTATCCTCTGAGAGACAATCTTCATCTTTAGATAGTAAAATGGACAAACATTTACACAAAACTAGTTTAATGCTTCCATTTGAGTTTGTTATTATTTTCCTTTTCGAAACGGGACCCACAGTATCTGTTTTTGCTGCCAGGGAAGGTTCTAGAAAGCAATGAACAAAGTATTTAAGAGAGTAGGATTGGAAGTCACACAAATTCAGAATTAAGCCAGGGTTCAAGTTCACACCAGCAGAGTGACCTTGGAGACATTGCTTAGCCCCTCCGAAACCCAGTTTCTTCACCTTTACGACTTGGATAGTCATCATCTGCCCAGATCTCAGAATTGTTACGAGAATTCTATGAGTTAATGTGTGCGGGAGGCACAGAGGTCCAATGCAAGCAAAGTCCCCAAGAAGCGGTAGCTGCTATGATTTCTTTTTGAAACTTCTGGACACAAGCCTCATGTTGTTTGGCACTCCAATGCAAATTACATAAACACATTTCTCTACAAAGTACTTTTTAAAATTGTGCCTAGAACTTAGCTACCTTCTGTGTGTGTGTGTGTGTGTGTGTGTGTGTGTGTGCGCGCGCGCGCGGTTGGATGGGTGTTTCCTGTTCTGGGGAAATTAACTTTACACTCTTGCTTTGTGACACCACCTTATCTTTCCTCTTGTCTTTTCTACCTGACTTCTGGTAAACCAAAATAAATCTTTCATTTTCAACTATGGGTGTTTATATGGAATCTGAGTAGCAGAGTTTGGGGCACATGCCTCTTAAAAATATAAACTCTCATTTGCATCCCAAGGAAAGATTTGGGAAAATGTGGAGTTGGCCACTGAAGAGTCACTTGGTATGAAAGGAAGAGACTTGAAGTGTATATAGCTTAACCAAGTTGCAAATACATTTCACAATTAAACAAAATGACCAGGGGCGCCGCGTTGGGCTCTGTACTGACAATTTAGAGCCTGGACCCTGTTTTGAATTCTGTGTCTTCCTCTCCCTCTGCCCCTCCTATGCTCATGTTCTGTCTTCTTTCTCTCTCAAAAATAAAGAAACATTAAAAAAATTTAAAAATGTCCAATCCACAAAATTTTTAATGTGAATTTTAAATATGAAAAACTTCATGCTAAAATAAAATTTATTCGGGCCTATTAAAATTATGCATGATAATTCTCCCTTTTTAGAAAAGTCTCTTATGTGGATATATTGCTATAATATATATAAGATGTAATACAACATAATATGTCAAAGAGCAAAGAATTCTCCAGAGAGGAAGTTTAAAATAATAAGAGCAGAAATTCTTTAAAAGTTTCCTAGGGCATTATTTGGGGTGAAAAAAAGGAAATTGTTGAAGGGGAACAGAATTTGCCCTCTACCATGTCTCTTTGGTGTGGGGATTATTTTAAACTGGTTATTTTTAAGAAACAGCAAACACAGATGAAGTTGTGAAAACTGAGAAGTTACCCTTTTGTAAGACATACTTACATTTATAAGGGAAATCTCCATTTTAGGGGTGTTTTCCTGGCCGTACTAGGAAGAAGGGGAAGACTCTAATTACCTATAAATTCTTATCATTGGAGAAGATGGTGACTTAAATCTGCCTAACGACCTCAGTGCTGTTTCCTAGGCTTTTCCTGATCACCTCCCATAACTGACTCCCCACCCCCAACATCATCTGTCTTTAGCTGGAGATGGTATTTAAGGTGATGGTTTTGGCCATTTCAAGGAATTACTCAATTTTCTTGGGTCTTTTCCATGTACACAGGACGTATACATGCTATTAAACTTTTGTTTTTCCCCTGTTAATCTGTCTTCTATCAATGTAATTATTAGACCAGCCAAAGGACCTAGAAGGGAAGAAGGGAAAAATCTCCACCTCCAACTTGTGAATCATAAAAGTGCTTCAAAAAAGCAACTATGAACACACCTGAAACAAATTAAAAAAGAGAAAGTCTCAGCAACAAAACAGAAATGGGAAATTTTAAACCTGAGAAAACACAATCATGAAAGCAAAAAACCTCACTACATGGGCTCAAGAGTACAACGCAGAGAACAGAGAAGTAATCGGCGAACTAGAAGATAGAACAAGTGTGATTATTCAGCCCAAAAATAGAGACCAAACTGACTCAAGAAAGAAAAAATAGAGCAGAGGGAACAGTGTCACCATAAAAAAGATCTAACACTCATGTCATCAAAGTCCCAGAAGGAAAGGAGAAAGAGAGTGGGCTGAAAAAGTATTTGAGGAAATAATGGCTGAAAATTTCCAACTTTGGCAAAAGACATAAAACTACGGATTAAAAATGCTATGTGAGCCTAAAATGGAGAAATCCAAGGGAATCCATATCAAAACATATTATACTTGAACTTCAGAAAACAAAAAGCCAAGTGAAAATCTTGAAATCAGAGAGAGAGAAATAACACTTACTCGTAGCGGAAAATAATTAAAACAAAAAGTTCTCACTGAACCCAGGGAAGCTAGATGGAGGAGTGTGCAACTAAGAAGTGAGTTCAGCAATGCTGCAGGACAAAAGACTGACATGCAAAACTCAAGTATGTTCCTATAAACTAGCAATGAACCTATCAAAAAACCAATTTAAAGGACAGTTTAGGGGCGCCTGGGTGGCTCAGTTGGTTGAGCATCCAACGTCGTTCGGCTCAGGTCATGATCTCATGGTTCGTGGATTCGAGCGCCGCATCAGGCTCTGTGCTGACTGCTAGCTCAGAGTCTGGAGCCTGCTTAGGATTCTGAGTCTCTTTCTCTCCCTGCCCCTCCCCTGTTTATGTTCTTTTTCGGTCTCTCAAAAAATAAATAAATGTAAAAAAAAGGACAATTTAAAATTCATCCAAAATGAAATATTTGCATATAATCTAACAAAACGTGTACAGAATTTGTGTACTGAAAATTACAAAATGCTGAGGACACAATCAAGGATCTAAACAAATGGAGAGACACATTGAGTTCATGGATTGGAAGACTAAACAGAGTACAGACGTCTGTTCCATATTTGTATGTAGGCTTAATGCTCTTCCTATCAAAATCCCAGCAAAATCTCCTGCAGATGTCGTCAAGATGATTCTAAAACTCACACTGAAAGGTAACGTGTCTATGATAACTAAGACAAGTTTTGAAAGAGAAGAATAAGGCAGGAGGAATCACTCTACCCAATTTTAAGACTCATTCTATGGCTACAGGAAGCAAGACTGTGTGATAGAGAAGAAACAGAACCCAGAAATAAATACATACGGATACAAAGGTGTAAAAGCAATTCAATGGAGGAAGGGTAGTCTTTCCAAAATGGTGCTGTAACAATGGAGTATTCAACGCAGGGGGAGCCTTGACTTAAATCTCACACCTTATGCAAGAATTAGGACAGAATGCATTATAAATGTAAACGTAAGATGTAAAACCTAGAGACATATAGAAAAAAAAAAAACAGAAGAAAAATCTCTCAGATGTAGGGCCAAGCAAAGCGTTCTTAGATGCAACATACCAAAAGCACAATCCATAAAAGAATACAACTGGAAAATTGGGCTTTATCAAAATTAAAAATGTTTTGCAAATTACCCTGTCAAGAGGTTGAAAAGACAAGCCACAGACTGGAAGAAAACTTTCTCAAATCTCATATCTAACAAGGGGTTCATATCTACAACACTCAGGATTCAACACTGAAAGCAGCTTGAACAATCCAACTAGAAATTGGGCAGAAGACAGTGGGACATTTCACTGAAGAGGATGGAAGGGGGACAGATATGCATGGGAGAGGATTTTCAACGTCATTAGCAACTGGGGAGATGCAAATGAAGGCTGTGATGAGATATTACCACAAACCTACTAGAAAAGATGAAAGAATAGAAAAAAAATGGTGACAACGGTAAGAGCCAGGAAGATGCAGAGAAATGAGATCTGTCATACATTCATTGCTACAGCTACCTGGGAAGTCGTTTGGCAGATTCTTCTTTTTTTTTTAAATGTGTATTTATTTTTGAGACAGAGAGAGAGAGAGAACCAGTGGGGGAGGTGCAGGGGAGGGCGGCAAGGATCCGAAACAAGCTCCAAGCTCCGAGCTGACAGCAGAGAGCTCAGCGCAGGGCTCAAACCATGAACCATGAGATCATGACCTGAGCGGAAGTCTGATGTTTACCTGACTGAGTCACCCAGGAGTCCCTGACAGATCCTTTTTTAAGATAGACATATACTTACCACAAACCCCATAATTATACTCCTGGACATTGATCCCAGAGAGGAGAAAACTTACATCTATACAAAAACCTGAGCCCTGTTATTATAGCACCTTTCTTTTCAATGAGCCAGAAACTAGAAATGACCTCAATGTCCTTTGATAGGTGACTAGCAGAGTAAACTGTGGTACATCCATACCATGGATTCCACTCAACGATACAAGGAAATTAACCCTTGATGCACACAACACCTTGGCTGGCACTCAGGGGCGTTGTGACAAATGAAAAACGCCAATCTTGAAGGTCACGTCCTGCATGATTCCATGTGTATCACTCTCAAAATGACAAAAGTGTAGGGATGGAGACCAAATTAGTGGTTTCTTGGAACTGGCGATTATGGGGACAAGGGGAGTGGGTTCTGTTATAAAGAGGAGCATTGTGGTAATGGGATAGCTCAGTATCTTGGCTGTGGTGGTTACATAAATCTATACATGTGATAAAATAGCTCAGAACTACACACCCACCTTGGCTCCAATGTCAGTTTCCTCCTTTGGATGTTGACAATGGCTATGCAAGATGTCACCATTGAGGGAGACTGGGTAAAGAGGACCCTATAGTCTCTGCAACATCCTGGAAACTTGCAGTTATTTCACAATAAACAGATTTTTTTTTTTTTTACAAAATGGTGCCAATCCCTCTTATTTGGAGAGATGGGGAGGGACACCTCAAGAAAAGGCACCATCTACCAAGAGCGTGTTATTACACTCCAGTCTCTGATGGAAAGTCTAGGAGGCTGAACCTCATTGGACACAGTGTCCCACCATGCCTCACTCTTTGCCCAAATCCTCTGTGTCTAGAGTAGAAGTCAACGTACCTCCCAGAAGTTCAAACTCGCCCTTGTGCTCATATAGCTTACAAAAGGTCAAGGGGAGAGGGACGGAGATGGATCTCAGTTACCCTCTTCCTTAGAAAGCAGTGCTGTGTCACCTGCTGATGTATCACAGGATGGACAGTGAGAATCAGCACTTCAAACAGATGGGAAGTCAGTCTGGATCCAGAGGGCAAACGGGGCGACACGAAGCTTTGGGGGCTGTCTTCCCAGCATGGCGACAGCGCTCCCGGACTCTTCCCAGGTAAGTTATCCCAGAGATTGTAGAAACTAGAGCACCCTGGGATGCCCGCAACAAGGAGTCCCAGTTCTTGGGGTGCTTTGACTGCTTTGGGGGTAAACACATGAGGAAGGAGGGAAACAGGCCAGACAGGATGGGGACTGGAAACCTGGCCTCACTGTAGTTCTAGAAGATTCTGCTCAGCCCACTTTGTTCAGGTGTTGTCCAGAGAAATGCAGAAGGTGCCCTGATGCAACACAGTGTCTGCTGAAAGGCTTGTGCTGGGATTATAATCCCTGCATCGGCAAGAGGTTGAAACCAGCCAGGTCCGGGGGACCGGAGCGCTGCTCTGCCCCTTCGTGTGCATGCGACCACTAGCTAGGGAAACTGAGGCAGGAGCCCACAGGCTGGGCTGCAATATCAAGGTGGGAGGTGTGCCCTGTAGGCACTTTGAGGTTCTCTGGGGTCCATGAGTTCCTAACTGTATGAACAACAAGATGTGGATTCCCTTCTCCTTCTTGCCGCTGTTCAGGTTTGCCCAAAACATTCAGGCAGATCGGTGAGAAGCTGGAGGAAACACAGCCAGGGAAACATGAAGGAGGCTGACCCCTCTGACAGGGTGGGTGCTATCTCCCCCAAGATTGGATCGCCTAATTAGTTTTCTTGTGGGATCATCGAAAAAGATCCTAGTTTTTACTCGTGAAAGGACAAAGAATTCCATTCTTTTCGTTCGTGGTCAAAAGGGAAAAGGAACAGAAAGTCAGCCTTCAAAATGTCAGGGCGGGGTGTGGCGGGGTCCCAGGCCTAGAATCCCGCTGCAAGGGCAGGCCATTTCCTTTGGCTCGCTGAATGCGTATTTATCCGACCATAAACTCCAGCTTGCGGGTTTCAGAATGTACGGGTTCTGAAGCAGAGCTCCAAATGCCACTGCTGGGGTGTGTGGCGGAGAAGATGAAGACGTGGTAATTCACAGTACGGACTGGCATTTGCAGATCTGCTCGTTTATAAACGGCCCTGAGTGGCGACAACAGTTTGAAGGGCAGCAGACACGACCCACGGCCTGTCATGTGCTCGCCGGCGGTGTCTCCGTAGGCGACTGAAGTCCTCCCTGTCGAGGAAAATTCTGACCTCAGTCATGTGACTTATAAACCACAGTTTGTTCATGCACAGTGATATCTATGGAGTTGGAAATTTTTCGGTCCGTTTTGATCTTTTCTCTGGAAGTGAGATACAGAGGAATTAGTCATTTCCTTGGAGATACGTGGACACTGGAAGGAGGACTTTCAGGATCCAGACCTTCAGAGCCCTGGGCCACTCTCGGAGGGAGAACACCCAGCTTCTGGTGTCCATGTTGCCTATTTATAAAATATGGAAGCTCTTACCTCTCTCCACTATTTTAAGGAATGGCTAATATGGACACACTGGCAGGAAAGAGGAAATACAGAGCAGGGTGTCAGCGTAGGGGGATTCAAATCCGGTCCAGTCAGTTCTGTAGAAACACATGTGAAACTCAACTCCTGGGACACCCAAAAAGGCGATGATACGATGCCACGTATGGTGGGCATCTCGACCCCCTTCCAGACGCAGGCCCCTGGACTTCTGGGCTGCTGTCCACACGAGAAGGGCATTGCCTTGCCTCTCCTCTGGACTTCAGGGCATCTTAGACCAAATCCAAAGGTCTTTGGCTTCAGCCTCTAGAAATCTAACACTCTCCCTTTTGGTTGGTTTGTTTTGTTTTTCCTTGTCCCTTCCCCCCTCAAGGCTTCAGGAGGTCTATTAACTAGCACGTAGGACTGGTTTTACCAGCCCTAGAAATTCTTCCTCTTCAGCTATTTTCCAGTCTCTCCCTCCCTGCCCCCACCATGCCCTGGATCCTGAGCCCCTTGAGTCCATATCCCTGAAGATAGGGAACGCATGCAAAAAACATCTATTAAGTGAATGAAAACAGAATGCCTTTCTGGATGTAACCACATGGCAACAATGGTTGCTGTCATTTCATTGTTACACTGGGAGGCTTTTTGCCTTCTATCAGCTTTCTGCTAAAACTTACAGTATATTTTTGATCTTTTAAAAATAACTTGCTTTTCATTGGGCCACCTCATACGCTCCTATTTTCTAATCTGGGTTCCCGTCTAGTCCCCAGTTCATTGGCAGAGCAAACACGATTGACTGTCGGAGTCTGAAAAACAATCGAGCCCCTCGCTGGCTTGGGTTCCCACCATCAATTATCTTGGTTTTCCCTCTGCCATTATTCAGTCTCCCTCCCCGTGGTAGGAGGGGTTTTATACAATATCAGAACCCTTCAAATACACAAAACCATTAGCAGTCAACATTTCCATCAAGGGGAGAAAATAAAGTCACATTGCCTTCACTCAGTCGAACTCAGCATTGTCACCCAGTGTAGAAAATACACTGTCCCTGCAGTTCTAGCTGATTACCTTCTACTGCTGCTGTCTCCTGCTCTAAAGAGGAGACGGGAACTATTCTGGAAACTATAATTGGATGGTAGGTTATTTCCAACTGAGGCCAGAGGTAATCATTAGTTTTAGCAACTAGTGGTTCAATAAAAACTATCTGTAACAATGTGCCGTAGCGCTCTCTTTTAGTGAACACAATTATTTTTTATTCAATCTGTTCTCTCTCTAAATATCAAGTCAGTAGAAACAAAAACACATTTCTGAAAGAAAAAAATAGTGGATTTTTGTCTTCACTTTCACCTTGCTTAGTCAACGTAAGCTCTATGGAGGCAAAACGTAACGTGAGGCCCAGAGCGACCACTGGGTCAAATCGCAAATGGCCTCACGCCTGACCCTGCATCATGGGAAGGTTTGTTGCAAATGCATCAGGCACTTTGAGAGAATAGATGCACTTAAAACTCCATCCTCTTCTGTGAATGCTGTCAAAACTCACGATGATCTTAGTTTAAATTTTTTTTAATGTTCATTTTTGAGAGACGGGGGTGGGGGGGCGGGCAGAGAGAGAGGGAAACACAGAATCTGAAGCAGGCTCCAAGCTCTGCACTGGCAGCACAGAGCCTGACACAGGGCTTGAACCCACAAGTCTGAGGCCATGGCCTGGGCAAGGCGGGACACTTAACCGACCGAGCCCCCCAGGTGCCCTACGATGATCTTAGTTGAGATGCCTGGGGTCAGTCAGGAACGGTTTCGTGTTGCAGACAGAAACGCAGCATAGAACTAGAAGGATGGCAGGATTGGGTGCTGACCTTCGAAATTGGTGAGACACGAAACAAAACAAGCAAACACTGTAAACATTTAGCAGGAAATGTTACCGAGGTTTGAGAGGGAAATATAATAAAGCAATTAAATGGTCATTTGCATGGGGATGGCCATGACCTTCAGAACACAGCTCCATGAACCCAGCAGGCACTTGGTAAGTCCTTACAAAAAGCCTCCATCTGCCCATACCCGCTCCGTGTCACTTTTATCTTCTCATGGATATTTTGTTTCCGGCTTTAAAATGTGATTTTCTAAAAATAAAAGCAAAAAAAAAAAAAAAAAACAACCCAGAAAACAAACCCCCACAAGCAAAAACCCAAAGGTACAGCAAAAATCCTGCCTTCCTTCTTACTCCTTATTCCCCAACAGCACCCACCTCCTTTTCTGCTCATCTACCTTTGCAATTTCCGCACATATGTGCGACGCTAGATGCCAGTTTTAGGTCAACAGATGTTGTCACGAGAAATAAGAACTAGGAAATTAGAAAATCTCGCTGCTTTGTGATGCTTATTAGCACAAAATGGCAGCAATATGCTTTGTAATTTTTCATAGAGGGGCTCTGTGGGCATTCTATTCATTGTCCTGTGGACTGATTCTTACCAAGAAAATGGATTATTCTGTGTAGATCTGTTTAATTAATTAAGAAGTGTGTTTATGTGACTTTAAAAAAAAAAGGCTGAGACTCTGGGATGTGATTCCTGAGCCAACGATCAAACAACTAAGGATTTAGAGGATGGTAGGAATCAGGGTCCTTCCCGATAGAGAGATTCTTCCAGCAGTGTCACATGTCCGTGAGTCTGGGAGTTGAAGGCATGTTAGAGGGACAGCAGTACAACCCCCTAGAAGGTACAACCTAGAGTAGAAATTCTCTTTAGAACATTCTGGTTACACGGTTGCTTAGCAACTGCCTATGAAACTTTCCAGGATGGAAGCATGGGCAAGACATACCATTACATTTGGGAAAATCTCAATATTTAGAAACAAATTAATTTCAGAGAGCTGGTTTCTAGCCTTGGATGAATCCACATGCTGGATTCTGGAGCCTCACAGAAAAAGTCTAATAGTCCTTTAGCACACCCGTCTTTCACGGGTTGATGTTATTGGTACAGCCCCTTAAAGTTCCTCTATTTCCAGATCAATCACCTTCACTCATTTATCCACCTTTGCTCGATCGTCTTGGCCACATGCTGTCTTCCGGGTAAACCACAGACTCTTCTGAAGGAAGGTGTCCAGGTCTGAACACCCACTGCGATTGACCTGCTTTGTAAAGTTAATCCTTTCTGTGGGCTAAAAATGCACCTTAAATTGTCACATTAAATAGGTAACATCCTTCATACACAGTTACCGTTCTGGCTGAGAACATTCCAGAGAACGGATTCATGCTTCTTTGTTTGCTGTGGCCTTTCTCCATTCTGATTCTCATTTGCCTTCAAATCCACTCCTTCCCTGCTAGACAGCTATGGGTCTCCTCTGAGGGAGGGTCAGGTCTCTGGTAGTTCAACACTCCAGTGATTTAACACTTCATATGAAAGAAAAGAAGAGACAAAATAAAAGGCAGAGATTTTATGGACAGAAACACATTTTAGAAGTCTGCCACGGGGCGTGGGAGACAGACAGCGGTAAAGCACCGCAGGTATGAGGTAAACCCACATGAACAGTTCTCTGAAGCAGGAAAAACTGAGATGTTGTTCCAGAGAATTCAAGTACCTCACACCCATGGACATCCTGTCTTCTAGTTTCATCTTAAAATCAATTTCATGACTGTTGTAGACAACAAAAATACACGTCGAAGATTTACTATAAAAGAAAATATAACTAGATGTTGACAATGATTAAGTGATAAGTAATATACTTTCTGATTTTTATATTTGCATTTTATTGAATTTTCTTTTTGGAATATGTGTTGTTTTTGTATTGGAAGAATCTTTACTTTGGGAAGTGTAATGGCCTTTTTACACACTTCAGCCGAATGCACTTGATAAAGTCTGCTATAAAATACATAAGTATATGGGAAATCCATGGTCTAACGCAAAGAGCTTTCAGAGAAAACATGTTTTTGAAAAATTTTTAACTCTGCAGTTTTGAAAATATTTCAAACCTTCCCTTCGCTAAACAGGAAAATTCTTTGAAAGCTGGCGAATGGCCTCAAAAACAGCTCAGACAGATTTATAGGAAAAAAAATATTTGGATCCACTCTTAAAATAGTTTCTTGATAAATAAAAACCCTGAAATATTTTTGAATCCAGACTCAAATAATTTGAAAAGCATGTTAGATTAGTTTGCTCCGTAAAGGGGTGACTGAAGATTTTAGGAGACAGAATGCTCTAGAACCTGGTGCTGTTGTCTCGTGTGACGATGAATTTCTGTAAGATGGCTCCTGCCACAGGCGTGATTTCCAACTTGCGGCTGATGTTACAGAGAGGGGTTCTGCACGCAGTCCACCCCAGTCCCCTGCTGCCCCGCCATGTGGCTCAATCCCATGACCACATCATCTGTCACCCTAGAATTGGAATCAAGGCAACAGATTTCCAGGTCTGAGAAAACATGTCGTAGTTTTCCTTCTCTGCGTTGTGAGGGGTTTAAACTAAATCCTTTCCATGATCCCTACCAGATAGAAAATTCTGAGGTCCTTACATTGCAACATACAATTCCAGAATCACTCACAGATAATTTGCTGGGCCTGGGCACTTCCAGCAAAATGCTGGGGCGTACTGTCAGGGGACATGAAATCATGTAGTTTTTAATTGTTGGCATTTCTGATGTGTATCCTCCTCTTCCTCCTCTTCCTCTTCCTCCTCCTCCTCCTCCTCCTCCTCCTCCTCCTCCTCAGCGTTGTGTTCCTTTAACTTTGTCCTGTAAGGACAGGGGACCATGTTCTGGCAGATTTCTGAAGCAACTTTATATTGACTCTCTTTCTTAACTTTATGTTTCTTTCTCTCTGATTCATTTGTGGTTTAAAGAAATTTTTTTAACGTCTATTTATTTTTGAGAGAAAGAAAGAGGGACAGGACGCTAGCCGGGGCAGGGCAGAGAGAGATAGGAAGACACAGAATCTGAAGCGGGCTCCAAGCTCTGAGCTGTCAGCACAGAGCTCGACATGGGGCTTAAACTGAGGAGCAGTGAGATCATGACCTGAATCGAAGTCAGACGCTTAACAGACTGAGCCATCCGGGCACCCCTGATTTGTGGCTTATACTTTTTATCTTATTTCTTTTCCTTTTCATTCTTTGTTGTTTTTCCTCCTAGCTTGCTATGATGGAGACTTTGTGAAATTAGCGGTGCCTAGGACAGAATAAACACCATGAAAGTACTGACATTCGTGGCTTTAAGAAAATATATTAATTTGGGGCTCCTGGGTGGCTCAGTCAGTTGAGCATCCAACTCTGGACTTCTCCTCAGGTCATGATATCCATGTTCATGAGTTCGATCCCTGCGTCAGGCTCTGTACTGACAACATGGAGCCTGCTTGGGATTCTCTGTCTCTCTCTCTCTCTCCCTCTCTCTCATTGTCCCTCCCCTACTCACTCGTGCTGTCTTCCTCTCTCTCAAAAATAAAGAAATAAACATTAAATTTTTTAAATAAAAAATCAAGAGAACACTAATTCTTACAGAATCAAATTAGAGCATCCTAATTGGAGAATCTGTTTTGTCTCCTGTTGGTATAATGAAGATGTCACCCCCACTGTGCTGAGTGGCCTTGCTGTCTTCCCTCCTACTCTTCAGGGTGTCCCTTGTACTGCCACCTTCCCCCCAAAACCTCCTTCCCACACAGATCTGACGTTCTGTGAGCATTCAATTCTACTGAGGGCCTGGTATTCACATGACCAAAATGTTGTGTGGGGAGAAGCTTCCTGGAACTTAAACTATTTTATTATTTATATGGTCAGGCCAAAAGGATGCAAGGTAAAGGAGCAAGGAGAGTTCCGGATTTGGAAAACGGAAGACACCAGCCCCTTCCTCCCCAACCCACACATCCAGACCATGCCTAGGCCAATCCGCATGGGTTTGCAATTCCTGAATGTGCACCTGTGTGGAGTTTTAGAAATGGGAATGAGGCTGTGGGGGAGCAGTCATCTAAAATTTCTTCTAGGTGACTTTGGGGACAACATCTTGAGCTACAAAACAAATTACATTGAGTGAAAAGTTTCATAGCTGGTTCTGTCATTGTAACGGAGCAGGTCATCAGAAGACAACAGAACCCAAAAATAATGACTAAAATACGACTCATTTGATGACACTCATATTTTATTAGTTCAGTAGTAAATATAGGGCAGCAATATGTAGTTTGATTTATCAGGATAAGAGAGCAGGAAATGTTGAAATTCAGAAAAAAATTATAAATACTTTTCTGGAACAATCTAGAACTTATGTCTCTATACCTCTCTTCTGATAGAAACTTCCTCATGGAAAGGAATTTCAAAACTAGAAATTTTTAGAAAAGTTTTTCAGAAATACACTTGATGGAAGTAGTGATAGATGGATGGGGTGATAGTGAAAATTTAGTAAAAAATATATTCAATTTTATCTTTCAAAAAACATATTTGTACATTTTACTACCTAGAAAACGTCTAATGCCTAGCAATTCAGCAGCTTCTTTTGTATCCAAATGTCACGTTGGGCATACGTTCCTTGTGATATATATCAGATGCCATGAGCATGCTAAGAAAGATCTTGAAATAACAACATTTAAAATGTTTTCCTCCCCACATCTCCTCTCCAAACTCAGCCTTGCTTCAGAGATCTGAGGAAGATTCTGGTAAAAGCCATGCTCTTCCAGGGGCACCTGGTGACTCAATCAGTTAAGCGTCCGACTCTTGATTTTGGCTCAAGTCATGATCTCATGGTGGTTCTTGCATTTGATCGTGCATCAGCACAGGTCCTGCTTGGGATTCTGTCTCCCTCTCTTTGTCCCTCCCCCACTTGCTCTCTCTCTCTCAAAACAAATAAAAATAAACTTAAACAGAAAGTATTAAAGAAGCATGTTCTTCCAGGGAGGAGTGACACAGTACATCCTCAGCTTCATAGCTGGTATGTATGTATTACATAAATGTAATAGGTCCTGAAACTATTGGAAAATCTCCAAGTCCATGTTGCCTGCCAAGGCGATTTCAAAATCCCTGGAGATGTCAGGCTCTCCAGCATGCAAATCCCAGGAGGTTTTAACAGTGGACACCCATGGCTTATGTTGTGTTAAACCCTTGGGGACAACTTAGTTGTCATTAAGATACCAAGACTTGACTTTATGGGTCTGAAAAGGCCAGCTTTCCTGCCCCATTATCAACCGAGATCAACTGCTCTTTAAAGGTTATGACAAATGACAGTCGTCTCTGGACTACCGATATGTTGGGCAACCTGTGTCTCTTCCCTGTGGATATGACACAGACTGTTTCTAGAAGGCACTGCCCGACAG
Organism: Mungos mungo; assembly: GCA_004023785.1. Classification (NCBI taxonomy): domain Eukaryota; kingdom Metazoa; phylum Chordata; class Mammalia; order Carnivora; family Herpestidae; genus Mungos; species Mungos mungo. The sequence continues at coordinate 190,690 of PISW01000247.1, read as the reverse complement.
CAGGCATTTTATCCTTGTGAGTTTAGCATCATTTCTGAACTGTCCCTGGTATTTCCTTTTGTTCTCCAAAGGAGGGTAGCATCCTGGGTCCTCAGAGTTTACAGCTTCCTCTCAGTAAAGAAGACAAGAGGAAGTAGAGGAGAGAATTGTCCCTGGGGGATTCTCTTGTTCGAATTCAGTCGCAAATTGAGAGCAGTTGCCTGGGAAAGAAAACCTAAAAAACATATCATTTTTCGCCTGCATCTTCAAGCCTACCGATGGTAGGACGTGCTTCAGTGTTGATAGGAAGTCCTTGAGCTCTAAAGGCCCAGTAGGGTGAGGTGTATTATCTACTAGCTCGGCATGTCCCAGACCCTTCCTATCCCCTGCTAATCAGGCAGAACATGCAAGTGAAAAGGGAAACAACCAAGGTTAAATTGTTCTCTGGTCGTATGAGTTGAGCAGCATCAGGAAGCAGGAGAAAGGATGCAGCAATTCCGTCAGAAGACTTGTTTTGGGAACATCCCTCTAGGTTGTGTGCTTGAGCTGCGTGTCACAAATACACCTCCCAGGCTCAGCTGCTTCATCAGGAAAAGGTACCACCCCTCTTCACCCCCCACCCCAGATCCAATAATTACCTGGGCTTGTGAGAGGATATCTTAACGCTGCTGGTCAGTGTCTTTCAACAAGCATTTATTGAGTTCTGATGATGTCGCCAGCGTAGGGGTGGAAAACATTTTCCTTTAACCTTTTAGGTTCCATAACTGGAGCCTATAAATTAGATGGACACAGGACAGAGTAAGAGGAGGAAAAAGTATTTTGTTTACACACAGAAACTTCACCGAAAAGATGTGAAAACCAGAAGCAGCAGTTTGGCTTGAGAGTTTCCATGTGCCATTTTAACAAAGGGTGATAAATTGTGGAGAAGTGCCTAGACAAAAGAAAAAGGAGTTGGGCTTCTAGGGGCAGTAAAAACATGGGGAAAGAAATCGAAGACAAACAGCTATTTAGTAATGCTGGTTTTGCAGACTGAGGTTGATGTGTCCACAGTGGTAAGAGTCCTTGGTAGCGATGAAGAGTCATTCTCTTCCTACTGGTACAGGGCAGGGAGACACTTTACAAATGGAAATGTACGCCCTGCTTTTAGGCAGAAAAGAGGAGGGCAGCGTGTTCCTCTTGCATCTGTTATTCCTCAGTTGCCTTCGGCTCAAAATAATTCTTATACCAAAACGGCATACTTGGAGATGAAACGTTCTGATCCCCTTCATTAGTATTTCATTAGATACTGCTGTATTTTCTTTTTTCTCCCCCCTGACCCACCTTTGTATACGCTAACTTGTTGATCTGTTACTGATTAATTAAAGGCATTGGTTACAAAAGCCGACTCTTTTGCATTTAAAGCATCAAAGAAATAATTTTTCAGACATTATACCAGCTCAAGCATATATATTTATTAGGACCTTTTTTCCCCTTCTGAAACACATTCTGTAGAAATGTAGATTGTGTTGGAGATAATTATCCTAATGAATGTGCGTGTGTGTGTGTGTGTGCCACCAACTGCATGAACACAAAGCAAATGTTTGGAATGGAAATTATGTTTTCCTTCTAAAGGGTAGTATTATGTGTTTTACTCCTCAAATGCATAATCAAGTAACAAGAAAGCCCCAACAAGTTTATGGGAGGGAAGGGCAATTACTGTGCTGGTTTTATTGTCATATGAGTTAGATAAACAAAAGACATTTATCAGGGGGATGGTCTCAATAATTAATTCATTATGAAATAGGTAAAAATTTGCATTTCTGTGAGCAGTGCGTCTTTTTTCCCCCTTCAAGTTCCCAGAGTCTTAGGCACACACCAGGGGCACTCTAAATTAACACTCAGTTTAGTTTTTCCAAGAGCAGGGAGTTGGCTTTCCACAGATCCCCGCTTCCCCTGCCTGCCATTTATTTACTTCTTACTTCCCAGTGTCCAAATTCAATCCGCTGCTTCACATCCACTTCACATGCTGCCTCACACATAACTTCCTTTGACGCCTGCCTCTCTCCCCCCTGACTCGGTGTGGCAGACGATTTTTTCTCTCTCTCACAAAACTATCACTCTCTACTATGCTATGCTTGTCACTTAGCTGCATGACTTATATCTTCTGTGAAAGTGTGAGCTCCTGGAAACAGAGTCCCAGAGACGAGCACAGTGCCTTGACCAGAGCAGCACTTGGTAAATAGTTCACAAATAAATGAAAAAGAAGAGTTCTTGATATAGTGAGTTCTTGACTATCCTTGGTTAGATTATCCACTCTATTGATTCTTTTTGGAAAACCTTGTATTCATTTAATTCATTTGGTAGCTGCATAAGGAACATAATTTAATATTATTAATGACCTGAGGGGACAGAAAAGAAAGAAAAGAAGAGAAAAGAAAAGAAAGGAAAAAAAAGAAAAGAAAGGTAAATAAAAGAAATAAAAGCAGCGTAGTAAATCTTAGGCAATATCACAAACAACAAACCCAAACACATAATTTGATGCACATGAAATATGAATAGGCTAGGGATCATTCCCTGTTTTGGGGTTACTTATGGACTGGTCTCTCTGTAGGCATGGAGGCATAGAAGTTGGGGTGTGTTGTTGGTGGGGAATAATCATCTTGGAAGGGTCCAAATAGGGGCACCTGGGTGGCTGAGTTGGTTAAGTGTCTGGCTTCGGCTCAGGTCATGATCTCATGGTTCGTGGGTTCGAGCCCCGTGAGCCTCGCATCAGGCTCTGTGCTGACAGCTAGCTCAGAGCCTGGAGCCTGCTTCAGATTCTGTGTGTCCCTCTCTCCCTGACCCTCCCCTGCTCACACTGTCTCTCTCTGTCTCTCAAATATAAATTAAAAAAAAAAATTAAAAAAAGGAAGGGTCCAAATATCCATTGACTGATTAATGGTAAAGAAAATATATACTCACACACACACATACATACACATACTTATACATATATAATAAAGAAGATTATATATAATGGAAGATTAATATATAGAAGATTATGTATATATAATGGAATATTGCTTAGCGATAAAAAAGAATGAATTCTTGCCATTTGTAACAACATGAATAAAACTAGAGTATATTATGCTAAGCAAAATAAGTCAGAGAAAGACAAATATATGATCTCACTCATGTGGAATTTAAGAAATAAAACAGTTGAACAAAAGGGAAGGAAACATAAGATAAAAACACAGAGGGAGGCAAACCATAAGAGACTCTTGAACACAGAGAACAAATTGAGGGTTTCTGGAGGGGAGCTGAGCTGGGGGATGGGCTCGATGGGTGATGAGGACTAAGGCGGGCACTTGATGAGATGAGCACTGGGTGTTATATTTAAATCACTAAATTCTACTCGTGAAATCATTATTACACTATACATTAACTTGGACTTAAATAAATTTTAAAAATGAATTTTATAAAAAAGATATTACCCAAATGGAACTTTCTGGAGAGAGCTAGAGATGTCTGGGCATTTTCACAAATAAACTTTTTGAGTCTCCAAAAAAAAAAAATTTCAGGGAGTATTTCTGTCACACAGGGGAATAAAGCTTTCAATGAATTTGAATGGAAAGGGTAAATTTCATAATCACCCCATAGTTACCAAGAGAAATAAGTCACTCAGATGTCTGTAACCTGCCTTAAAGGAAAGATAGACAAACCCATTTTTAGGTAATAAAGAAGCCATCATAGAAATCCACAATGAAACCTAATAGGGGCGCCTGGGTGGCTCAGTCGGTTAAGCCTCCAACTTCAGCTCAGGTCAGATCTCACGTTCGTGGGTTCGAGCCCCGCATCAGGTTCTGTGCTGACAGCTAGCTCAGAGCCTGGAGCCTGCTTCCAGTTCTGTGTCTCCTTCTCTCTCTGCCCCTCCCCCTCTCGTACTCTGTCTGTCTGTATCAAAAATAAATAAAACATTACAAAAATTAAAAAAAATGAAACCTAATAAAAATAATAAAAACTGCTAAGCACAATAACAAGAAAAAAAACCATGTAGAGCACATAACAAATTCCATAAAAAGATGTCTGTTCTGTATTTTGGTAGAAGGACAATTCACTTCATATGGAGAGCATAGTTCCATTGCCTCTGTCAGTCAAACAAAGTAACCAAAATATTGACCCTTACAGTTCCCTACATATTAGGAAAGCTGTTTCTTATAATAAAGATTCTGGTCCTGAGAAGTTGAATTGGTGGCAAATCTGCAAAGTTGCTTGTTCCCATGCTGGAGAATTGAGGGATTAAGGAGGTTATGTTCTTGAACACGACCTCCTCTCTGTTGTAGACAGATGAGTCAACACAACTCTCTTCTGATCAGTAAAAGATGATGTGAGTTGCAAATTCTACCCCATTAAGGCTTCCGATGACCAGATAACTGGTCCTGGAAGCACACAGATTCACACCACCTGGGTCCACATACACAGAATTTTTTCAACACATACAGTACAGTGGTGTAAATGCATTTTCTGTCATGATTTTCTTAATAACATCTTCCTTTCTCTAGCTTACTGTAATGTAAGAACACAACATAAAATACATAGAATGTACAAATGATGTGTTGATCAGCTGTTTGTGTTATCCATAAGGCTTCTAATCTACTGTAGTGGTGAAGATTTTGGAGAGTCAAAAGTTATACACAGATTGCATGAAGCATTAGGACCCTAACACCCACATTGTCAAGGTCAACTGTACCTTGTATTAATATCCTTAGTTGTTGTCGAATATAAGAAGATATCTGTGGTGGGTTCCATAACTCTACAGCTGGTCCTATTGTCTCCAGGCTTGACCTTCTATTTTCCAGAGGGGGGTTCCCCTGGGGCCAGGAAGAGCCCAGCTGAATGCATCGACCCAGACTACACCCGCATGTGGCCGTTGAGCACTGGAAATGTGGCTAGCCTGAACTGAAATGTGCTGTCAGTGTAAAATCCAAACCAGATTTCGAAGACTTAGGCTGAACAAAAAAAATGAAAAAGACCTCAATAGTGTTCATGTTGATTGCCTGTTGAGATGACAAACTTTGAATATATTAGATTACGTAAGATAGATCATTAGAATTAATTTCACCTGTTTCTTTTTACAGAAATGCGGCTTTAATGCGTGTGGCTTAATTTACTGTGACTATTTGAATTTAAAATTAACTCTGTGGCTGGCATTTGTGCCTCACATTCTATTTCTATTGGATGACTCTGGAGGAGGGGAAAGACCTTCCTTTAAAAGAAAGGCCAGCGGCCACATACAGGTTCCAGACCCACGATGCTCAAGGCTGGAACCAAGAGGCTATGGAAGATGCTGTCATCATTTGGGAATGTGTGTGAGTTCCAAAGCCAGAGATTAAATAGTGTATCTGGTCTTGAGACATACGCTCTTCACATTTCTTCCAGCCTAAAGTTTGAACTCCTTAAAATAATACTGTATGAAGGTATTTATGTAAGCAACTCTAGTCTTTTAAAAACAATTCCTTTTAGCTGGAGTCTTTTGGTCTTGAGATGTGGCCTTCCACTCATGAGATAGATTTACCATAGATTTACCGACTTAAAATGAGGCTCGAATGTTGTAGATTTATTAGAATACAACAGGTGCTATTAATGTTAAACATGATGAAATTGTTACTAAATTCAGTGATGAGTCAGGGCCCCAACAACCAGAAAACAACTCTAAGTCCCATTAGAGATTCCTTCGTTATTCTTCTTTCATTGTGTGTTTCCTCTGATAAAAGCTCACTGTGAGAAATAGTATTAGTTAAGTGCTGTCTTAGTCCATCTGGCCTGTTATATCAAAGTCCCACAGACTGGGTGATTTGTGAACAGAAATTAATTTCTCCCAGTTTTGGAGGCTGGAAGTCCAAGGTCTGGGTGCCAGTGTGGTCAGGTCGTGGTAGACCCCCATCTGGGCTGCAGATGGCCAGCTTCTTTTTGTCCTCACAGAGCAGAGACAGAATGAATAGCCTTTCTTACAAGGGATTCCATCAGTGGGGTCCATCCTTATGATCTCCTCACTCCCCAAAGGCCCCACCTTCAAATACTATCATATTGGGGATTAGGTTTCAACATACGAATTTTGGTGGGACCAAATATTCATTCCATAATAATTGTGTACTTTTAAAAAGCAATTTGCAATCTGTGTTGTCTAATTTGAATTGTATTAAAGTGTTAAGAAGTATTCAGGATGGGGGGCGCCTGGGTGGCTCAGTCGGTTAAGCATTGACTCTGGCTCAGGTCATGATCTCATGGTTCGTGAGTTTGAGCCCTGTGTCGGGCTCTATGCTGACAGCTTGGAGCCTGGAGCCTGCTTGGGATTCTATATCTGCATCTCTCTGTCTGCCCCTCCCCCACTCATGCTCTCTCTCTCTCTCTCTCTCTCTCTCTCTCTCTCTCTGTGTTTCTCAAAATTAAATAAATGTTAAAATTTAAATTAAAAAGAAGGAAATATTCAGGATGGATATTATGGGCCCTATTTTTATGGACAATGTCACTTGGGCTTTGTTCCATCTCCCCTAATTAGTACGGGTAAAGGTGGAGTCAGGGCTTTGGCCTAGTGCCCTGACTTTCACTTATTCCTTTCCTGCCCCACAGTCCAGTGCATGGGCTGCCATATTGCAGCAGCGAAGGATCAGGCCGTAGGGTCCAACTGGATCCCTGCTCCACTACATGCTTGCTACAGGAAGACATGAACCACGCTGAACTCTGCACCTCAACTTCCCTTTCAATAAAATACCAATACCTGTTATACTTTTCTCCTGAGACAATCATGGGGTTTAATTAACTTAATACCTATTTCACAGATGCACAAATCGAAGCCCAGAGATGTCAAGTAACCAGCCCAGGGCCACGTAGCTCATCAGGGGGAGATCCAGGTTTCAAACAAAGTCTAATTCCAATACCTCTACTCTTTCCTTTTACCCCCTAAGTGTGGCTGTCAAAGTTTTGCTTTATTTCCCACTTATTGGCGAGCACCTTCAAATCCAAGTCTGAGCTAGTTCTTGTTCTGTACCAGATAGCTCTCATAGCCTCCTGATCTTTCTTTTCATTTCTTTTCTTTTCTTTCTTTCTTTCTTTCTTTCTTTCTTTCTTTCTTTCTTTTTCTTCTTTCTTTCTTTCTTTTCTTTCCTTTTCTTTCTTTCAGCTTTATTGTGGCATAGTTGACAAATAAAATAGTAAGATATTTAAATTGTACATCATGATGATATACATTATGAAAGACTCCCAACTATCTAGTTAATTAACACACACATCGCTTCTTTATTTAGTTTTTTTTTAGTGAGAGTTTTCTCTTGGCAAATTCCAGTTATACAATACTGTATTATCAACTATAGTCACTATGTTATGCATTGGATGCTCACACCCTATTCATCTTCTAGATGAAAGTATAAGACAGCATAAGAGCTTTGACCAGATTCCCCCACTCTCCCCCACCCCCAGCCCTTGGCAACTACTTTCCTACTCTCTGATTTTATGTTGGTTTTTATGTTGGTTTTTTTTTTTTTTAGATTCCACCTACCAGTGATATCACGCAGTATTTGTCTGTCTCTGTCTGGCTTATTTCAGTTTGCATAATGCCTTCAAGATCCACCCATGTTGTCGTAAATGGCAGGATTTTTTTCTTCCTCATGGCTGAGTAATACACTATTGTAAAGATAATATCTACACACAGAGAGATAAATGTACACCTGTATCTATATATATCTCACATTTTCTTTATCCCTCCATCCACTGACAGACACTTAGATCGTTTCCATATTTTGGTTACTGTGAAAATGCTGCAGTGCCCATGGGGGCACCAATGTCTCTTTGAGGTCCTGTGTTCACTTGCTTTGGGCATGTACCCAAATTGGGATTGCCGGGTCATATAGAAGTTCTGTTTCAGTTTTTTGAGGAATCCCTATACTGTTTTCCATAGTGACTGCACCCAATTTACATTTCCATCTGGTCCATTTAAGTCACAGGAATGTTCCAGCTTCAGCAATTAGAACGTCCAGTTGAGCATAATAACGCCTACTCAGAACTCCTACTCCATTGGGAGTGTCTCCTTCCTTCAGCGCTCCTCCTACCTGGAAGCCTGAGGGGGGAGCAGGGTGCAGGCCCTTTACTTGACTAGTCCCTCCTGCCCTGTGCCCCCACAGCCCTGTTCCTTCAGGGGAGGGGAGAGGAAGAGAAGAGGAAGTGGCCTGTGCTATCTTGATCCAGCATCCACGCTCTCTGTCTTGCCCGTGGTCCCCACAGACCGTGCCCTGGGGCTCTTTTGTGGGCTTGCAGATAACCCAGTTCAGTTTGGACTGTGCTCCACCTTTCCCTCTTCTTGGGTCTCTGCAAGGCACCTCTTGCTGTGTCACTGTCCCTAGGCACTGAGTCTACTGGCTCATGGGACCGTCAGGCTTCCCGACACCACTGCCATCACTGGGGAAGTGAAGGGACCTTTTACTGCATCCTTCTGTCCTTTGCTGCCTTGAACACTGTCATCACCTTCACATTCCACAGGCGGGCATCAGAGACCCATCTGCATCTCCTAAACCCCGGGGGACACAAATGAAGGTGTCCCCTTGAAGCCTCTAAGGTGGGGGAAGAGATAACCCCGGAAGAAGCATCAACAGTCTTCTTAAAGGACTATCTCCACTCTTCTCTTTGACCTCCAGCTGCCCACACACTATTGGAGACAGAGGATGAGCAAACCATCCCCAAACCTGGTTTCAGACCCCACCTTGCCGAGTCCTGCATAGATGGTCTGGATTCAACTTCACTTTGGAACAGGGGATACTTGGTCCTTTTTTCCCCCAAAGTCCTCGCAGCCTGAGCTACAATCAGGATGAAATATCCCTTCTTTTTCACCCACCCTGTACCATGTGTGATATACTCATAACTGGGTCTGGTACATCCTAAGTGCTCAGTTACTATTTGCTTTTATTACTTCCTGCTGGCTGGTGGTGGAACATTGGACAAGTTGTCTAAGGTTCACTCTGCTTCAGCTTGTCAGGATGCTGGTCAGGTGCTTGTGGGCGGAAGCCCTGTCCCAGCACAGGCTGGATGGTGACAAAGCATACCTCAGCTACTAGCGAAGCTTCCTGCCTGTCCGAAGGTGACAGCAGCCCTTTTCAGACCAGGCCTGCCTGAGGGGTGCAGGCCCTTGAAGAATGCACCCCGGTGAAAGGGTAACTTGGATACACAAAAGAAGCACTGTGATGACTGTAAAAGGAACTGTGGACAAACATAAAAAGATAACCCCCCAGGAGCAGGAAATCAGAAGCAGGGTCAAGGACGAGCCAAAGGAAGAGTCTACAGAAACCCCAGCCTGTGGGAAGAGCAAAAGGTGGGGGTAAGAGAGACTATGACGCCAAGACACTAAGCACTTGTAGAAAGTTGGAATAAAGGGAGAGGACAGAAATGCCTTATCACAGACGAGGAACAATGTCACAAATCCTTAGTCTCTCAATGGAGGCTCCCTGTCTCTGGGCTGATTGTGTAAGAGCATTATCCCTTCATGATAGACCTTCTCAAGGCACGGGATGATGCGTTGGAAGTGCTGTGAGCTCCTTGAAAGAAAGGCACAAGATCAACACCGTGGACTTCTCGCCACACCCACGGTAATCAGCCTGGAGGTAGGCTTCAGACTCTGTATCAAATCATTTCCATACTATGTGGAGAGAAGTAAAACAGGTTTACTTCACAGCATTTTTGTTTTTTAAACAAGTTGGGATGAAAGCTGGAGCTGAGATTATTTATCCTCATCTGAAATGTAGTTAAACAACACTTAGAAAACACTTTTTGGCATAGACAGGGAGAGTCCTTAATGACGCATTTACTTGTGTCTGATTTTTTTTGTTTTTACCAGGTTCATTTAATTTGATAGACGGCCTGAGCCTCCAAGAAATTCCATTGGAACCTCATAAAGACACAGAGCACAGAGGCGAGCTTCTCATGCAGAAACAGCCTCTGTGCCTCTGGGAGCCACTTGGGGCATGTGGGCCCCAGCTGATGGAAAGGGGGCTTAAACAACAATTTCTTTTGCAACAGTTCTAGAGGCTGGAAGTCCAAGATCAAGGTGCTAGTCGGGTTGATATCAGGTGAGATTTCTCTTCCTGAGTTGCAGATGGTCACCTTCTCACCTTCTATTTGCATGACCTTCCTTCTCTGTGTGAGTGTACATGCTTCTGTCTCTCCCTCTTCTTGCAAGGACTCCAGTCCTATTCCATCAGGACCCCACTCTTGTCACCTCCTGTATCATTCATTACATCCTTGAAAGGTCTTGTCTGCAAAAACAATCAAATGGAGGCTTAGAGTTTCAGTAAATGAATTTGAGGGGAGCCCGATTCAGTCTGTAACAGAGCTGCGCATAGATGTTCCATTTCTTCTATCAGGCATTTGGGAAGATTGCACACCTTGCTCCCTTTGAATTCAGATGCGGCTCAGGGATGAGAGCGTATGGCACCTGCTTGTCTCCTGCTTTGTTCATTGAGATGTGCGATGACGTGACGTGCCAACAGGGGAGAGGATTTAAAGTCTAAGGCATGAACCCCCACATTCCCTTCCCCTCAAAACATGTGTTCCGGAGATGGTCTTGCTTCCAGGGGAGTCCGATGGGAAAGCACTCTGCAGTCAGGTGCTTGCTGTCCATGTATGTGAGGGAGAAATTTTTTTAAAACTATTGATATATACTTCCAACTGTGGTTTGCCATTGAGATTTGGGGTTATTTCATGTACCATGACCTAGCTCATCCTCACCTACACAAAGGTCAAGTATCCATTTGCTGTGACACTTGGTACTTCTAGAACCAAACACACATATTTACATCTTCTCTTCCTAGGCTATCTTAGAAAATAGCATACAATGGTGCTGATCTGGGCAATTAATTTTTATATTTAATTGCTTTTCTGAGCATGTCTGGGCTCCTATCTATAATTCATGTTATCTAACCTGGTAATTCTCTTCAATCAACTTTCCTCACAAGCCACAAGCCAATCTTTTCAAATGTCTGTCTAGAATCCTTCCCACAAATGCACTGCCAGTGTTTTCAATTCACCATGCTCCAGAACAGACTTGTGTTCCCCTGGATTCCAGGACTTTCTCTTGCTTTTATGATCATCCTGGCTGCAAGCCTCAAAAACATTTTGTGTATATCCCAGGAATACAGGGAATATGTCTTTGAAATCTTTCTGTTTTTACAAAAATTGTTTTTGGAAAATGGCGGGGTGCCTGAATGGTTCAGTTACTTGAGCGTCTCACTCTTGATTTCATCTCAGGTCACCATCCCAGGGTTGTGGGATAGAGCCTCACATGGGACTCCATAATGAGCATGGAGCCTGCTTAAGATTCTGTCTCTCTCTCTCTCTCTGCCCATCTCCCACCCCCTCTTTAAAAAAATATCAAGCATTTACAGAAGTTGACCAAATTATACATGAACCTCCCCGTACCAATCAACCAGGAACTAATTATCAGCTCATGGCCCATCCTGTCTTTCCATTTGCATACATACCCCAATCAGATTAATTTGAAGCCATAAATGCTTCGGTGTGTATTTCTTATCACTGACAAATAACTAACAGTAAGTGATATTTCAAGTTAGTGTTCCATGATCACTGGGTGTCAACTGTCTCATAATCTTGTTTCTATGGTTGACATTTATGTGAATCTGATTGAGATAAAGTTCGCACACTCCAATCTATTGATGCTTCTTTAGTCTATAAATGCTCTATCTCTGACCCCTGCTCTCTCTCCCTTTTTCCTTACAAGTCACTTATTGAAAAGCACGATTCCCACGAAGTTTGTTTAGCATATTCTACAGTTGCCTGCATTTCCTGTAAATTAGTAGTTTGATACAGAGGCATGAAATGCATTATTTGGAAAAACCTCTGCATAGGTGACATATTATATACTCCTATTAGGAGGCTCACGATTTATGGTCTCTTTCTGTGATATTAACAGCCATTGATGATCATTGTCTAGGTCAGTGACTCTCAGTCTTTTTTTTTTTAATTTTTACATATTATTTTTGAGAGAGCAAGACAGAGTGCAAGCAGGGGAGGGGTGGAGGAAGAGGGAGACACAGAATCTGAAGCAGGCTTCAGGCTCTGAGCTGTCAGTACAGAGCACAAAGCTGGGCTGGAATTCACAAACCACGAGATCATGACCTGAGCGGAAGTCAGATGCTTAACTGACTGAGCCCCCCAGGTGCCCCCAGGCATTCTTAGTCTTGAGTGTGCACCAGAATCACTTGCTGGGCTTGTTAAAACACAGATTGTTAAGGTGGTCCCAACCTGAATTTCTGGTCCAGTAGGTCTGGGTTAGGCCCTGACTCAGTTTTTTAACAAACTCCCAGGTGATGGGTGGACCTGGACTGAGGTTGCTGGTCCAAGGACCATGCTTTCAGAGCCCCAGACCTGGAGCTATAATTTTATTAGGGGTTGAATGGTGGTGATGTTCTGGTCTATCTTTCCTTCTCACTTCATTAGTTGGAATGCATTTATACAAGGAAATTTTCCGAATCATTTCTTTGGTTACCTTGAGGTAGAGTTGGTGTAAGGAAGGCACTGCAAATATTTGATTCTTTTCCTTTATTTACCAGTTTTCAAAATGAGTTCAATAATATCCTCAGAGGTAACAAGTGGCGTGGGGGGGGGGGTATTTCACTCCATTGCAGTTTTTATTCTTACTGATATTCAAACGGTCTCTTGTTGAACCATGGGAACCTTGGAGACGTTCTGAGTCTGCATCTTCCTTGCCAAATAAGTGTCATCTGCCCAGCAGCTAAGCCCTTGTGTGTCCCTGTCACCACCCCTGGCCTGCCCTCCTCCCCACTTCAGCTCATTCTACATACGAGCAGGTGTCTCATTCACTTGTCTTTGGTGAAATTCCAGTCAAGTCATTACCTGCTCAAAAAATCCGCAGTGACTCCCCGCGTTGAATACAGAGCCTGGCACTGGCATGGGAGCCCTTCCTGGTGGTGTAGCTCTGTGCCTTCTCATTTTCTCTCCAGTGCTCACTCCTGCCCTGAAGAAAGGTGGGAAGTCCCTGCCTTGGAGCCTTTGCCCATCTGGTCTCCCTGCCTCAGCTTCGTTCATCCCAAGTGCCCCTTGTCTTAGGGATCTTTCTTGATTTCTTCAGCTATGAAGGTGAGCTCCTGCATTCTGTACTTCTCTTTGAAGTATTCGATTTTAGGCTTTGTATTTTCGTCACCAGCAGGCTTGTCTATTACTCTCTATAGTTAAAATGGTCTCTTGATGGTTTCATTCAACTTCTACTTATGCGGCATCCTGTCCTACAACCTTCAGGTGCTAAATATATGTTTGTAGAATGATGTTGAATATGCGGGAGTGGCCATAAACTCCACTAATATTCACTGAAATAGATATGGATTTATGTGCATATGTATATCTAGCTATGTAAATATTTACATTTGCATATATAGCTATATAAATATTTATATTTACATATATCTATATCTATGAATTCCGAAGCACTAAAAATGTCCATATTTTTCTGAATCGTTTGAAGCAACAGCATAATTCTGCAGAGACAATTTACAGAGAGCCAGTAGTCTCCTTATTTCCATTCAGGAAGTTAGGAGAACGAATAATTCTCTCCTTGCTCTACTGTAATTTCTTCTTATGTGAAATCCTTAATCTTCCTTTAGTCCACAAAGATCTGACCCTCCATTAGTAAATTTGGGTGGCCCCATTTATCTGACACAGAGACACGCTGCTCTGTCCGGTTACCTATCACTCAAGTATGTCTGTGTTCTGGCTGGGCTGATCCACCAGGCTAAATTTTGAAAGACGGGATTTTTGAAAATCAGCCTTCAGGAATAATAGATGAGAAAACTCACCTACCATTGTTGTGAGCAAACTGGAGTGAGGGTTTCCCACACTTCACGGCGCTGTACCCTGAAACGCCAGGAGGAAAAATCAGGTGGATGATTTTCATGGCTGTCCCTACGACAGCTAGCCCAGCCACTCCGCGGGGACACGGACGATTATGCCACAGCAGGGATTCGCAGCCTGGGGTCCCCGAGCCACGCGCTGGGTAAATCCTCCACATGCCCTCCTGGTGGCATGAAAAACAACATCAAGTGCACCAGAAATCGCATCCTGTTCTAGGGAAACACCTGTAAGAGACGCCACAGACCACTCACTGATGGATGCAGGAACCCAGAATCCGTTGCCTCGGCGTTATCACAGCCGGAGCCACCTGGAGGGGCCGGAAGATTCACCAGTCTTCCTCGTGCGCATGCGCGGGGAGTTGCTGACGTTCGCAGCGGAAATGACGCAGGCTCGCGTTCTCACAAAGCGAGAGCTCCGAGTGGACCCAACGCGTCCCTGCGGCAGCTGACGGAGTTCAATTTCAGGCGTTGCGTTAAGGTTGTTCTCCATTTTATTATCAATATTATGAGAAGCCGGAAGCCTGAGAATCTCACTGTTCCTGATTCTAATTGTGCTGTTATCTGCATTCTTAAAATGATTCTTGAAGGATTTGAGATTCCTACTCGAGTTCTCTTGAGAATCCATTTGGGGTGGAAATTTAATCCCCCCACCGCCTGTTGGGTCTTCATGGGTTCAGAAAAAAATGCCATCGTTTTTTTGTGTGTGTGAAGCTAGGCAAACATCCCCACTCCGCCTAAAATAAGAAAAACGTCATTTGTAAAACGCCAAAAAAAGTCAAGTATACGATCTCCAAACAAATGACTCTCACTTCTGTTTTGAGAGCAATATGGAGCCTGAAATGGAAAGGTAAACATTTGTCTGAAAGTAGTGTCCGAGTGTGGGCATGGGCGTGTGTGCATGTGCCCAGGGAATTGGAGGGCAGATTGGAAACCACTGGGAGGTATCTGGTGCGGAAATTTGGAATTGCTACTCTCTTGTGCCTTTTATCCTGAGGTGCTAAGTTTTAGCACAGTCTTAGTTCCTTAATTAATGATTAAACAAATTCAATTCATGATTTAACTTAATTAAACAACTAATGAATTTGTGTATGCAGGAATCATTAATGTGGTGTCTGAGGCAGGCCTCTGGGGTGTATTTAACTCAGTAAATAGTACCTAGTATATACACATGTCTCTCCGCTTTATAAACCACACCCCTGCTGTAGAGTTTCTCCATTCTACTCAGGGTTAACTCTATGCACAGATGCTGTATGCATAGATTACCCTTTATGTCTGACGATAATTTTCCTGGTACATTTGCTAAGAGATCTATATTTGGAAATGTATTTCCAACAGTGCCGATCAGTTTAGTTATTTTTTAAAAACTATTGAGGCCTATTATAGGACTCATGGCCCACTTATTTTAGGAAGACAGAATGCAATCTTGTTATAGTTTTAGATATATCCTCTTTTCATTTTGAAAGTACAATGGCATCTCAGAGATCTAACTTAAAGGCTGCTCTGTGAAATAGAAAATTTGAAAAGAAATAGTTTTCATGATTTTCAAGTGGAGATCCTCCATTGGGATGACCGGATATGCCTCTCTCCAGGGGTAGAGGTCCTATTTTGGAATAAACAGAAGAGAGAGAAGGTAGAAGACAGTCAACACATACCAAAGTTTAATAACCGTCCTGGGCTTTGGATTCATTAGTTCATCGGGATGTTTTTCATCTTGCACTTCAAGGATTTGAGATTTTCAAGGATTTGAGGAGGGAGGCGGGGCCTAAAGAAATGACGTCACTTGCCCAAGGTCACCCAGCTAATAACAAAGTGGAGCTGGCTGATCTGCCTGTGTCTGTGCTACACCATCCATCCAAGTGGCATCTCACACGCTCCTAATTGATAGCTTGGGCTTCTAACGTACTTGACAACAGTTTGTTTTCTAAAGTACAATGGCATTGACTTCTCCTGGAATCTCATTGACACTATTAATTTGCTTGGCAAACCACTGTATCCTGAGTAGTACCAAGGAAAACGTCGACAATCCCCTGTCTTCATTATCAGCGACTCTAAATGAGGGTGTCCTATTAAATGAGGAGGTTAGCCTGCAGATCTACAGGAAAGATATGGAGGCTCCGTACCTGGGTTATTCTTACAGCACAGGCTGGACTCAGAGCAGACGCCTAATGAGGAAAAGCAGAGAGAAATCGGCAGTGTTCCTCTGGGAAAGCCAAAGCTGAACATTGTTCACTTGCTTTTTAATTGGGGAAATGCATTTAAGCAATTGACATGGGTGCTTCCAGACCACTCTCTGATTATCCACGTTTTGGAGACAGAGCTGTTGCAACGCAGTAGTTTTTGCGTCATATGTAGACAAATTAGAGGATCTCCCGGGAACCCCTCTTTATGCTGACCTTAGACTTTCTCCCCAAGCACAGCGCCTCGGTGAGAGTGAATGGGTTAAAGTGAGCCTATTTCAACAAACTCCTGAGTCCATGTTTATTGATCAGTCCTGGACTTTTCTGAACTGTGCCTTTTTCTAGAACAGGCTCACGGCACACGCAAAATGAAATATGGCTTTCGACAACAGCTACCGGATTCGGAAAACACGTAGTGTACCAGCCCTTCTGAGGTTGGGGGATGACAGAAAAGGTGTGGGTCATGGAAGGGAAGGCTCCAGATGCCCATGTCCTTAGTCCTTAGGAGGATCCGTCAGAGTCCATTTAAGAGCCCGGACAGTCCCTAAGAATGGAGTCCTGGGTTTGAGCTTCCAGAAAGTGATGTGTTGGGTGGGTTAAATCTTGTCGTGAGAAGGGAGGGCAGGTCAGAATAGAAATCGACCTCAGCTACCGCTGCCTTCCCTCCTCAGCTTCCAAACTCCCTTTGTAGGAAGAGAGGCAAACATCAAGTGCTCCAACACGCTCCAATTCTGGATGAGGGTAAGAAGGAAATCCTAACGAACACTGATCTGTCCTCATTCACCAACTCTGGAAATGGCTTGTTTCACATTCAAATGCATAGACGTGGAATTTGTCAGCATTCCATTCCTTTCTGAGCACCTAGAGGGAAATGCCTTTCAGATCTTAGGACCAGGGGAACCTGCATCCCTGAGTAACAACCGGTCTGTTTTCATTCCACACACACACTATGACTCTGGAATACAATCATATTTCTCTCTTGCTTTGTCTCTAGAGGAGTTTGGAACCGGGTTTCAAACTCATCAGGTTTCAGGGAAAGCCCT
The DNA here is from genome assembly GCA_004023785.1 of Mungos mungo. Lineage (NCBI taxonomy): Eukaryota > Metazoa > Chordata > Mammalia > Carnivora > Herpestidae > Mungos > Mungos mungo. The sequence continues at coordinate 173,608 of PISW01000247.1, read as the reverse complement.
CTCTTTCTAAGTCTTCCACTCATCTCCAATACACCAAATTTGTCATTTGCATACGAATCCCTGTTCCCCAAGTCCCCGTTCCAAAATTTTCCAGGTGTCAACACGATGACTAAACAGCGTTATAATCTGTTCATCCTTTCAGGTTGTGTACTGCATAATTCTAAGAAATACTGTTCAAATAGACTACAACATAACCACAATATGAATGGCGCCCTGCAGAGTTGTGCAGTGCATAACCTGTGCAACCATTCATGGATGCCCAGGGAGAAGACAATTTCCCTCAGCGGGTCCATTTTGTTTTTGGATGGGATATACTTACCTTTCACAGTCCAGGATTCTTCAAGGACAATGGCCCCATATAATTTGAAACATGACTTAGCAATGGCCACCTATGGTTTTCTCCTTCTGCGATTTCCGTTTGGAATTTAGTGCAAACAGCTGAGAGAAAGTTCTAGATATAAAATGGCACCATTGTATGTATTCGTACAGAGCCCAAAACTTGGATAATTCTGTCTTCATTCCTCCAGTTAAATTCTTAGAAGAGTGTGCAGCATCCCCTGTGTTGGGGCAACCTTTTAGTGCCAATGGATGTATTTTCCCCACTCATTATGTTCACCCTTCGTGGAGATGCCAAGAGTCAAATGCTGTTTCCACTCAGCTCCCCTTACAGATTCCCACGTCAGAAAATTCCTTGTGCAACTGCTGACCTCATCTTCTCCTACTTTTTCCTAAGCACTACCCTCTTCGTCCGTAATAAGAAAGGAAGACAGACGTCTTTGAGTTACCTCGAGGAGTCACATCTCCAGCTCTCTGGTTAACAGAAAGCATGTCACGTTCTCAGCACCAAACACGAGTTGGTCCCAAGGGCACCCACTCGTACAGTCTTGGAGATTCTTCTAAAACTTTCCACATTTCCACATTTACTAAACCAAAAGCCCATCCTTATTATTCATGCCCCCAGACAGCGTCTCACAGTCCACACCAAATTCATCTGCTTTGAGGATTCTTTCCTGCCCATACTAAACTAGTAATCCGAACCCAAACACAAGAGGATAAAACATGTAGGAGCAACTGGTAATTTAGCAGCAAAGCGTTGACTTTATACAGAAGACTGAGACGAGCAGATTTAAGTATCAGGCTTTAAAAGTAGGTATGTACGTAGCAGGTGTCTTCGAGAGGGGTGCCCTGATACTTTCATGTTTTGCAGGAAATGCGATGATGTCAGCTGTTTTCCTTCTCCATCTGCATAGGCTTGGGGCTGAAGGATACAGGTAGATAGACTCAAGTCGAGTAAGCCGCCGTCTAGTTTCAGAGAACATAGAAATTCCAACAGCATGGTGTAGATGTGGGACCACTGAAGGCAGCATTCAGTTAGAGTTCAGGGTCTGTGACCCTATTTCTTCGCAGTAAAACTGAGACCCCTGCGTCAGTAGAGGAGCTGAAATGAGGGAAAGTACAAGAAATCAGTACGTGGGACACTTTCAGGCAGAAGGACTTTCTTCCATGATGTGTACCTCTGAACTATTTGGGGCGTGTTTATGGGCGTAAGGTGTTCCCCAGGGATTCAAGATGGCCGGAGAGCACTGTTAACAATTAGTGGCCTTGAAAACATGGGATGAACACAGAATCTACTTTTTCTTTGTGATTTATCCAAGTATAAAAGGATATGGCGCTGTGGGGTGCTATTACCTTTTTCCATTTCCACTTTTTTAAGAAACTGGTTTAGGGGCACCTGGGTGGCTCAGTCAGTTAAGTGTCTGACCTTGGCTCACATCATGAGCTCATGGCTCATGGGTCTGAGCTCCATATCGGGCTCTGTGCTAACAGCTCAGAGCCTGGAGCCTGCTTCAGGTTCTGTGTCTCCCTTTCTCTGCCCCTCCCGTCTTGTGCTCTCCCTCTCAAAACAATAAATAAACATTAAAAAGAAATTGGGGTGCTTGGGTGGCTCAGTCGGTTGTGCGTCCGGCTTCAGCTCAGGTCATGATCTCATGTTCGTGGGTTTGAGCCCCGCATTAGGCTCTGTGCTGACAACTAGTTCAAAGCCTGGAGGTTGCTTCAGATTCTGTGTCTCCTTCTCTCTCTGCCCCTCCCCTGCTCATGCTGTCTCTCAAAAATAAATAAAAAACATAAAAAGAAATTAAAAAATAAAATAGAATTTAAAAAGACTTTTGCTGGTTAAACTCCCCCCACGTGGAAAACATGAATGCCACATGCCCCCCTCACCTAGCACAGAGCCTGGCATCTAGAAATAATTCTAAGTAAAGTCTAGCTCTTTTTCTCTTTGCTCTCATTGCCCTGGGAGGAGGATGCTGTGTTCCATGCAGTGGACATCTAAACACCTTAATGCGTTTGTTCTAAGGCTTTGACTCATAGCAGGTGTCTGATTAGTATTAATAGAGATGACAATGATGATGATGACAAGGACGACAATAGCCTGGATAGTGATGCTGAGTCGTTCTCGCTCAGGACACCACGCCTGGAAGCGTTACATGTCTCTCGGAGCCCCTGCGTGCCACAGCAGCGTGCCTCCCGCACGCCCCCGCTCAGCGAGTTGACAACGAGACATCTGTTTGTGTGAACTTCTGACTATCAAGGTTGACGCCTAACATGAGCGTCTCCAGAGTTCTGCATTGTGCTCGTGTCAGAGGGCAACATCCGGCAGTCAAGGTCAGGCAGCATCTGGCAGTCAAGGTCAGGCAACATCCAGCAGTCAGGGTCAGGCAACGAAGAGTTTGCAAGAACGTGTATTCCCCGCAGAGCTGGGCACACGGTGGGGCTCATCCTCCCTGGCAAAGCCACCGTCGTATTTATGAACTTATTCAGAGAGGACAGTGTCTTTCTCTGGCTGAGTTCTGCTCAGAATGAGTGAGCCGGCCCGAGAAGACACAGGGGGTCCCCATGTATTTTAAAAACTCTCTTTCAAACCCACCTGAATCTCGAGTTTTAGGAAATCCATTCCAATGGAGGGAATTTGCATCTGTGTCTGGGATAAAATCAGGAAGCTGGAAAAGTTTGCTCACAAGGCTGCGACTCACCCTGTCCTGGTCTGGGCTCCTTACGTGACCTGCGCTCATTTTATTGAAGGGAGAGGAAGTTCAGAGGTTGTTAGTGTCAGAAACTAGAGCAGCAGCCCGACGAGGCAGCCTTCTTTGACCCCAGAACCCTGGGCACTTCCTCAAAGCCAAGGAGGATGGAGGATATGTTTTGCCTCCAGCATCTCCAACGTGGCCAACATGTTCTACAGAAGCAAGATGTTTTGGAAACAATTCAAAATTTCTTATTTAACTTCCGAAAGTGTTGAGACATAATTCTCCTCAACATGATAGTCTGGTGTGAAATTAAAACCATGTGTTTCATTTCATTTATTTATTTTTAACGTTTATTTATTGATTTAGAGAGTTAGAGTACAAGCGGGGGAGAGTCAAAGAGAGGGGAAAGAGAGAATCCCAAGAAGGCTCTGCACTGACAGCACAGAGTCCAAATTCAAGAACCATGAGATCATGACTTGAGCCAAAACCAAGAGTCAGACGCTTAACCGACTGAGCCACCCAAGCTCCCATAAAACCATGTATTTTAAAATAAACAGGAAAACCCATATGTTGCTAGCACATTACAATGGTTATCTTACAATGGTGGTTAATATTAATAAGCTATACCGCAAAGAGCTGTGCTGAAATCAGAGGTCTATACCACATAATATTCGTGATATTCGTCCCCATAATATTGATTATGCATTTCAATATATTACAGAAAACATATTTTTCCCTGAATTCTAGCTCTAGAGTTCTCTGTCTGCTTCAAAGCCCAGTTGATAAATACCAGCTTTTGAGGATGCAGCTTCTTTATTAAGCACCTAACAAATGAGGCTAACCTACACAGTTATTTCTACCAGGAGAAAAACGCCAAGGGAAAAACTCAACGCTGCTTTAAAAGGTGTGCAGCTTAATTAACTTGGGACAGTGGAGCCTACTATATTTTGAAAAATTAAGAGGTAGCAGACACAATGTTTGTGCTTTCTCTTCTCTTCATTTGATGTGATTTGGATTAAAAGATTGAGAACACATGTTGGTGAGCAGGTCCGAAGCAAAAGGTAGCTTCTATTTCCTCCGTCCCTGCATCTGATTATGTGACATGCGTCAGAGCAGTGGCCTTGTTAGGCTTGCCACTACCTCGATAAGATGGCACATAAATCCCCCATTTATTTCTTTTTTCTAGAAAAACAACCCTTCCATTGACCCACAAAATCTAAGAAAGAAAAATAAAAGCACGTCCTTGGCTTGAATTCCGTGAGTAATAATTCCAGTGAGGATGTACTGCTCATTGGCATTTTCCTGTTGTCTTAGTTCTGTTATATTAATAATTATTTTATTCCTTAAATTTTTTTTCAATGTTTATTCATTTTTGATCAGCAGAGCATGAGCAGGGGAGGGGCAGAGAGAGGGACACACAGAATCCGAAGCAGGCTCCAGGCTCTGAGCTGTCAGCACAGAGCCTGATGTGGGGTCCAAACCCAAGAACTGTGAGATCGTGACCTGAGTTGAAGCTGGATGCTTAACTGACTGAGCCACCCAGGCGTCCTTAACAAAAGTTTTTTTTAAATTAGGGCAAGAGCTCTGATTTTTAAAGAAATTGCCCAGCCTCTTTCTTTTCCTTTCTTTTCTTTCTTTCTTTCTCTCTTTCTTTCTTTCTTTCTTTCTTTCTTTCTTTCTTTCTTTCTTTCTTTCTTTCTTTCTTTCTTTCTTTCTTTTTCAAGAGGGAGACACGAGAGAAATGTTTAGGAAACTTTGGTGCCTGCTGCCTGCTTTTGATAACCTTGATTACTTTGGGGGCAGCTGTCCTCTGGGTACTTTTCCATTTTCGAACCATGCCAGGAGGACATGGGATGGTGACGAAGCCTGAGGCTCCAGAGTCAGACAACAGAGGTCACAGCGTGGCTCAGATCTTACTGGCTCAGTGACCTTGGGCAGGGAGGCCAGTATCAGCACTCATCCCACAGGCTCGGGTGAAAAAGGAAAAGTGGGAAGGTCAATGGGTTTTTCAGGGTAGACAATTTGATTGTAAGCGAAAACAAAGTCTTTTCCATGCTGAGTGTGGAACCTGACACAGAGTTCGATCCCACAACCCTGGAATCGCGACCAGAGCTGAAATGAAGAGTTGGATGCTCAACCGACTGAGCCATCGAGGCGTCCCATTGGGAATATGTTTCTCTGCTATTTTGCTTTCATTCCTAGCTTGCTGCACATTTTCATCATGGATGGGCACTGGATTTTATGAAATGCTTTTCAGCTTGACTTAAAAGGATCACGTGGACTTCCTCCTTCAATTCATTAATTTCACTCAATTACACTATTATTTTTGCACAGTGTTTGCATTCCTAGAATAAACCCAACTTGGTCACAAAGAAAAATGACTTAATCACTCTTTTAATATACCATTAAATTCAACCAGTTAATAGTTTATTTAGGGGGTTAGCACTTACGTTCAAGTAAGAGGCTCACTAAGTATACAAAGGACAGGTCAGCTTGTGGTACATAAGCAGCAACAATTGGTGATAGACTAGACTTAGACAAGGTTAATGGGTCCAAGAGGAAACAGCCAAAGGCTAAATGAACTTCTCATGCTCAGAAGATGTGGGCTTGATGTAGTGCTGTCTAGAATCCCCAGGGAAACTCTGGGCGTCCTTTGAGTGAATCTTCAAGGAATTTTCTGTGCATGTTGCTGCAGGTCATCTCCAGAGAGCACCCAAAATGATTCAGGGGTTAAGGAAGTTTCCTATGAATGAAGCAGACGAAAAGTTACGTTTCAGTCTGGAAATCAAAAAAGAGATGAGTGAAGATACCATTTTTAAAAAATGCTGTAGACAAACATGGAAACTTGAACATGAATTTAGATTTTGGACGGTGGTGGGTTGGGGGCAGGTTTGCTGCAGGTGCATGTAGGGGAACTGGGTTAGATACTAGGTCTTTAACTTACCGTGGGGATTTTTAAACAGGACTTCCAGGAATGGGCTTTGTGGGGAGGCTCCCGTTCCAGAAGTAATATGTGACGTTTACATATCTCACATTTTCCTGGAGTCAGATTCTCTAGCCGTCATTAAAAAGCCAAGTGTCCCTCACTTACTCATTGTTGGACTGGGCGGTGTGTCTTCAGTTGTCCAAGTTTCTTCCGGCTTCCCCCTCTATAAAGTGGGGATGGTCAGTCCTAATTACTTCAAAGACTAGATGTGGACTCAAATGATAAAAAGTCAAATCTAAGTGTATATGCACAGAAAGAGTTGTTTTAAGAATAAACAAATATGGTAGGCAATAAAATCTCACACCATTTACCTTAGAATCAGGCTTATGAAAACATTCAACAAATATTTAGATTAATTGAGGCATCCAATTGCAGAAGAGTAGGATTCTCTCATAAAATCTACGTACACACACATATTCTTTCTCCCCCAAATCCCACTATTATCACTACAAAGAAACTGTGTTGGGCTAGATTAACCTTATCCACCAAGCATAGTGTTATGCTAAAGCAAACATTTCAGCAAACTTTCCTGATTTGTTAATAGCTGAATAAACACACGCCCTTCCTTTAGTGGAATGCATAAAGAAGCTGCAGAATTGTAGCAAGTAGAGCCAGGGGGAGATCAAAAAGACCTTACTTTTTCAAAAGTTTATTTTATTCATTTTGAGAGAGGAGAGGAGAGACAGAGAGAGAGAATCCCAAGCAGGCTCCATATTGCTAGCACGGAGCCTGACGTGGCACTCAATCTCAAGAACCACGAGATTATGACCTGGGTTGAAATCAAGAGTCTGATGCTTAACTGACTGAACCATCCAGGTGCCCTAATAAAAGAAGAATTTAACTAGCAAGCTCCCTTGCTCGGGCTTTCATATGCTTCATCTTTTCCATTTTATCCATGTGGATTGATTGAGGTTCTATTAACTCAGAACCCTCATATTTTGAAGGGTGAGCTTTGTTCCTTATCTAATTTTTGTGTTTCCTATTGGAGCGTATTAAGCCTAGATCATTCCACCTTGTGGCTTGGAGATAATCAAATAAGGTGGTCGTTGTGAGCATAACATGTTTCCCATCTGAACTAAATTACAAACCTCTGAACAATCAAAGGGAATCAAGGTAATGGTGATAATGTCTACTACTTTTTGCAATCTTACTTTGCAATTCTCCACATGAAATTCCATGTTATGAAATGGTTTCAACTCAGCTTCCCAAATAAAATTGATCATCGATGTGTCAAAGTGGCTCATTTTGAACTACTAAGGGCCAAAAATTTCTTCCATGTGATTGTATAACTGAACAATGGTGAAGTGGATCCTATGAAAAAGCCTAAGTACAGTGAATATTGAGGCTTAAAGGGGAGGAAATCACTATACCACAAGACAAGTAAATTATAGAATCAAAAAGAATAAGCTAATGAGATATTAAGCCAATGAAAGCATTATATTAGAAAGTAGGGGCATACACCAGTTAGAATGGCTAAAATTAACAACGCAGGCAACAACAGAGGTGGCAAGGATGTGTAGAATGAGGAGCCCTTTTGCACTGCTGGTTGGAATGCAAACTGGTACAGCCATTCTGGAAAACAGTATGGAGGTTCCTCAAAAAATTAAAAATAGAAATACCTTATGATCCAGCAATTGCACTACTAGGTATTCATCCAAGGGATACAGGTGTGCTGTTTCAAAGGGGCACATGCACCCCAATGTTTATAGCAGCGCTATTGACAATAACCAAGGTATGGAAAGAGTCCAAACGTTCATCGACAGATGAATGGATAAACACACACACACACACACACACACACACACACACACACACAATGGAGTGTTACTCAGCAATCAAAAGAATGAAATCTTTCCATTTGCAACTACATGTATGGAACTAGAGGGTATTATACTAAGCGAAATTATCCAATCAGGGAAAGACAAATATCATATGGGTGAGATCATATGCTACAATGAGGAATTTAAGATAGAAAACAGATGAACATAAGGAAAGAGAAGCAAAAATAATATAAAAACAAGGAGGGGGGCAAAACGTAAGAGACTTTTTAAAATGCTTTTTATTTTTGAGAGACAGAGAGAGACGGTGCGATCAGGGGAGGGTCAGAGAGAGAGGGAGACACAGAATCTGAAGCAGGCTCCAAGCTCTGAGCTAGCTGTCAGCACAGAGCCCGATGCGAGGCTCAAACCCACGAACCGTGAGATCATGACCTGAGCCAAAGCTGGACGTTTAACTGACTGAGCCACCCAGGTGCCCCAAGAGACTCTTACATACAGAAACAAACGGATAGTTGCTGGAGGGGTTGTGGGTGGAGGTATGGGTTAAATGGGCAATGGGCATTAAGGGGGACACTTGTTGGGATGAACACTGGGTGTTATATGTAGGGGATGAATCACTGGAATCTACTTCTGAAATCATTTTGGCACTATAGGCTAACTAACTCGAAGTAAATTAAAAAATAAATAAGTAAATTAAAAAAATAGAAAGTAGGAGTATACAAACCACAAATGCAGCTAACACTGCATTACTTTAAGGAAAAAAGACAAATTTCCCAAAAAGAGAAGTCATCATCTTTGTGTGTTTGAGTTATGAGTGTGTATGTGTGTACGTGTGTGTGTGTGTGTGTGTGTGTGTGTGTGTAAAGAGACAGAGGCTATAACATTAATGTCTGTTGAATGTTTTCTAAGTGCCGTGCACTAGCCTGAAGGTTTTGTATACACACTCACTTCATTCAATCTTCCACTATTGCCCTCATTTTACAGAAAAGGAAACGGTGCCGTTAAAGAGAGATTTCATTGTCCACAGTTTCCCTCAAACGCAGGACCAACATTTGAAAGTCAAGGTAGTTTGACTCCCGACATTAAGTACTAAGATACATTTGTATGCGAGTCTTTGGAGTACAGAATCAGATGCCCCAACAGAAAGGCTTATGTGCCCCCACAAGATGTCAGGCGGCTACTGCAAATGGGAACATGCAGGTTCAAAACCAGAGACAAAGATGAATCCTGATCTGTTTTCTTGAAATTGAGCCCTTCGTCTTCAGGGAACTGAGTTACTATGTCCTTTCTTGCTCTTGTTTCTGGATGAGTGGATAAGCCAGCAAAGACTCCTCTGTAGTCAAGTTATGAAAAAATATAGAGTCAGACCTGAGGCACGAATGGTGAAGGAATCACCTGATCTGCTGGAATGTCCCCTCATTCAGAGACATTTGTGTCTACGTGACAAGAAGCCATCAGAACGCTGATGGCCATGCCTGTTATATGTTTAAGCAGAAAAAGCACACGTCCTACGTCCCCATTTTAAAAGGACATTTGCATTACGTCTAAGAAAATGGTGCTTTGAAACTGTGTACTTAGAAATGTGACTTAAACGCCTAGCTAAGTGAGAGTACAGGTTTTTTTTCCTGTTAATTTCTATTTTTCGCCCCTAAAATTTAGGGAATGCCTGTAACAAAACTCATAGTTACAAAAACCAATTGAACAGACAAATAGTAGGTGTCTGCTATGGGAGAGACATTTTGCTAAGAAATTCAAGACACAGCTGGTAAACTTCAGAGACCACACCCCATTGGTCTTATTCACCGCTCTTGACCCGCTGTCCTGGATTAGTACAGAGTGAGGTCCCATAAGTATTTGTCTAATAAATAAATGGAAAGAGAGATTCATCCGCAGCTGAGAAATTCATATTTTATAGGTTCTGTGATAGAACGATGCACAGGTTAGGGTCCAGAGCCAGAAGCAAGCGGGGAGGGGAAAATTCACTGGTGGGTGGGTGGGGTGTAGGGTCGTGAACTGGAGACTCTATCCAGGATGTGATGCCTGAACTGCGTCTTATAGTAAGAGGTGAGGGGGGTAGGAGGGCATGATGCCTGGAGGGTGAGGAAGGAACCAGAGGGAGGAAGACCACCATGTCAAAGGAAGGTTGATGGAAACCATGTGCTAACCAGCTCAGGGTTGTTAGAAATAGCAAAAGGAGGAGAGAGAGAGAGAGAGAGAGAGAACATTGCATGGAAACATGGCTTCTAAAATAGCAGAAAAAGTCAACATTGACTTTTCACAAATGAAAAGACCAAGGATTACATGTAAAACAAATTAAGACCATGAAATAAAATGACATGACAGTGCAGAATGTGACAGAATCAACAGATTCGAGAAAGAAATCAGAAAAAAGGTATTACTGTAGAAACTCTGATTAAATACTATCTCCATGTGCACAAAAATGGCACAAATCCTTTTTTTTTTTTTTTTGGGTGGTAGGAGTTCTGAGTGGCTTGAACGGACTTTTGGCTTATCTCTTTTTCTCTGAAATAACTATGCACTTTATCATTGTGTCTTTATTAAGAATATACTTAAAGAGGACCTATCAGAATCTCACAAATAGGTTGTAGAGCTAAACAAATATACAAATATTTAGTAAAATTGTTCTTAAAATGCTAGCCTAGGGATTCAATTTATTTCTCAATAAATACTGTTAACATATAGCTAAAGCAGTATTTTAAAAAGAGGAAGAAAGACAAAGAAGGAAGGAAAAAGAAGGAAAGAAAGAAAAAGAAAGAAAGAGAAAGAAAGAAAGGAAAAGAAAGAAAAAGAAAGAAAAGAAAGATAAAGGAAAAAAGGGAAAGAAAGAGAGAGAGAAAGAAAGAAGGGAAAAGAAAGGAAGGAAGAGAGAAGGAGGGGGAAGAAGAGGGAGGGAGGGAGGAGCAGGAGAGGGAAGGAGGGGAAAATAAGTTCCTCCGGATTGTGTTCTGTGTGGACAGTAAACTGATCCATGGGCAAGTGCAAGTTTCATTGCTCTGTCAATTATTTATGTCTGGGTACTTATTCTATCCATTATTGCCACTCATTGTGAAATAACCCAAAGTTGTGGGTTAAAATGAACCGGAGGAGGAATAAAGGGACTGTCCATTGCCATCACTAGCAAGAAAGGAGCCCCAAGGTCATTGAGAACGGTCATCCCTTCCGGTCCCACACATAACACGTAAATCGATTGTACTCATGAAAGCCCTCTGCTAATATGAGGAATAATGTCCCCACCTGGAACAAGAATATCAATACCAAACATGTTCTTTCCTCGAAGGACGTCACATACAGCCTCTTGCAGAGAATCTGTGCTATCTCCTCCCCTTTTGGTAGAAGAAAAAACAAAACAAACAAAGCATCCAAAACTATCATAATTTCATCTTAAACACTTTTGCTCCAGTTTCTAACTTCGTGTCCTTCCAGTCTTCATCACTTCAATCCATAGCCACGCCTGTGTCAGTGGTCCACACGGACCCTCTTCTCCACCCTCCAACATGCAGCCTTTCCGGCAAATGCAGGGCACGTCGCTTTCTGCATGAGTAACGGGCAGCGGGCACATTGCAACAGCTGATTTCACGCTGCTGCAACTTGTTTAATCAAATCAAGGCAGATATGGTTGATTACATGGACAAAAAGCTACTGAATAAACACGTTTGTTCAGGAGTAACTAAGCATTAGATAATATTATGTAATGGGGAAGGAAGTGACTCCCTGGCTTAATATTCTGGTTTCCATGACAACTACACCAGCGAAGGGTAACAGAGTACAGAAATATTGGTTCCTTTCGGCACAGACATGGAATATTTACACACACATGATGCTTTTGGTGTCTTTAGAGAAGTATTCTGCTTGTGCGTGAGTGATTTTAGCTATTAATAAGGAAAAATACTGGCACTGTAATCTTAGGATGGATGCAGGTTGGCTTTGCATTTCCTAAATTCTTTAGGGATAGGAGCGAGGTACAGGTTGGTAGAGGGAGAGAGCCACATGAATTTTACATGTGATGGGGTGTGTTCCAAACACTGCCGCCCTCCCCCGTAGGCTCTATGAGCCACGGATAGTTTTTTCCCCTCCCTTTTCAAAAAACAAAGACAGCGATGGTGATAACAAAAGGGGGCAGTCCCAGCCCAACGATGACCACTGCAGAGGGTGGCAGGAGATTAATTAGGGGAGGGGAGGGGAGGCAGTGAGGAGGCTCAGGTTTTGTGTGCAGCAGAGCTGTGCAGGCACTGCGGTCCCTTTATCCGCAGCAGCAGCACGATTACAGGGCAGGGAGGGATCAGGAGGCACCCAGGGAGGCTCGGAGCCCTGTCTCCAGGGTCACAGGCCAGTTTTATTGAGTTCATTGTCATCCCCCTGGGTCAGGTGAGGAAGAGTTAACTATACAGCTTCTTCTGCATGCAAGTTACACCTCCGTAAGACTTAGAGAAAACCAATGATTTTGTTTTCTGTGATTGAAGGGGGGAATTCATTTCCATGGTCACCATGAAGGGCTGAGAGCAGGGACAGCCGAATTCTGTGCTGGTCTCATTCACCTGCACACCGCACACTTCTGCTAATGGCTCAGGTGTGGGGCTTCCCTGAAGGCTGGTGTTTTAATGCAGGAGCATCAGAGTTCCCTTCAACCTAAAGACATCTATGAACCATGGACCGTACCTGTTTAATCCATCTGCAGTGCTTCCTTGCTGCCCTTTCCAAGAAGGTTAGTATAGAGGAGAAGCCTGCGTCTCAAAGTGGTGCTCAGGGGACACATAAATGGTTTCCCCTGGGATTTGTTCCACACCTAGTGTCAATCTGCATCAGGTGTCCTTGGTGTATCGTTATTCTCAAGCGTGCACATCATCCTCCAGTTACTTTTGTTAAGGTTGTTTATTCATTTCGAGAGAGACAGAGAGAGTATGCGGGGGTGGGGGAGGGCAAAGAGAGAGGAAGACAGAGAGAATCCCAAGCAGGCTCTGTGCTAATAGGAGGATCATGCTCATGACCTGAAACCAAGAGTCGAACGCTTAAATGAGCCACCACCCAGGCACCCCCACCTTCTAGTTATTCTAACAGACAGCCTCGAAGAGGGCTTCTACCTGGATTCCACATGATCACACGTTTATGAGGCTGCCGTGGAGGAAAAGGGAAGGGGCCATCTCCATGCTGCACCCTAAACTTCGGTGCAGACTACAGACAGCAAAATCTTAGAGTTGTTCCTCCCTGCCCCACAAGTTCTAATGAATTGGATAATTCATAATGGGAAGCAAATACAAGCAGCAACTTTGAGTCTGTTGGAAGTTTAGCCCCACTGGGTCTATAACAGGATCTTTGGGTCTGTAATGCCATCCCCTTGACAAACAAAAACAATAAGATGTGGCATAATTTTTGCCAAAGTAGAAGCCATGGCAGGAATTCTGCCCTCTCTTTTAACCATCCTTATCATAACAGAAGTAGAATATTTACCAAGTGCTTAGTATCACCAGTCATTTTTGTTTATCCCTCAAAACAGTATTTCAAGATGGGTGTTACCATCTGTATTGGCCAAGGTTCTCCAGACAACCAGAACCAATAGCATGGGTGTGTGTATATACATCTAGTCCAAAGCCTGGTAAGGGAAGCTGGCAAACTAGAGGCTCAGGAAAGAGCTGCAGTTTGAGTCCAAAGGCCATCGGCTATAGAAGAGCTGATTTTTTAGATGAAGTCTGAAGGCTGCTTTCTGAAGAATTCCCTCTTAAAGGAGGTCAATGTTTTGTTCTAGTCAAGCCTTCAACTGATTAGATGAGCCTTCAACTTTATTCAAAGTCTACTGTGAGTGGAAATCTCATCCCAAACCAGCCTCACAGAAACATCCAGAATGTTTGACTACATAAGTGGGTACCTTGGTCCAGCCAAGCTGGCACATAAAAATCACTCTCATACCCCCCATATCTTACCAGACAGCTAAAAGGGAGGGCAAAGAAATCACCTTGCTTGGGAAATTAAATTACCTGAGTAGAGGCCAGCACAGTAGGGGTTCAGACCCAAGGCGTGGGCCCCATATGTTTCCGCACGCACTGTTTAACATCAGAGCGACATGATGATCCTGACTTAAACTGTGGAGCCCCACCAGGGCGCCAGGCTTCCGCAGACAGCTACTTGTGTCAGCCAGGGCCTTCCCCACAACCAGGTTTCCTGCACATCACCTTCTGTGGTGCTTCTAAAGGGCTTGCCAGTGAAATGAAGTTTGTGACTCGAGATGCTCTCATGATAAATACCCCTGGGACCTAGTCTGGTGGCCCAGGAAAGTTGTACGGGGGTGGGGGGGGGGCTCAGTCGGTTGAGTGTCTGACTTCGGCTCAGGTCATAATCTCTCAGTCCGTGAGTTCAAGCCCTGCATGGGTCTCTGTGCTGACAGCTCAGAGCCTGGAGCCTACTTTGGGTTCTGTGTCTCCCTCACCGCCTGCCCCTCCCCCGCTCACACTCTTTGTCTCTCAAAAATAAATAAGCATTAAGAAAAAAAAAAGAATTCCTCAGTTGTGTTCCCAGAGGATGTTTGTTCTCCCTGGAACCCTGGTGGTAGACACTCTGATCCTCATTCTCCTGGGCAGATACTCAGGTCCTGGCCAGGCTTGGCAATCTACCCCACTCTGGGAGAGTTAGTGAATGGGACACCTAGGACCCACACGTTGGTCTAGAGTTTTTTCTCCTGCAAAATGAGTGTGCTGGGTCCCTGGTCTGCTCTCTGGTGGATTATCTGACGCCTGAACCAAGTAGCAAAGCAAAGATGGAAGCGTCTCCTGCCTCCCCTCGGGTACGCCCAAGAGCTGTTCCCGGCACATCGGAAGTGAACACCTAGCTCTAGTCTGTTTTTTGAGTGGAGTGGCCACTTACTAAGATGCTCTTCTGTTAGAACTTCTCCAGAACAGTCAATGACTGGGAGCCGAGGGCAGATGAATAGCCCAGATATGAGCATTTTAAGTGTGGTTGACTCCTGGGACTGACTTGTGTGGCAATGGACTTGCTGGGCCTTGCTGGGCCTTGCTGGAGCACCGGCTCCTCTGCAGAGACTGCATTGGTGAGGGTGATACATGGACCGAGAAGTACTTCTAAAACGACCGTGATGGGCCTTGCACAGGCTATGTGTGAACCCAGGAGGCCTATCTTAGCTGCCTGCTGTGACTGCCAGCACAATGTGGGTCTTCTTTCTAGGGTTTCATGAACCACAGCCTGAAACTCAGTTTCCCCCTCCAGCAGCTGTCTCCTCTCCCACTCTCCTCACCGAAGGAAGTAAAATGGCATTAGGGTGCATCGTGACGGGGTCGTAATCACTGCCGGTGTGCACTTTCAGGAAGCTAGACTCCTAGCACCTCCTAACGTGGCCATGGAAGTCACTGATGCAATCCGTGAAGGCAGGCCACTAACTGTAGGCTGCTTTGGGGGAAGGCGAGGATTCCCTGTAAGAGGTAAAACAAGACACAGCCTGTTGTAGTCTGGAAATCAATTCAACTTCTATCGTCTGAGGACGTGAAGGGCAAAGCTTTCAGTGTTCTGCCAATACAGCTTATTTTTACCCAGGTCTCAAAAGCGAGTAAAGTGTGCTGTCTTTAGATACTGTATGGTTCTTCTTCAAATGGAACTTTCTGAAGAGATCAAGTTATTCCAAAGATTTTTGTTTATATGTGTTTTCTCCTTGAGGTGTCTAACATGGGCTGCCATAACAAAATACCCCCGAGTGGGTAGCTTAAGCAACAGGAATTTATTGCTCGCCATTATTGACATTGGAAGTTTAAGATCAAGGTGCCAGTAAGGTCTGTGTCTGGTTAGAGCTCTCTCCTTGGGCTGCAGACAGTCACCTTCTAGGTCCACACATGGCCTTTCCTTTCTGCCTATTGCAGTGTGAGGAAGCAAGCTCTCCTGTGTCACCTCCCATATGGACGCTAATGCCATCATGGGATCCTCACCCTCATGGCCTCATCTAAACCTAGGCACCTCCGGAAGGCTCACATTCAGTTACCATCCTAGTGGGGGGTAGGATTCCAACATATGAACAAAAGGGGGGAACACAACTCAGGGACTTGAGTTTGAAGACCCAACCCCTTTAGCATCAGCATCCCTGCAATCATGGGCCAGCTTGTGCTCTCTCTTCTGCCTTTGTGTCATGTTGATTAGCTGGGGATGCTGTCACTCGTGTTTCGTCGGCTGGCTTCACAGAGTTTTGCAACCTTTCTGGAGTTTCATCTTCAATGGGTTCTTGTCCTTTCTCATTGGTTCTTGGGGAAATGATGTCAGGAAGCTCTTTCAGTAGGAAGTGGGTGGCTCGTCCCCATTACAAAATGTTTCTTTTACTAAGAGTCACCAGAGAAGTCTCTGATTAAATGCACACAAGAGAATGCAATATCCTGGCTCTGGAAAAATAAGAAATAAGAGAGAAGGGCAAAGGAGAGTTGACTTGCTTAAATTCTCACAGGGTGTATTTGAGAAAGACCAGTTTTGGAGTAAGCTGGACTCAGTTTTACATTTTGATGCCACCATTTAACCGCTTAATGATTCTAGGAAATCTTCATAATTCCTCTGGACCAGATTCTGTTACACATAAAATGGGGATTTAAATACCTACCTGGTAACTCTATGCGGTTTTGTCATTTTATATGAAGTACGAAGCACAGTGTAGGTGCCAAACATTTGTTAATTCTCATGGTCCTTCATTATAATCATATATCTCATCTTTTTCTGAGGCCTCTTAAAATTCTTCAGATTTCAATCCACCTTCGTTAGGCACTCATGTAATATTTGACACATATCCTCGATGGCAAAGACAATTAGCAAGCTCACAAACTGTGATTCTATTTTATCAACATGGTCCAAGACCGGGGTCAGAAAGTATAGCCCTTGAGCCCAATCTGGCCCACTGTTTGTTTTGGTAAACAAAGTTTTATTGGAACACAGTCACTCATTCATTTGCACATTATCTCTAGCTGCTTTTGTGCTACTCAGCAGAGTTAACGAGATGTGACCCAGTCTCAGATATTTAATTTACTATCTGCTCTTTAACAAAAAAACCCCCACAAAAATATGATCCCTGGTCTAGGGTAATTATTTCTAACTTTGCCTGAAAATATTGACAGATCTTGGCTCCTTGAGTCCAAGATTTGTATAATTTAAATGCCCTACTTCATGCATGAATATCCTTAATGAAGGCAGAAGTTCTAGTTTCTAAATACTTGGAAAAGAAGTATAGAACTGTCCCTATGTATAAGGGATGAACTTTGTTGCCATTCTGCCAACCTTTGGGGACACTGTTCTGCTTGTGGCAGAATAAACATGAGGTGCTCAGTGTCCTAGTCCAACGAGCTTAAGACGCTGAGGAACAGACTGAGACATTTGGGTTTATTGATCTAATGAGATGAGGAGGAAGCACTGTGGGGAAGGTGTCACCAAACAAACAAGAAAATAAGGGGCAATGATGAAGTTCAAATGTGATCTGAAAGAAGCGGAGTTTTGATAGAGCTCAAAGGAACGCAGCACAAGGTGAAGGTCAATAGCAGGTCTGGACTGAAAAGTGTTTCCATGGAAACAACGAGGTGAAGATTGTTGTGGAATGCTGCACCTGGTTTCTAAGTCCTGACTGCTTCTCTGTGTCCGAAAGCCACCGGGTCCTTCGGGCAAAAGGGGGAGGTTTCATTCTAACGGATGCACTTTCAAACAGCAAAGTTCCCTCCATCTATAATTTCAGAGAACACAGTTTCTCAGTGGGTTCAAAAGCAGGAGGCACTCAGAGAAGGGGTTGTGATGACCTGTTGGAGCCCCAGGATGTCCTTGGGAGGAACATTGTTTCCTGCGAACCCCGCAGCTGCCTCTGTTCTTCCAGCCTGGCGAATGGCCGGGCAGGTCTTCGAGTTCTTGGTGGGGACTAAGTTTTACCTTTTCATCAGGCAGGTGATGATGACACGTGTGGAAGTTACAGAGATACAGAAGGGAGCGTATGATGGTGAGGAACAAAGACAGTGGAGAGGTAAACTCGGGGCAGATAACAGATTGAAGGGAGCTCACTGCCCAACTCTATCCATGCGTATGGAATACACGAGGGAATGGTATCCAGGTGGCTGTGAGGGTCTCAGGCCTAAAGGAGTCGTAATATTTTAATGACCTTCGTATTACTTGTTACACTCCCACAGAGAATTTCATGACGCTCCTTTACCGTTTAACCAGAAAACGAGAATGAAGGTAGCATTAGCCAACTGTGGAATGTATTATGAATCTCCGTCCTTGGGCCCTCGCAGAAAAACATCAGAGTTCTCCTTTAGGTGACAACTGTTGTGGGTCAGGATGGCCTTTCCTGTGGTTTGAGAGAACAGATTCGAAGCTAAGAATGGCCCAATTCCCGGAGGGACTAGGCTTCTTCTCTTTGTAAGGGACAGGAAGTCTTAACTACCGCATCAGAATTGGCTCAGGAAATGGACCTTGGGGCTCTAGGAGTGCAAATATGGCAGAACTCAAGCATGCTGCCTCATGACCCTCTGACTTCTTCTGCGTCACCGCCGTGCAGCCTTGGGACACGTAGCCAGGAATGGCAGTGTCACCCTCTCCGAGCTCCAACCTAAGTGGTACCTGGGGCACTCCCTGTCCCCTGTGGGCTCAGAGGGTAAGATTAGTGGAGAGAAAGAAGCTTATGAAAACTTTCAATATTCAGAGTGCCTCCGTCTTTCAGCTCAGAGACTTCCCGCCACCATCGCAGACCCTTCTTAGCAAAATCCTTGTTTCTCTGAAGCTCTGACCATTACCTGCTCACCTTTGTACAATCTCTTATTTTTCCTTTTTTTCCTCCCTCTGTCTTCCCCAGATCATGGGTAGTATAAATTATTTTAGGTTTCAAATATTCTTTTCAGCCTCCGTTCCCTTTCTCTGTTCCTCCCTGATCACCACCCCTCCACAAAGCCTCTGAACCATCAGGAGCCTGAGGACTATTGCAGAAACTAACTCTGCCTCTGGGTCCGAGGAATTATAGCAATAGCGGGAAAGAGACCTCAGTGCAAGGCAGGGTTCAGTTCCCCAAACTTCGCCAGCAAGGAGCCAAGGAACAGGGTGGTGTCTGTGGGCGGAAACTCACCAGGAGGAGACATCAGGGAGAGGAAGCATTCTGGCTAAACAGACAACAGGATTCTTGCTAACGGCCACTCAGGGGAATCAGACTTCTCTGATCAAGAATTGGGTCAGGCACCGTGGGCATCAGATCCGGAAGGGAGGGATTCTTTCTACACGAACTTAGCAGGACTCGTGCTAAAATTAGGCTCTATGGGGATGGCAAAGGTGACAACTATTTGGGAAAAGAGCTCAGGGGAGCCTGACGGAAGTTTGCTGAGGGAGAGAGTCTTTGTCAGGTAGGGACCAGACACACAGCGTTTGAAGAGAGAGGGGCTGAGGTGCATTTAAAACAGGAAGATTTACCATGAAGAGGCCAGGATCCAGCTGTGGGAAAGTGGAGGAAATGCGAGTCTGCATCTCATGCATCAAGTCGTCTTGCTCAACGGGGAGACGGGCGCCAGTGCCTGGAGCCGGGTGCAGCCTAGAGGACGGGGTTCACTTTGATTAGAATCAGCTGGGAGCAGAGAGTGAACCCCTTGAGGTCCTCGAATGAAGGAAGAGGTGATCTTGTGAAATATAGTCCTATATGCGCAGCTTCATTGATCAGTTTAAATAATCGTTTACAGTAGAGGAAAATATTAGGAGGAGGGAACACCCTAACCGATTGAAATTAACTAGCTCCAAACCAGCAAAATCCAGGACCCACCGCAGGATGGGTTTCTTGGGAACAAATATCACCAGACAAACTTAAGAGCTTGCTTCCTGAAGAGAAATGTATGCACGTGCACACACACACATCACCCAAATGAATGGTTGAGGGGAACACAACAGATGTTACTTATTTTGACTTGACTAAAGCACTTGATAAAAACGTCTCAGGACATTTTACTTGCAAAACAAGTTCAAATTGGCTGGAATAGGAGAATTCCAGTGCAGACTGAAAACTGGTTCCAAAGCCATAACCCAAAGGTAGTGGGACTGATGAATAAATGGCAACAGATCTGGCTGCCGGAAGGTGTTTAGAAGAATGTCCCAGGGGCTTCTGTGAGGACTAAGTTTATTAAAAATCTTTATCAATGAATTGGAAGAACCAGTCAACAGGATGTGCCTGGGATCTGCCCGGAATACGAAATTAGCCCATGTTGGAGAAAGCGCAGAAGATCAGGTCCTATGTGGAGGATAGACAGAGAGGCTATGAGTGTGAAAGGAGGAGGAAGGAAGGAACAAAATGAGATCTGCCCCTGGGGAAATTCTCGGCATGCTGATCTGTAGAAGAGTAGGTTCTGGAGTTATGTGAAGGAGATCACTGAGGTATTATGGGAGAGAAAGGCCCAGGATGACAGTGAACGTGTAGATTAAATGTAACTTGGCAAAGATGTTCAGTGACCAACGAGGGAGGATGCAGGCTTGTGAGGCCTGCAGTTTATTAAGTTTGGTGAGCTCTCTTCAAGAAAAAAAATTTTAAATATAAATAAATTTAAAATTAGGTATAGGGGTGCGTGGGTGGCTCAGTTGGTTAAGTGTCCGATGTTGGCTCAGGTCTGCCCTCACCATTTGTGAGTGCAAGCCCCACATTGGTCTCTGTGCTGACAGCTCAGAATCAAGGAAATTCTTCTCAATATAACTTGCACGGGACCTTGCTTTCTGCCTCGACCTGTATTTTGCCTTTATGAGGCTATGAGGCAGGTAAAGGCAAAATGTGAGGTTGAAGCAGAAAGCAAAGTATCATGCAAGTTATATTGAGAAAGATTTCCTTGATTCTGAGGCCAGTGGGACGTCTGGGAAGGGGCTAAGTGGGGGAATAATGTCATGTGAATGGAGTATTAACAGAGATCAACAGGCTGGCCGATTAAAGGGGGATCAGACAGGCCTAGAGAGGCCAACTTGGATGTTCCAGAAACCCAGATAACAGACCGGAGTTGGTTGAGATGGCAGGAAAGACGGGAAAAGAGTGGAGTCGTTAGGAAACCTTTAAAAGCAAGAAATGGTAGGATTGGGGGTTCAACTAAATGTAGGAGTAAAATAGGAAGGACTTATTTAAAATGTCTGCAGTTCTTGCATTTGAAACTAGGTGCCATCTCTTGTTACCAACGTCAGCTCACTAACTCGGGGGTGTCCCTGGGGTTATGTTTGGGAGAAGTCAAGAGGCTCAGACACATGAAACCACCCACATGTGGACACACAGCTTAAAGATAATTTAAAAAAGGACAGTCACAAGCCTGATAAGGCAGTGTAATTTTTTTTCACGCTGACGGATGTTTAGTGCAACCCTGTCTGTCATTGGAAGGGTGCGGGGCGATGCATTGATAACGAAGACTACCTTCGTGCAGTGGAAAGGTGCTTTTAATAAGGAGAAAGCATGCCCGCCATGGACCAGAGAGAACGCCATCCATCATAGTCGTAACATGAAAGAGCAAGTTGCAGAAGGTGCAAAATATGATGCAACTTTTGTTTTTTAAAAAAGTAAATGTTTGATAAGCATGGAAAGGTGCACACAAAACTAGTAAGAGTGGCTACCCCTGGGTGCTGGGATTAGCAGGCTGGAAACAGGGAGGTACCAACTCTTTATTACTCTCTGCATTGATAAGACCTTGTCCTTCTGGTGAGATAGTTGCACACACACATGCATGTGCGTCAATATGCATTCAAGGACTTCGGAAAAATGTAAATGCCCAATTTGGTAAAGAGTATTATCAGGGCTCTGTTGCCAACACTTCAGATTGATGCTGTACAGAGACCTGAAAAGCACAGAATAAAACCACTTGGCCGTGTTGAAGTTGTTCTCGAAGGCGGGCATTGCTGGATGGGTTTAGTCTGGTGTCAGACAAGCCTGGAGAGCTGGGTGACCCTCTGGCACACCCACGCAAAGCTGCTCATTTCGGAGAGCCTTGAGCCCACTTTGACTCAGGATGCTGTAGTTTGCCCAAATCAAGCTCTGAGCTCCAAAGTGCCCGGGGCTCCTAAGAGGTGTATCTGGAGAGACAAAGCAAGCAGAAATATGGAGTGGGGATCTTCTCTGTGCCTTGAGCTGAGGGTCACTCGGGAATTTCTCTTATTCCACTGCCAGGCTTGGGTTGGACTGGTCGTTACCTTCAGATCTGTGAAACCGCCTTTGACATCACGGACGGCGGAACAGATTCCTCACGGGCTCTACTTACGTTTTGTTTCCATCTGAACCGGGAACACCCACAGAAATGCTTTGCTTGGCAACATCCCGTATAATTTTATTCTGTTCGGATTTCCTGTCATCTGTAAAGAAAGTAAATAGCTTTCTTGCGAGCGGTGTTTGGGGACGG
The DNA here is from genome assembly GCA_004023785.1 of Mungos mungo. Classification (NCBI taxonomy): domain Eukaryota; kingdom Metazoa; phylum Chordata; class Mammalia; order Carnivora; family Herpestidae; genus Mungos; species Mungos mungo. The sequence continues at coordinate 151,455 of PISW01000247.1, read as the reverse complement.
CATAACTATCATCAGTTTCCATTTCAAGTTTCTTCTTCCCATCTTTTCATTCCTGCCAGAGGTGCTAGAGTCCGGCTGTTCCTGTTCTCTTTTGTGTATTGATCTTGGTCTACAGCAAACGGCTGATAAATGTAGGAATCTTGGGTTTATCGTCTGCCGGATTTTTGTTGTGAGGTTTAATTTTTTTCCTTTACAAGCTGTTCAAGTGTGCAAGCTACAGAGACCAGATGGTTCTTCTATTGCCTTGATGTTTCCTTCACGTGAACGATTGTCCAGAGAGTTCCAAGGCTGTGCTGAGATAGTGTAGTTTCTATAGTTACTCTGGTTAGCACCCCTGCATTTATGCCTTGGCCGGCACAAAAAGAATATTCCATCTATCAAAGTCTGGAAACCACTTAAAATAAATGGCCCTGTGTGTTTTGGAATTATGTGCGAAAACCCCGGGTTTCAAGTAACCATTAATAAATAATTACCCTTTGGTTAGCGCATCCTGCCGATTCCTGATAAGAAAGAGTTGATGCATGGCGTAGCAGTCTGTGGCTCTGGGTTTGTTCGAATGTGCCTGCTTTATATTCCCCACAGACGGAAGCTTCCAGAGGGCACAGAGAGGCGTGCTGTCTGCACACCCTGTGAAGTACTTGGTGGGTACTTAAAATAACATGGAAGCAATGCCATTCCCCCAAGTTGCAGCCCAGAGTTCAGTTTGTGGATGCTTAGCATGTGCTCACCGATTGGGCTTTGGGAGATCACGTGTAATCCAGGTGAGTGAGATGCCATGATGAACAGAACACAGAGAGGAGTTTCTTGGGGGTTCTGATTGTGTGGGTGGCCGGAGACACCCAGGGGTTCTGGATAAAGAAGGTGTTCGGTAGTCAGAAGCAAGAAGTAGGTAGCCAAAACCAAGATCTTAGAAGCTCAATTCCATGCTGAAGCTGCATCAACATTCTGTAGCCGGAGTCCACCAGAAACACGTGTGTGGTCTGACCAGCGGCTTTTTGACCAGCTGTCCTGAGAGAGAACATGGAGAACCAGGGAAGTCTCAGTGTAAGAGGTTGTTGGAGAGAGACCGTCAGAGGATTTGGGCATCAGTTGGGTGATTTGAGGAACGGTCTAAGGAAACGGAGGTTTGCTCTAAACAACTGGGAATTGTCAAAAAGCAGGAACAATCCTCTTAGTGGTATCTCAATAAATCTCAGCCATATGGAGGCCACCAGAGCCAGGATAAAGCAAGAATTGGTAAGGGCATGGCAGTCACTTAGTTAGCAAGACTGGAGGGCGTTGGTGTCTTGGTGGTGTCTTGTCGGGGCGGATGATCTGAGATTACTTATGGCCACAGCTCAGCTGGATGTCTCAGGCCAGATGTGATAACACCGAGGATCCTGTGTAAGATCACTCGTTCCATACATCAGGGATGCTTGTTTCCTTTCTCAGGTGTCATCGGAGATGTCAGGAAAGGTGCTGGAGACCCCCGGCTTCCCATTTCACTGCTTTGCCATTGCATTGTCGCTATCTGGTTCACCTAGACTGCCCCAACACAGACTCTCATCAGCACTCTTCTGCCACACGCCACGCTTGTACCTGTAAGGTGGGGGAGGCTTGTGCTGGGGCGGCAACGGGGCAGTGCTCTGCACACGGAGACAGTCGCCCACCCAGAATGGTCCTTCGGTAACAGACAAAAGCATCACTTTTCTAAGTGGGCTTATATGAGCCAGAAATAGATGGATTTAAAGACGTAGGCAAGCAGGTGCGTGCATTTTGGACATCCCTTCAGAACAGTTCACAGAGACGAAAAGCCTGTTTCTGACCCAGTCACGCCACCTCTCGGAATCGCAGATGCCGAATGTGGCCGTACCAGCAGTTCGCTCTGCACACACATTCGCACTCCGAAGTCAAGGGACACGTAAGGAAATTTTGGAGGGGACTAAATTTGGTTAAAATGTTTAGAGGACTTAAAATGCGAGCCCAGGTAGGGGAAGCAAACCTCATGTGCAACAGCTCTGAAGTCAGGAGACTCTGTTCTCATCTGTATCTTGGAGGGGAAGAGGGAGGCCCATCGCTTGAAGGGGCTCATTGTTAGCTTGTCCTTCCACATGAAAGCTACCCCGCTCGAGCTCCATATTATGGACACTTGCCGTGCAGTATCCGAGGCACTGATCTCCTGCTGAGATGTAACCTCGAAAATGGCAGAAAACATTGACTTCCCCATGTTGAGCACATGGCACTTATTATTTACTAGGAAAATGAGGCTTGGAGAATCTAAATTAATTGGCCAAGGTCCCCTTGCTAGTGGGGAACAGCTGGGGTTTAGGAAGATCGTCTTCTGATGTGAATGCCAAAGCCAGTGTTCTTAACTAGAGGCTATTTTAACTCCCACCATGAAATAATATACATTAGAATGAATTTACGGAGCTCCCAGAAAGGTCAGCCTTATGGGGATAGTTCTGGAGAGACAGTGTGGAGGCCAAGAGCATGGGGGCAGGAGGTTGTGTGAGGTCCACTCCTCTCTGTCTATTCTCCGCCCTTCCCTGTCTGTACACCTGGCCTAATGACTTTCAGTTCATTAGGTGACATAAAGTTCCCCTAGTCTTTGAGTCTGGGTTGGGCCACGTGTCTTTCCTTGCCCTGTAGAATGGGAAGATTTCGCTGGTGTGCCAGCCCAAGACTAGACCCAGGGCTGGTGCATTTCCATGTGAATGTTTGTATATCTCCGTCATAATCAGAAGAACATGCTCTGGCCAATCCACTGGTCCCAGGGAAAGGACGAGGGTCACATGGAGCAGAGTCACCTCCAACTGCACTCATCCGAGATCAGCTGGCCCTCTGCCAACCTGCACACACCTGAGAATAAATATTTGTTTTAAGTCGTTATGTTTTGGGGTGTTTTGTTATGCTGCATCTTTGTGGCAATAGCTGACTGATACAAAATGCATTTGAACTATAGGATATGGGCTCAAAGCAACTTCCGTCATTAGCTTTGGCCATTATTTAAACTTTCTCAACCACAGGGTTTGTCATAAAAGATAGGAAAATAGAAATTCCAATCCATAAAGTGTTTTAGTCTTTCTGTTCATTGAGTGAGATAATGCTGGTAAAATGCTTAGGGGAGGACCTGGCATGAGTTACACCATGTCACGGTTGTTGTGATGGCACTGTGTCTACTCAAGGGCCCCGCGGGCCAGAGGGCGTTTGTACTGATGTGTCAGGGGGCAGATCTGTGTCTCCCGGTGGGTTCTATGGTGTTCAAGTTTTATACAGTAAACAGAGGGGAAGCTGCATGGATGAACTTTTTTTCTTAATATTTATTTTTCTTAATATTTATTTTTGAGAGAGAGAGAGAGAGCCTGAGCAGGGGAGGGACAGAGAAGGGGGACAGAGGATCTCAAGCAGGCTCTGAGCTGTCAGCAGAGAGCCTGATGTGGGGGAACCTATGAATTAAGAGATCATAAGTTGGACGCTTAACCGACTGAGGCCCCGCAGGCGCCCCTAGCAGAATCAGCTTCTTAAGTGCTGGACATTCTCAGCCTGAAAGAGTGGTGGGTGTGTATGTGTGCACCTGTGTGTGTGTGTGCTTGTGTATGCATGTGCACCTGTGTGTGCACACCTGTGTGTGCGCCTGCATGAGCATGTGCAATGTGAGTGTGCACCTGGGTTCACCTGCGTGTGTGCACCTGTGTGTGTACCTGTGTGTGCATGCACGTGTGTGTGTGCCTACGTGCATGCACTTGTGCCTGTGTGCGTGTGCATTCTGACTGGAATGGAGCAGAGGCGGGGAATATTTCTGCTTCTCCAAGATTCTGCAGAATGTCTTCAGCTGTGTTCCCACTCCTGCATGATGTCGGGCACTGCATTTCTTGGAGCTCATGATGTGTAAAAGAGAAGAGGTTGTCACAAAACAGTGGTTGTCCCCCAGCCCGTTAGTGGGGAAGCATGCCTTTCCTCAGCTTCTCCACGTTGTAGACGCGGGTTACCCATCTCCCCAGCCCGAGTAGCAGAGCCAGAGCCTGGCCATACTGAGTCGTGTCTGCTCCCTGCTGCTGTCCACGCAGCCTGGTTGTGTGCAACTGAGTAAGCTCGCGACCGTTGCTTCCAAGGCTGTGCCACGTTTTGCTCCATTTGGGCATCAGCTCCTTCTCTGAGCCTCAGACACGGACTGCAGTGGCTTTCTAGCCTGCAAGCCGCCGAAATGCAATGGCACAAAGGCGGGAGGAGAGAGCATCGCATTTACTGAGGCTTATAAACCTGTCAGCACGTCAGGCCCTGGCGCTTGGACTCCGGGTTGCCGTACTTTACAGTGCTGAAGTCAGCATCTTGATTCAGCTGCGTAAATAATCCCACGGAGGCCGCAGAGGCCTGGGGGAGGGGACTGAGTGGGCACCACGGGACATGTGTCAGGACTAAGATGTAAACCCCCGGGACACACCCACAGGGCTTCCAGCAACAGGACGGATCAGGCCGTTTTATTTTGTGTTAAATTCTTCTAGATGATTTCTACATCCCACATTGATTCTGTCATGTATGCAATCAGTCCTTAGCAACTGTCAGGTGAGGGACTAAAGCAGAAACCCGACTGACTTCCAGGCTCTCTCCCTCCCTCTTCCCTTTCTTCAATTAATATTCTTTCAAATTCTAGTTTCTTTCCCCTTTTTCAGTTCCTCTAACCAGATCAGACATTTGACTTTCGAATGTAATAATCCCTTTGTATCTTCGGTCAATCAGACCCATTTTGTTTAACCTACACTGCTTCCAGAAGAGTCACCTGAAACAGGGCTACATCAGATTCAAAAATACTCTGTGCCTTCTTACTTCAGCAACAGCGAGAGGTGCCCAGATGCCAAGCAGCGTCCCTGCCTCTACCTGTGCCCACTCCGGCCCAGCCAGCCTGAGCCAGGAAAATTTCATCGCACACAGGGGCAGGGGGTCTGAGCGGGGACGAAGGAAGGGCTGTGTTCCCGCTCGTGGGGAGAGGAAGCTGGGACACTGAAGGCATCAGAGACTTTGATTGGCTGCTGTGGCGAAGCGCCTGGTCCGTATTCAATCCCAGCGACGCTCCGCCTGGCAATGCCAGCCTCGCGTCCGCAGAGAGGAGTGGGTAGGGGAGCCGAGCGGCACCTGCTTGCTGCTGGGGCTCCCTGGCAGGCCTGCGTGGCGAGAACTGAGTCAGGAGCAGGGCTGCATGCCTGGTCCCCTTGGATGACGCAGCCTGACGAATGCAGCGTGGAACGTGCGGGAAGCTCCTGCAGGTGCAGTGACGTTTAACTCTGGAATCAACGCAAAGCAGTGCCCTGCGAGGAATTTGTTCAAACTGGGCCTTGCCACGGATTCCTGTGTTTCCTGCTGCTTTGGTTGTGGCTTCCGGAGGAATCACATCCGCCTCCCCCCAAACTCGTATGTTGAAGCCCTTCCCCCCAGGTGATGGTACTTGGAGATTGATCTCTGGGAGGTCATAAGGGTTGAGGGGGGTCACAAGGGTGGGGCCCTCACGATGAGATTCGTGGCTTTATGAGAACAAAGAGCCAGAGCTGTCTCTCCACCCTGTGAGGATGCATCAGCCCGTCAGGAAGGACTCTCACCAAGAACAGAATCTTCCAGCACCTTGATCCTGGACCTCCAGCCTCCAGAATTTCAAGAAATCAATGTCTGTAGTTTAACCCACTTGTCTGGTATTTTGCAACAGCAGCCTGAACTAAGGCGGTTTCCCTTATTTACCTAGCATTCCGTATTAACACCACCTTCCCCCAGTAGGGCATGACTGCTAACACTTCCTACCTATTCTTTCAAAGATAATGTGGATATAAAGCGGAACACCTGTGCCCCTTAGAGCCAGTGTCCAGACAAGGGGACCGAAGGGTGGGGGCTGGGGGCAGGTAAGATAGAACCAGGAAGGAATAAAATGGGAGTAAAACATGATTTGTGCACAAACATCACTTCGAAAAATTTTTTAGTTTATTTATATGTTTTGAGAGAAAGAGAGAGAGAGAACACATGTATTAGCATGAGAGGGAGAGAGAGAGAGAGAGAGTCCCAATGCAGCCCGATGTGGGGCCCAAACGCACAAATAGCATCACTTAGAGATTCTTAAGAGCCACATAAAACAAATGCAAAATAATCCAATATAAGCAGAGTTCAATAACTCAGGCTCAAAACAGAAAAAATTATTCTTAACTCTTCTAACACTATAGGCTAAAAAAATTAAGCCTCTTAGAGCTGGACAATGTAATAATTGTAGAGCTTTTACAAGTTCAGTACCTTTTTCCCTGTTGTTTAGCAAAGAACACTGTAAATGATCACAGGACTTTTAAAAACACTTTTTTAATGAACTTCCACTTCTAATGATAGTACATTTTTGAGTCAGGAGGACAAGGAAATATCTTCAATACACAAAACCCAACAACCTTCAGAAAGAAATTAATTCTCAATCCCCTCTGAGATTACATGGAACACTTTAGTGTGTGCTACCACATTTTCAAAGAAACGTATTTTATGTGTGGGAAATATTCAAGTATATACTTTTATATTCAGCTTTGAGCATTCGAAAAGTAGGTAGGAAATTATAATAAAGTTTGCCCCCAGCTGGGAGTAACTGGTGAGATGCTTTCCAATTATTATTAACAGAACTGGACAAAATGCAGAACCCCATCAACTTTGCTTTGCTTCATGTCATGCAGAAAACCCAAAAAATATTACCGTAAGATATTGGCTTTCGGTTGTGATTGTATGTGTTGCCGAAAATAAAACAAAAAAATTCTCCAAAACGTGCTTGCTTGCTTTATTTATTTATTTATATCCTTTTTTTTCAAGCTTATTTATTTTATTTAGAGAGAGAGAGAACAATCAAGGGAGGGGCAGAGAGAGGGAGAGAAAATCTGAAGCAGCTCCGGGGTCCACACGGTCAGCGCAGAGCCCAACTCGGGACCCAAACCCACAAACTGTCAGATCATGACCTGAGCTGAAGTTGGATGCTTTAACCAACTGACTCACCCAGGCACCCCCAAAACTTGCTATATTTAAAAATTCCACCCCCTTTGAGAAATTGAATTACTGCATTAGTTGAATTCATTTTAGAGACCTGATGAATAGTGAAAGTCTCCAAACTCTTTCTTAGAATTCATTTCTGCGAAGTTCTACCGAATCGCTTTGTTTTCCTTCTGACCGAATTCCAGGCTCCACATTATTTTTAAAATCACCTATTCTGTGTCAAACCAAGATTGCAAATCTTAATGATGGAGCACCTTCCCTGTGCCATTTTTCTATAATCATACAGCTTGTATTTTGCATCACATCTGTGCCCACAGAGACTGAATCAATGGTATTGACTGATGGCAACTAGAGAGACGGAACCCGTGTTTTCAGATTCTAATCCTACTTTTCAGGCAGCTCTGCATTGCATTCTGTTTCAGATAGACCTATGCTTCCAGATCACAGTTTTCCTGGAAATCACTGGAATTACAAGCACGTTATGAGACAAGTCAGAAAAAATACCACCTTTGCCTATGTATATTTTATGGGTTTTTGCAAGAAACACGCTTAACGTGCGCCCCACCAGTTTCTGAGCTACTGTAAGTTTCCTCCCCCAGCAGTTTGATTTTATTTGTCTGGGAAGGAAGATAAGGCATTGCATTTGTATGAAATTTGATGACTGGATTCAGGAAGCGGTGCCAAAGCATCCTATTTTTATCTACATTGGAAATTGTTTTGGAGTTAGACCCTGGTTTGCAATTACATTAAAAAAAAAAAAAGCTCACAAACTCCTGTACTTTCGTAGTCTAAATATTTTCTCACTGCATACATCCTGGGTCCGAACGCTTGTCCCAGGTTTTAAGTGTCATCCTCCAGAAAGTACACATGGCCAGCCAGTCAGCCGCGTTCCCTAACATAAATCTTTCGCTTGTGTCAGAGACTGGAGACGCTCTGATTGTTAGCTGAAAGCCGTGTGTATTGAACGCAGTTATTTTAAGCAATGCAGACCGTTAGGCTGAGGCTGCTGACATTTCCTGAGTTCCCGTGGGCCCGATGACGTTATGTATTTTCATATGTTTTGTTTAAGTTGGCTTTCCCAACAACAAAGTAGGTGTTGTTTCATCGATTTTAAAGCCCAAGAAACTGAACCTGGAGTTAAGTAATACAGCTAATAAGAGTCGGAGGCCCAGAGCTCTGGCTTCAAGCCCAGAGTAACGTCCAGTGAACACTTCCAAATGAGAGCCCAGCCTGGGGAGCGTCCTTGGGTGACTCTGGTGTCAGGGGACACGTCCGGGGCCTCAGCGTCGTCTCCCACCCACACCTCCAATTCGAAGCCGTACTAGAACATACACCAAGGGGCTCCGGGGGGCTCAGTTGGTTTAGTGCTGACTTCTGATCCCGGCTCCGGTCATGATCCCAGGGTCGTGGGATCGAGCCCCATGTCCGGCTCTGTGCTGAGCATGAAGCCTGTTTAAGATTCTCTTTCTCTCCCTCTGCCCCTCTCCCAGCAGCCTCCATCCCCAAAATTAAAAAGAAACACAGCATACTGACGCTGACACTCCACGGGAGCCTGGGATTCTCCCTTACGCTTCTCTTCTGGGTTTTCCATCACACACACTCCTTGGAATCCTCACTTTGTATTCACTATGCCTATTGCACATTGAGATTAGCGACCATGCTCTTCTGCATTCCATTCTTTCATTTCCTCTTCCTTCTTACAAGCCTGTGACCTTCCTTCTTTACTTTTTCTCTTCCTGCCCGTCTGCACTTTTCTTCATCTGAGGCTAGCCCCACGTTCTCAGTGTTCTTTCCACATCAGCCTCCAGCCTCTGCCCCCACCCCTCCGAATAAGGGGAATTTGCTTGGTTGAACAAAACCAAACAGGAAAACAGGAAACAATGCTAATATTTCTCAGCACCGAGCACTTGGCATGAGCTGCCACCTCCCTACGGCTCACTGCTCTTTCCCAACTGCTGATTTTAAAAAGCATTTTGGTAATGAATTTTCTGGTTGGTTAGATTCCGGATTAATAGCAGTTTATGCTAAAATTCCGATTTTCACAGCGGGAGATGGGACACCCATGGGATAAGAATCCTCCCCGGGTTTGTGCAAATCGTCAGTGTTGGCAGATAAAACTAGAAGGCAGGCCTTGTCGCTTTCCGAACTGAGTTAGTGCCTCCTGAGGTCTGGAGAGAAAGAACTCTGGGTTGTGTTCACACACAGGGGGAGGCGGGCAAGAGCAAACAGTGGGGGAGGGGACCCTGTGGACTTCCAAGTTTGGGGCAGGCGCAGGAGATGGGTGATGTCCTTGGAAACTTCCTTGCCCCCAAGTCGGAAGGATGGTTGGAAGATTGCTGCTCCTTCGTACAAACCTCCGCTGACGTCTAGGCTGAGGAGGTGCTAGAAGGACCAGGAAGAAGCTGACGGATGCCCACTCCGTGGTTAAAGATCAGGTTCTGTCACTTAGGTCCGTGAAACCCGAGCACCAAGTCCGAAGCACCAGTCCACTGTCAATGTTTGCTGATGGCACAAATACTAAGTGCCCTCCCAGAGCTGACAAGCCTTACAGGATAGACAGACAATGTTCCAGACAGAAGACGATGGAAGTCTCACAAACAGTGGGAGACGGTCCAGTAGAGAGGTGCCCGGGTTAAGATTCTTGCCTCACTCCATCCCTCACTTATATGTATGGAGGCCGATTCCTTCTGTTCCCTTATCTTTAAAATCCGTGTACTCATAGTCCCTCCAGGTGGAGTTATTCATGAATATGATATGTAATACTATACAGAGCAGTGTCTGCCATGCCGTAAACCTTAATAAATGCTCTCCTCTCATGCAGGATTGTCTGAGAATTTTAAAGATTTATTAATCAATAAATATTTGCTCTTGCCTTTTGCCCAATGTAATGTATCATTGGTGCCCAAGAGAGCTTTCTCTGGATAAACCTTTGGTCGCACAGATCAGTAAGGGTAATTTTCAGACTAGCAATACTTTTACATGGCTCCTTTAGTCCGTACTAGGCTCAAGCATCTTGGCACAAAATGCCAGGGGCTTCCGGTAGGTATGGAAAACATTGGGGGAGAGCTGGACACAGAGTTAGAAGTTCAAGAGGAAGAATGAATCTGAAATGTTTTTCATTATCCAATCAACATGCATATGTATGCATTTCTCATTTGTGGTCTATGCTTTGTTACACTTTGGTGACTATATTCCTTGTGCTGTCCTTTTGTTTAAAATAATTTTTTAAATGTTTATTTATTTTTGAGAGACAGAGTACAAGTGGAAGAGGGGCAGAGAGAGAGGGAGACACAGAACCTGGAGCAGACTCCAGGCTCTGAGCTGTCAGCACAGAGCCTGACGAGGGGCTCGAACCCATGAACTGTGAGATCATGACCTGAGCCAAAGTCGGACGTTCAACCAACTGAGCCACCCAGGCGCCCCTAACCAGCATATTCAAATGTTGTATAACCACCACCACCATCATGTCCAGAAATGAACTCTGTCCCTATTAAACAACAGCTCCCCATTTCCCCTTCCCCCCAGCCCCTGGGGTCCACCACTCTACTTTCTGTGTCCATGAATTTGACTAGTCTAGGTATCCCCATGAATTCGGGATGTCTTTTTGAGACTGGCTTATTTCACTCAGCATAACATCTTCAAGGTTCATCCATGCTATAAAATGCACATTCCCATTTTTAGAAGACAAAACAGAGACTCTGAAAAAAAGAACCACTTACTCAAGATTATACTGTTAATGCCAGAAATCAAATCAGTCGCCATTGGGTGCCAAAGCCCAGTTTCTTTTATATTTTTCTCTTTGATTTATTGTGTGTGTGAGAGAGAGAAAACAAGTGAAGTAGGGGCAGAGTGAGGGAGAGAGAATCCCAAGCAGGCTCTGTGCTGTCAGTGCAGAGACTGATACGGGGCTCAAACTCACAAACCTTCAGATCATGACCTGAGCCCGGATCAAGAGTTAGATGCTTGAGTGACTGAGCCGCCCAGGTGCCCCCCAAACGCCCAATTTCCCACCTCAGCTCTACACTTCCGTCTCAGCTCCACTCCAGACCCTCCACTGTGCCCGTTCTCTGAGACCCTGGATTGTGCCCTGAGACACTGAACTTTGCTGCTTCATGAAAATGTGTTAGGATGCCAACTTTCCCAGTGCTAAATTGCCAAGTGCACATTTCAAGATCCACCACCCTTTCCCTTACAGCTGCCAGACTAAGGTGTCCTCGTTTCCTGTCCCATTTCTTCAGCCACCCGCAGGTGCTGCTTCTGTCTGAATGATGAAGAAATAACTACAATACGATCTCCACCCTTACGCAGCTCCCGGTCCAGTGGAAACCTAGAGTTTCTCGGTGGCTGCAGCAGTGACATTTGGGGCTGGTAATTCTTTGTGGTGGGGGCTGTCCTGTGACTTGCAGAATGTTTGGCAACATCCCAGGCCCTGACCCGCATCTCTAGCCAGTCCCGAAAATCAAAGATGGCTCTTGACATTGGCCAGTGTCTCTTGGGATGCAAAATTTCCCACCGTTGAGAACCAGGGAATGGAGGATACTAAGTAAGTCAACCGTGCTGCTCCATGCAGTTTGTACAAGGAGCGATGTGCCTTGGCAGGTTAGCAAAGGCTTCTGGGGGGGAGCCTCCGAAAAGTCACTGTTTTAAGTAGTTGGGTCCCATCAGACAAATGGAAAACACACCGTCAAATAAAGTTAATAACCCGTCGTGCATGTTTGCGCTTTCACCTTGTGCTAAGCTGAGTGCCAGCACGTACTCGCCTGTCCATTTCAATGTAGCTTTTATGACTGAAAACCAAGTCTCTGACACCAGCTTGGTGTCCCACAACTCAATTCAACTGTGACAGCACCTACACAGAGTGAGTGCCGATCCCGTCAGTGACGGGCTCAGTCTCACAAAACTGTCCCCACTTCAGATGCCAGCGGTAAGTGTTGGCTGTCCCCAAGCTGCTCACGCCTTTGCGAGGACAAATATGAATTTGGGGTTTCCCACAACACCCTTCTCGGATTCGATGATTTGCTAGAACAATACAGAAGTCACTGCACGTGTTATACTTACAGTTACGGTTTTATTACAATGGATACAAGTCAGGAACAACCAAGGGAAAGAAACGCAAGGGTGAGGTCTGTGCTGCTGTGTTGGGGAGACACAGGGCCCCTGACCCCGAGGAGTCGGGGTGCAAGAGCCTGCCCTACACGGATATGTTTCCCAAACTTCTCGTCCAGAGATTGTATGGAGGCGTGGTCACCCAGGCATGTGTGATCACATCCCTGTGAGTGACTGAACCCAGCTGCAGCCCTTCACCGCTCCTGGAAGTCAGAGACTGGGCTCGGAGCTCCAGTCTTCAAGTGGCATGCTTGGTCTTCCCCATGTGGCTGGACCCCCCCTCCCTTGAAGCTATCTAAGAACATGCCATGAGTCACCTTGTTGGTAGAAACTCAGGAATGGTCTGGTCCAAAAGGGCTCAGTAGGTAGAGCGTCCGACTTCGGCTCAGGCCATGATCTCATGGTCCGTGGGTTCGAGCCCCGCATCAGGCTCTGTGCTGACAGCTAGCTCAGAGCCTAAAGCCTGTCTTCAGATTCTGTGTCTCCCTCTCTCTCTCACCTTCCCCTGCTCATGCTGTCTCTCTCTCTCTCTCTTTCTCTCTCTCATGAGGCTGTTTGAACCTCTGTGCAGGATCCAGGGACAAAGATCAAATATGTATTTTTATTTATATTTACTTAATTTAAATATATCATTTATATTTAATTAAGTAAAATTTATTTATATATAAATTTAATATTTATAATACTACTATATATTGTCTATATATATCATATATAGATTATATATTACACATATAATAATGTATATATACACATATAGTAATGTGTAATATATATAGCAATAAAAGTAATGCACAATATATGTAATTATAATTTTAAATAATTATAATTATAGTAAATATAATAATACAATATATTACATGTAATACAGTAACTATCTATACTCAATATAATATATGTAATATATACATTTATAATATATAAACATATATGATGTATATTATGGAGTATAGATTATGCTTTATATTATACATTATTTTTATTATATATTATATCTAATACATATATATAGTTATCATGTTTTATACATTAATATAAACACACTATCTATTTTTTTATAATACATTATATATTATTATTTTATCTGCATCCTTGCACCACAGCTCTTGATGGAGAAAAATCTCACGTTCTTCTTGCAATCGAGACTCTAAGGGAAGAAGTGGCAATAGAAACCGCAGGGAATGGTGTTTCGTGCCGTCTCCACTGCCCAATCTGTCCACTGAGGAAGCCGTGCTCGGACCCGCCTCTCTGGATGGAGGCTCAGTGACTCCTGGCCTTGGGCTTTTGAGGAATCATCTCTCTTAATTGGGTGTAGACCTTCTGTCACCTGAAAGGCCACTCTGTGGTGACCGGACCCTAACAACTGTGGTGCGAACAGATAGGAGAGTTTCTTTCTCCACCAGGTGCAGATAGTAATTGCATTAACAGCTTTCCGGTTTACTTGAAGAAAGTCATAGCTGGGCTGGCAAATGGGATGCGCTATGATTTTTTTTTCCTGTGTGAATTCAACAAAATGGGGGATGAACGGATTATAGAAATTCCATCAGTAACCAAAATAGGTTGGAGGATATGAAGGAAGAGGGTGTGGAGCACCGCAGGGACTGAACCCTTCTTAGCTTTATGATCTCAGGCACATTGTTGATGCTCTCTGTGCCCCATTTCTTTACCTGTAAGGGGGGGACACGCCACAGAGAGTTCTTGGCAGGATTAACTGAAATAGCGGACTTCAGACGCTTGAAGCAGCGTGCAGCACATAAACAGTTTCTGATGAATGTTCACTATTGTGACTATCATTTTGGGGTCGAGTTCAGGCTGCATGGACAGGACAGCTGGTGCTGGGGGTCCCTCCCTCCCTGGCTCACTCTCCTCCACCTGTCCTTCATGGCAGAAGGACTTGGGGTGGTCCTCCTAGAGCCAACCTTGGTTCCCTCTCCTGCCCCCTCACCCCTATCCCAAAAACGGTTCCTCCCTCAGGTCCTTAGCTGTCACCGCTGCTGCAGATTCTCATTCCGGCTCTAGACTCAGAGCTATGACCACCCACGGCAGTGATGGAGCTCCTTCCCCACAAATGTCATGGACCGGACTGAACTGTGTCTCCTGAATGCACATCCGTCCACACAGCAGTCTTCCCTGCAACTTTTATAGGAATGAAACATCCTAACGACTGTGCGCAGTTAGTCTGTGAAGGTCTGGGGTCACGCACTCACACGCTCTGCTGAACGTGGGAAAGGCCAGCTTCCTCGTCCTCACAGCCCACCCTCTCCAGCCTTCTGCGGGGTCAGGTGACCTTCTGCAGGGTCAGGTGAATTAGTGATAACGGCTGGCAATGATGGTATCGCTGTGACCCCCTGTTATTTCACGGTCTGGCTGATGGTTTTTGAGACCTAAGACTCCAGAGATCCCCCGGCTTCTGCTTTCTAGAAGTCAAGGCAGAAGTAGATCTCCTACCTTCATAGGACTTCACCCCAAGACTGAACATAATCTCGGGGTTACAGACAGAGCAAATAGACAACCACACAAATCGAACAACACCGGCAGAAAAAAAGGCTCAGGGCACGTGTGGCCCTAAAAAGCCAAACCAACAGTCAGAGACAACCTCAAATATGTGCAGGTCGGCTCAGGAGAAGGAGATGGAGAAGGAGGGGCCCCTGGCAGTTGGTGGGGCGCTCCCAGGCCACCTGCCGGGCTGGTGGGGGAAAGTCGTCCCTCACTGCTCTCCAAACTCCAAACACAGGATGCGTGTGTGTGCACGTGTGTGCGCAAGTGTGTTTGTAACGCGCCGTTGGAGGAGGAGAAAATGGACTCTTGGAAGGTGTGTAATCCTGCTTCGTAGTTCGTAGAACCTCTTCAGCCAGTTTAAAGGGATATTAACAAAGAGAGAAGTGCTCGCCGAAACACCCGAGCTCACGGGCGCAGAGCAAGGAGTAAAATCAACCCCCGAACACCCTGGCATGTCACCAGTTGGCACCGTTTGCTCTGACTTGATGTTACTTCTTTCACCGTCCCCTCAGAGGGGGAGGGAAGAGCGTCATTTTCTCAGGAGCACACACAAGCCCAATAAAAGAGGAGCAGAGATGGGGGGATGGAATTTTCCTTAAGCTCACTCTCCCATTCCTGTTAAGCCCTTTGCATTTCTTGGAAACATTGCAGTGAGCTGAGCGCACACACACACATCCTGCCGGACCGTGGCTGAGCCCAGTGCCGCGCTGGGGGTCAGTACGTTTCTGTTTTTTTCAGGACAGGACTCCGTGTGCCCGGCGCCCTGCGAGGGGGCACACTGGCCCCCTGTGACGTGTAAGCCCTGCTTTCCTGGTATTTCATCCTCACCCTGCAAACCAAGCCTGCTTTCATTCGCTTGTGAGGAGGGCTCTTATAAACCGTCTTCAATCTCCTACCCAGGTTTTCAAAGCCCCCAGGCTCAGCCCTGATCCCCAGCACACAGAGCCCCAGGCCTGGCCCACCTCCTTGAGTGATCTCTGGGCACATGGATTTGGCCTTGTAGAAAAGGCACATGGGGGCGCCTGGGTGGCCCAGTTGGTTAAGCGTCCAACTTCGGCTCAGGTCGTGATCTCACAGTTCGTGGGTTCGAGCCCTGCATCAGGCTCTGTGCTGACAGCTCAGAGTTTGGAGCTGCTTCGGATCCTGTGTCTCCCTCTCTCTCTGCCCCTCCCCTGCTCATGCTCTGCCCTCTCTCTCTCTATCAAAATAAAATAAAGACAAAAATTTTTTTAAACAAACGCACATGGCCCAGAGCTGGCGGACTCGCTTTCTGGTCCCAAGCTTGTGGCTCGCCAGCTGTGGAATCTGAGACAATCCCAAGACCTCAGCGAGTCTCTGTTTCTCTAGCTCTAAGATAAAGGGTTTGGGGTGAACGTCGGAGGGGGCCGTGCTCAGCCCCAGCGCTCTGTGTCCTCCTGGAGCTCGGCCAGGCGTGAGGAACGTCGTGGGACACGCAGGTGACTTGAGAGCCGCGGAGACTGCGCACTTGGCCACAGCTGGGCTCCCGAGGCGGCGGCCACCGAGGGTCCCGCGAAGACAGAGACAAGGCCGTGTTGACAGGGGTGGGGCGTCCCTCGGGGCCTCGGGCCGAGGCTGGGCGGCTGGGGAGACAGCAAAGCTAAAGCTTGCTGAACTCCTAATTGCACCCAGAATTACTGCTGGGGGCGGGGTGCTGAGTGCCTCGCATGGTCATCCAGTCCCCCACGCAGCCTCGCGGGTTCTGGCTCCCAAACAGGCCATCAGATGCCAGATTTTCAAAATCAGGGTGAGAAATGAGGAAATCAGTTAATAGGTGCTCCCCAGTAATTTGTGGTTCTGTGCTTGAGACAGTACGTGTATGTGATGTCAGACTAAGGCCGGCGTTCCTCATTTTAATGAATCTGTGAAAAATGCATTTTGAGTGTATATAAGAGAGAGTCTATGTCTGTGCACTTATATTTATAAGCAGTCTTCTCTCCTCCCTCCCTCCCTTCCTCCCTCCCTTCCTCCCTCCCTTCCTCCCTTCCTTCCTTCCTTCCTTTCGTCCTCTCTCCCTACATCCATCACTTCCGTTTTTCCTTCCATTCTCTTTTCTTTCTTCCTACTGGAAATCAAATCATTCCACAGTAGCTAACTGACATCTCTGTCAGTAGCTGCTTGGAAATTACCTAGTCAGACGTGTGCCCTTCCCATAACACGGACGGAAAGTGGGAGGCCCAGCGCTGACATGGGCTGCCCCCCGGCACACAGAGCTCCTGCCTGTGCTGAGGGTTAGGTTTTTACAGCGGGGAGGCTGGCTGCCTGTCTCGATTCTCATTGTTCTGCTCAGTAACATAAAAGTAACATAAAAGTGTCAGGCTGCAGGAATGGGAAGAGGAGACTTTGTGGCGGGTCCTCTGAGAGAGAAAATTTACCAAGATTCTGGAAATCTGTTTCTCACTGTATCAGTTTTCTATAGTTCTGTTTCTTCCTACTCACCCTGGAGCTGGCCGCCTGCTCCTAAGGCTGCGAGAGGGTAGATTTCTGTAAGTAACACAGATGGGTTCCCACTGTCTCATGGCCGTTAGCACATGGTTTTCCTCTCCGCATCAGCAGCCCCTGCATAGGTCAGGGTTCTCCAGAGAAAGAACCAGAAGGATGTTTACATATGGAGAAGAGAGTTGGTATAGGACGAGGCCACCACAATTATGGAGGCTGACATGTCCCCAGATCTGCAGCCAGTGAGCTGAGTACGGATGGTGTGAGTCGAGGGGCTAGCAGGCTTCCGGCCCGAGGAGGGCTGATGTTTCAGCGGGAGTCCAAAGCGAGGAAAACGCTGATGTCCCAGCTTGAAAACAGTCAGGAGGGAGGGAATTCTTTCTTAGTCCACCTTAATGTCCTATCTAGGTCTTCAACTGATTGGATGAGGCCCACCCACGTGACGTAAGTATTAATCTCATCCACAAAAACCCTCACAGACACACCCAGAATGATGTTTGTCCAAATATCCGGGTCCCTATGGCCCAGTCAGCCCTTTGTTTTGTTGAAGTCAAGAAGCAGCAGGTTGAGAACACACTCCTTTCTCTCCCCTCCTTCTAGGCAAATGGTCTTGGGTGTATTGAGGCCTGGGGCTAGGGCCAAGGGTACTGAAATGCTCACAGGCTGGGAACCAGACCCTTCCTCAGTCTGCCAGGGAGGCTGCTCGGATTAGACCTGCTGGGGGGTTAGGGGCAGGTGGTGTGGACAGAGCCCCAGGCAAAGCACTGTAAAGATGTTCTTCTCTCTTTGTTTCCCCTCGGGAGGGGTCCTGAACACTGTGTTCTCTGTGTCCAAACCCACCCTTGGGTCCCAGCTCGTCAGCTCACTCCCCTCTCTGCCTCTCCTCTCCGACTGAAAGGCCAGGCCAACGCCCTGTCAGGGTTTAGATTCCCCCGGAAACATCGGGCCGGAGTCTTGTTTTCTCCAGAAGGGTCAGACTTTTACCAAAAAAGGAAACTACCTCCACTACACCCAATCAAGGAAAACTAGAAGAGATATATAACATTCCTGAAGTTGGGGGGCTTGGGGGCAGAATCTTAGATAGTGGCTCAGTGTTAGCTAGCCAATTGCTCGCCGCTCGCCTAAACCCCATGTGGGGGCCCTGGACTCACCCCACAATTGGACATTTCAAAGGTATTCCAGGTGTTATGTTTGGGTCCCGCCCTTAAAGATTCTATATGGTTGAGACTGTTGCTGGGGCTAAAGTATAGCCGTGATTGGATGCTGTCTCTATGTCACTAACCCTTGTGCCTTCCCCTCTCCAAAACCCATAAAAACCCTACCCTGTTATTGTTCGGGGCTCTCAGCACTGATCCAGTGAATTGGTGAAGTCTGAGGGTCGGAGCTTAAGCCCGAATAAAAGCCCTTTGCCTTTGCATACGTGCCTTTGGTTCCCTGGTGGTCTCGGGATTTTGGGATTCTGTAATCTGGGCTCAGCATGACCAGCATTTCTGCTTCAGCCCAACCACTGACCCCATGGGGCCAACCCGCCACCTACTCCTCACTAATCTTCCTAAAATCCTCCTAAAATCTGACTCCTGACCCCAGAACTATCACACCTGAAAGTTGATTCTTTGATTTGCTTTCTCCCCCCACAGCTTTATTAAGGTATAATTTGACAAATAAAAATTGTGTACTTTGGAGGTATGCAATGTGATGATTTGATGTGTGGACACACTGGGGAATGATGATCACAACCAAACGAGTGACCATGACCAGCACTTCAGCACTTCCCATGGTTAACTGTGTGTGTGTGCACGTGCACACGTGTGAGTGTGTGTGTGTGTGTGTGTGTGTGTAAACAGATATACTGCTTAAGCTCGGAAGTTTTCATGGATTCTTATGGTTCATTCAAGTCATGTATCTTTTCATTTATATATTTGGTTGCCTCTCTTACTTATTTTATTCACTAAATAAAGTTCTCTCGGGCGCCTGGGTAGCTCCATTGGTTAAGTGCCCAACACCTGGTTTTGCTCAGGTCATGATCTCACTGTTCATGGGTTTGAGCCCTGCATCAGCTCCACACTGAGCACAGAACCTGCCTGGGATTCTCTCTCTCCCTCCCTCTCTCTCTGCCTCTCCCCTGCTCTCTGTTTCTCAAAAATAAATAAACTTAAAAAAAAAAGTCCTCTGCAGATGATAGCACATGTGTGGAATATACATCATGTTAAGAAACTCCTGTTCTTGGGGCGCCTGGGCGGCTCAGTCAGTTGAGCCTCGGACTTCGGCTCAGGTCATGATCTCCCAGTTTGTGAGTTCAAGCCCCACTTTGGGCTTTCTGCTCTCTGTACCTAGCTCACTTTGGATCCTCTGCCTTCCTCTCTCTCAGCCCCTCCACCCTCAAAAATAAATAAACATTAAACATTTTTAAAAAAGAAAGAAACTCCCTTTCTTGATCAGTTTTCACTTTCTGTATGACACCAAACTACAAATCACTCTGGAAGGTACAAGAGTGTCATTAATCTGCGCCCAGAATGCCTTCCCTAACTGCTACTAAAGGACCAAACGTGGCCATTTTAATCATCTTCCACTATCCTCACTATTACGACTCCTGATTTTTAAAGCACGCCTAAGGAAGAGGAGAAAGGCCAAGAGAACAGAGTTGACGGGATCTTTCATTCCAAAGAGGCACCTGGACTGGGCTTCTTCCAGCCGCGCCACAGACCGCAGCCAGCACCGAGCCACAGTCTCGGGACGGCTGGGAGACACCCCACGTCTACGCCGTGTGGGGACGGCAGCCCGATGTGATTTTTATATTATTAGGCACAATTATGAGAAGCCGTAAAAAGGGAAAAAATACACACTTCTGTATTCAAATGGAAATAAGTGCCTCATTAGTAGTCAAAGCTCCAGGTTATGTTCCTACACAACCTTTTGTTCAATCGCGAAGCCTGAAATTTGCATAAGTAGTCAGCTGTGTATATCTAACGGCTATTGAAATTACAGGACGCGCCAATCCAGGCGCTCCCATAAACAGTGTTTTTCTCTTTTCTGGCGCCCTTGTTTTCACAGAAACACAGCTGTACGGCCCGTGGCGGAGAGGTTGGAGAGGGAGGGGAACAGACAGTGAAGGCTCCTGGGTTCCTGGAGCCCCATTGGGGCCACTAGGGAGGAGCAGAGGTGGGGCCTCCCACGGGCCTCCTTCCCACCCCCGTGGCTCTGGGGTGCTGGCAGTAGGCTGCCCAGACTTCAAGTCAGCCGCTGGGATGCCCACACCCACTCTCTGGCGTGACCTTGGCCATGAAACCTCCTGGCTGTGACGGTGGGGTTGGGTGGAGGTGGGGACAATGTGACTTACAGAGTCATTTTCTGGGGAGTTTAAGTGCAAATCAAGCAGGAACACATGGAGTGCATTTTCCTTGAAGTCCACATGTGGAACCAGAAATTCAGGGAGAAAGAAGAGTCCGTAGGAGGAGGGGGTGCGAGTGGAGGAACCAGGGAAAGAACATGATCTATAGAACTAATAAAATGCAAAAGGTTCCAGAAGGAAGTGTCTGGTTTCACCACTAGTTTGCAAAGCCTCCGGGACTCTCATCCCCTTCTGAAGTCCACGGTCAATGAAAACCCTTCCTCTGCAAGACAGTGATCAGCAAGTACGCAAAGTCCCCAAGGCCGCGCTCCTGGGGGACTGGCGTTGTGCCCAGAGAAGGACGAGTGGGTGCACACCCATCGTGGATGGCCCTGGAACACACTGGTCTTTGTGGATCCTGAACGTTTTCCCAGATGAGGTAAGAGCGGACGCAAGCCACCGTCGGCCAGCCTGACTTCAAAGACTCTCATTTGAAATGGATGACAAAGGGCTCAGGGAGGGAAACTGTTCAAGGCAGTGGATGACTTAGCATCTCTGCTTGCATTAAAAAAAAAAGGGTCTGATGCAAGACAGAGAAGACACACATTGTTGTTCTGTTTCATCACTGACTTGTAGCGACTCAGGCGAATTCCTTTACCTCCTCTTCGGACCCCGCCCGCTCAACCGTGAACTGACTGATGTGGAGTGTTTAGTTTCTGTGGACGCGAGAGGTCAATGTCGGCCTCAGCTGAGCCACATACAGGTCACGGGGTCCTGGCTCCTGACGGCTCTGAGCCCTGAGGCCACCTACCCGCACAGCCCACTCCATTCACCAAGCACGGTCAGGAAGCTTCATGGAGAACCGGGGGGTTACTGGAGGGAGAGCTCTGGCCCTGACTGCACTGTGTTGAAACAGGGACAAATATCACACACAGAGGAGGGCACAGGTCACCGGGCCAGGGGCGCCCACTCTTCACCGAGCCCTGTGGCGACCGCGCAGGGGAGTATGACACACAGGCCAGGCCCTGCCCTGTCTCTTTCTTCCATTTGCAGCCTCGGGGCCCAGGCAAGAGAAGCTGCACATTTTCCAAACACAGAAAGGCTGGGAGAGGGCACATTCCTTTTAGTCCTTTGGTTAAAACCATCAATATCAGACTCACCAAAGAACCAGTGCGGTCCAGGGCGCTGGACCTCGATGAGCCCTCTTCCTGAGGACACATCGGTTTAGGGAAACCCCAAACCCTTCTCTGGAAAACTAAAAATACGCAGGTTCCACACCAGCAAGGACAAGTGGCTTCAGAAGAGGGAGTTGATCTAGGTTTGGGCCAACTGTTCAGTTTTCATGGGGAGGAATTAATTACATTTAATAAAGACATTTCCCGTTGGCCATTGGCTGTCCCGGAGATGCACGGAGGCCTCTCCGCCCCCACGGGCAGGTTTCCAGGACCGGCGAGCTGTTCTCGAGTCAGGCTCTTGCCATTCCCCGATTATATGACCTTGAAAATGCCCCAGGAGCATTCTTTGCCCAACTGCCTCGTTAAATTACTGTAAAGCTCACATTGCAGGGAGGGTTCGTCACGTTGCTTTACGCTTACTTTATGTTAATGTAATCCTCTCCACAACCGTCGGAGTAGAGGTTCTGATCTCCGCGTGCTAGAGGGGGACAAAGGCTCAGAGCAGCAAAGTCACTTACCTGAAGTCACACAGCTGGTCAGCAGCAGAGCTGCTAGTTCAGTTCTGAAGTTCACGCTCTCAGCCACCATGCGTCGTTACATGGCCTCTCCCGTCGCCTCTTTTATCACACGGACGTGCTTGTGCTTGCACACCTGTGCACCATCGGGTGCTACGGATGCAGGCAGAGGCTTCCAGACAAGTCACTGACCCCAAACCCCGCACCCACCTTTCCTCCAGCACCTGGACCTCTCTGGTGAGACCCTGGGAAAGCGTTAACCTCTTAGGAGCTCACTGCTGAGTTGTAGAATGGGGAAAAATGGCCCAGTTTCCCTGGAGACACAGCTGGGAGACATGATCTCTTGCCCCTTCCGACGCTGGAACTCAACAGAGCGACACAGTGGGGGACACGTGCTCCTCTACGCCTCCGTGCTTTCTTCCCAGCAGCACACGTCCGTGTCACCAGCCCTGCTTTCCTTCCAGCGCTCTGCTTCTCTCCATCCCTGTTTCCTTATTTCCAGAGGAAAATGCTCAGCGAGTGTGGCAGAAGAAAAATGAAGACAACATAAGTAGGGGCTGAAAACCCCAAAAAACAAAACAAAGCAAAAACACAAAAATGAAAAATAACAACAACAACAACTAAACAGATCAAACCAACAGTGAGCCTTGTCCAATGGTCCAGGTGAAAAGTAAAACCGATCTTGATTTCCTTCAAATTATTACCCTTCCAGCCATGCAAGCCCAAATTCCCACCACAATTGTTCTGCATCACACACTGAGGCATTGGGGTTACGGGCTCTGAACAGTTACTGTATCCTGGTGTTCCAGTTACATTGTTTCTTTCCCCCTTCTTCCTTTGTTTTTCAAAAAATTTTTTTAATGTTTTTTAAATTTATTTTTGAGACAGAGAGAGACAGCACAAGCAGGGGAGGGTCAGAGAGAGAGGGAGACACAGAATCTGAAACAGGCTCCAGGCTCTGAGCTGTCAGCACAGAGCCCGACGTGGGGTTCGAACCTATGAACTGTGAGATCATGACCTGAGCTGAAGCCGGATTCTTAACAGACTGAGCCACGCAGGCGCCCCTCCTCCTTCTTCCTTTGACCCTCTCCCTCTGCAAGTTCCAGGATCTTAACTGACTTCATCTATAGGAAAACAGAGTAAATAATTCCTACTAGATTGTTAATGGCTTACAACCGTACATCGGCTACTTTTTCTAGAAACAGTCACTTAAAAAGGGGCACATTTGTGGTTTTTTAAATGTATTTTTGAGAGAGAGAGAGAGAGAGAGAGAGAGAGCGAGCATAAGCAGGGGAGGTGCAGAGAAAGAGGGAGACACAGAATTTGAAGCTTGAAGCAGCTCCAGGCTCCGAGCTGTCAGCACAGAGCCTGACGTGGGGCTCAAACCCATGGACCTGGGAGACCATGACCTGAGTCAAAGTCGGATGTTTAACCAACTGAGCCACCCAGGTGCTCCAAGAAAGAGGACATTTGTTAATTTGTAGGAGTTAACGGATTAATGAAGGGCATTGAGAACAAGATGGCAGGCGAGGTTTAGATGAGTTATAAAAGATTGTGACGGCAGGACCGTACCCATTTTCCAGACCACTGCACGTATTGAAAAAAATGACAAGATTCGGGAGTCCCAGGTCCCTTCTGAATGGTAAACATGCCTGAAAGACAAGGCAGGAGGTAGAGGGGACAGATGGCCTGGCACGAAAGTGTGGCGGCGTCACGAAAAGATGATTAGGGTGTCAGTGTCCTCACCAGAGCCAAGGCCCTGGGACCGACTTCAGCTCCCCAGTCCCCCGCCGCTGACATCAGTGAGCCGCGTCAGGTGATCTGCGTGGTCTCTGCCAGGTCAGGTGTTCTCGGCTGGCACGCTCCTTCCGACCTCCTGGTGCGAGTGGGATGGACACACGTGAAACACCCACAGGTCCTGGCTCTCTGCTTTAATCGAAGCTGGCTTGGAGATGGATGACGCGGACCGGAGGAGAGAATTCCTGAATCGATTTACACAGAGTCTCTCCGGCTCGTTCGGACGGCCTAGGAAGGACACATTACCCGGAGCATGGAAATTAAGACAATTAACTAGGACCTCACGTCGCTGTAGAAACAGGCATCGGGGAGCTTTTAAGTAAATTAGTAAGGCAGCTAGCAGAGTGAAGAGAAAGACGGGGCCATGTCTCTCTCTCTCTCTCTCTCTCTCTCTCTCTCTCTCTCTCTCTCTCACACACACACACACACACACACACACACACTTTACAACCCAAATAAGGACAGAGTAAGACTGACTGTATTTATTTATTTTTTTTTTTTTTGCAGACTTCATGTCTTAGAGCCGCTTTTGGCTTATATATTTGGGTGTATAAAAGATATACATATATGTATACGTATACAATGCACATATACAAACACATGCATATTTTAAATTAAGCCTTTATTATGAGAGAGAAGAGCACTGAGGTAGCACAAAGGTAGAATTAAGAGTAATGAACCAAAATTATTTCCACAAAACTAAGGCATTTTCCTAAGAAGATCCTGGTAATGGAGTATTCCGTTGCTCTAGAAGGCCTCTTCTCAGAGAGAAACTGTAAAATTGTTCTGGTGACCCAGACAGAGAAAAAAAATCCTCTTTCTTTGAGTGAAGAAGGTTTTCACTCTTATAAACATAATTCTGATGTGAGCACTTCTCTCCTACTATAAAATATGCATTTAAAAAAATGTTGCTGCCTTTTGTCTTCTATGGAACATTCAACCAGTGGGATGAATGGAAATATTTTGAAACGCTCCAAGTTTTCTTTTTTGGAGTTGACTGTGTTTAGTGGGTAATTTGGATACAGTCTCAGAGCAGAAGGGGACATAAATTATAACAAAATGGGACCATTGGAGACAATGAAGGGAATTGCTATTATAAAAAAAAAAAAGGCTGAGGGAGAGAGAGAGAGAGGGAGAGGGAGGGACGTTTGGGGAATGGAAATTAGGGCAGGTTTTGAAATATTTTCAAGCCCGCTTACTACCATCTGTTAAGAGTCTGTGTTGCTAGGGATTTATCATTTCCTATCTATGAAATCCTCTGGCTATGGAAAACAAATTTGGTAAAAGATGATTAAACTTCCTTTTAAGTGGCAAAGAAATAAAGCAGAAACACAGTCCAGCAGGCTTGGAACCAGAGTCGTGGGCATGGCTATTAAGCATTTTTTTTAAATGCAGCACCTTGTGAAGCTCATTTTTGGGCTGAAACCTCCTCCACCAATGGACTCCTTCACCCAGCAGAGGATCCAGCCCTTTAGGAAGACGAGCTGCAGGAGACCAGTAAGGAGGTGAAGTCGTTTGCATAGGGCATCCTGCAAGGTTCCTTGGTTGCTGAATATTCCGTGAGATTCCTGAAAAGGAAACCAGTTTAGTAGTTGCATCCATTACTCACATGGTGAAGTTAAAAAAAAAATCTGTGAACAGAATGAATCTGAATGTGTTGTGAACATAGAAATCAACAGTAAACTGTTTTGCGGCAAAACAAGGCCTCGCCTGAGTCTCGGAGATTAGTGAGTGAAATTATGAAATGACTCGTGTGAGCATAAATGGCTCCACATCCCCAAAGGGCCAGTGACACTGAGTTGAAAATGCTCATCTAGATCCCCAAGCTGCGTCCTTCTCTCCGTTCATAATCCACCTGCTCTGTCATCTGCGTTGGTTGCCCAGCTCACCCAGAGGAAGACTGTGTCGTCCAGGACTTTCCATGGGCTCTCTGTACTCTAGTCCTGCTCGTCTGCTTTTTCTTATAGAAGCCAAGCTGGTTTCTGCTCAGAGCCTCTTTCCTGACTATTTCCTCTGGCCAACAGACGGCCAGTCCTCTCTGCTCATTCGGGTCTCATCCTAAGAAAACATTCCCGACAACCTGTTAAATGAGAGCCTCCATTGCCTTGAGAACGAGTACACTTGACTTAGCATTAATGTGTTCACTGTCTGCTTCACCTTCTAACATTTAAGCCTCATGCTGACACAATCATCTTGCTCACCTTTGTATTCTCATATGAAGCAAGAACCTAAGTAGAGTGAAGACAGATTATTTTGTTCCAAAAATACTCATTTCCTGCTATACCACTCCGCCATATTGATGTTCACTTGGCCTCATGTGTAGGAGGTACATTTCCCTGCCCCTTGACTTTGGCTTTAACCATAGGACTTGCTTTGGCTGATGGAGTTTTATTGGACATAAACAAGTATAGGGTCCAACCATCCTTGCCTTACTGCCATGAGAAGAACATGGCACAGATGGTCACCGACACTGGGAAGATAGGAATCCACCTGGACCCAGTTGACCCAAGGACACATGAGCAGAAAATGAACACATCACTAAGACTTCGTTGTTTTTTACACAGCAAAGCCAACTGATACAAGGGGCCCAAAATATTTACAGAATGAATTAGTGGTTAAGATTTATCATTTTAAACAACTTTTAGCTTATGAATGCATAATGAAATACTTTACATCTTAAAAATATATAGAAATCAAACAAAACTCAACATGGGAGATATGATGTGGTTGTAGACTCTTGCTCAAAAGAAGTTTTGTTACCCTGGAATTAATGCTTGACAACACAGACTCCCTTTTTGATGAAGTTTATCTGGTTGAAGGAAAAGAAACAAGACAGAGTACTCTACTTATGATGTTTCAGTGTCAGCAATTAAAATAGACATCCAACAGTTTCCAAGTTTGCTTTCAAACAGTGTGTGTGTGTGTGTGTGTGTGTGTGTGTGTGTGTGTATCTGGGTGTGTTTTGGGGTAAAGAAAGTAGTGGAAGGCAATGGGCAGTGGGTTGGATGGAAGGGAAAAACCTTCAAGTTAAAAAATTGTGTTTTCATACCATGTTGTATACCTTTAATTAGTTATACTCCTATTAATTATGATATTGATAGAGATCTCTATACTGATTTATTTTATTTTATTTTATTTTTGTTTATTTTTGAGAGAGAGACAGCGTGTATGCAGGGGAGGGGCAGAGAGAGAGGGAGAAACAGAATCCAAAGCAAGTTCCAGGTTCTGAGCTGTCAGCCCAGAGCCCGACACAGGCTCAAACCCATGAACTGCGAGATCATGACCTGAGCTGAAGTTGCAGGCCTAACTAGCTAAGCCGCCCAGGTACCCCTATACCGATATATTTTAAATACAATTGAAAATTTTATCTATAAATACATTTTTCATTTCAACTAGTTGAAAAATCACATTTTCATGGCACTCAAACAGTACATGCTGCCTATGGTTCAATCAAGAACAGTTTCTTTCTTTTAATTTTTTTATTTATTTTTTGAGAGAGAGGGGATTCAAGTCGGGGAGGGGCAGAAAGAGGGGGACAGGGGATCTGAACCGGGCTTAGCACTGAGGCCCGCCGATGTGGGGCTTGAAGATCATGACCTGAGCCAAAGTTGGATGCTCAACTGACTGAGCCACTCA
Organism: Mungos mungo; assembly: GCA_004023785.1. NCBI lineage: Eukaryota > Metazoa > Chordata > Mammalia > Carnivora > Herpestidae > Mungos > Mungos mungo. Next base: position 123,967 of record PISW01000247.1, on the reverse strand, counting down.
GGCATCCCTAGAACAGTTGCTTTGTTTTTTAAGTTTATTTATTTATTTTGAGAGAGAGAGAGAGAGAGAGAGAGAGAGAGAGAGCATGTGTGTGAGTGGGAGAGAGGCAGAGAGAAAGAGGGAGAGAGAATCCTAAGCAGTCTCCATGCTGTCAACACAGAGCCCAACATGGGGGCTCATTCTCATGAACCCATGAGGTCATGTCCTGAGCTGAAATCAAGTGTCGGACACTTACCCGACTAAGGCACCCAGGTGCCCCTAAGAACAGTTTCATAAATCAGAAAGAACACCAACTTTGCATTTCTAAGGACTTTTCAAGAAAGGGGCTATTACAATTTCTCTAAGAACATGAGGCGGGATCATTTTTTTTAAAGTGCCATGTTATTCAGTATATTTGGTTGACCTTAAGGAGAAAAGAGCGTGCAGAAACCAGGGAACGCTGATGTCTTACAGAATTTTGAACTGAACGTGGGTCGAGTATCCAAGTGTCTCTGCAGGTAACTAACAGTAAAATTCCTGAGTGAACTCAGATGCGAGTGACATTTGGCTTTGTAGGCTTTCCGGTTAATGACATTTGGAGACACTTCCAGTCTGCAGAGTTTTGCCAGTTGTGAGATACGGCCAACCATAATATGAACCCCCACTATTGTATCAACAGAAACAAGAACCGGACAGTGATCCAGAGAATGATGTCCCGTGCCAGCTTCTGAAGCCCCATAAATCTTGGAGCATCCCTAGAATGTGTTCTGTTTCTGATGGAAAAATTAATGTGCGTTTGCCAAATCTGCCTTCTGCTCTCCTGAACATTCTTTGTGAGAAAGATCTCATCAACAGAGAAAAAAAATCCAAACTCATTTGATTGCATTCATGAACCTCTCTGTAAATGGAGCACAGCTTTGCCATGATGATAATCAGATAAATGTGTTTTGTTTGGTTTGGAAAGATTGAAGAATCTTTGACCTAATTGTAGGATTTTCATTTTAAATGTGAAACATGTGGGTCTGCATTCAGCTATGACATAACATCCTCAAGGGTGTAAAAAGGAGCATCCTGACAGATGTTCCCCGTGGACTGGATAGAGAGGAAATATCAGGTGTGATTTGAGTGGTGGCAGCAGCCAGAATTGGACTTTATTGCCAAAGAAGGGGAGAGCGAACTCACTTCTCCGCCGCGGCTCCCAGATCACGGCATTTCTCAAATGCATTTTCCTCCAAAGACGTATTTTTCCTGCCAAGGTGGACCTCATGAGTGGCTGGAACAGCTTGGCTTCAGGACTCCGTGTGCTTCTCTGAGCTGCTGGGATGGCCTCAGTGCCCGTAAACCAAACCACCAGGCTCGCCTCACGCTGAGGCTGGTGGTCGAAATCCTCCCATTCTTTTCCAAGTGCTTTGGTTTTCATTATATAAAAACAGATGCTCAAAGCACGATTCTTTAATGTCGTCTCTGACTTTGCAAACATAGTGTAACTGACGTAGTATAACTGGTGAAGCTGAGTGATTAAATCATTGCTGTGTGAACAGATATAGTTCTAGGAATGTTGATTGCAGCTTGGGGGTCATTGCAGAAAACAAAAACCCACCTCCATGTCTGGCAACAGGGCATCGGTTAAATAAATCAGCCTCCTTTTATTAATGGCACGCTCTGTAGCCCTTGAAAATGCCGGAAAGGAGGGATTTTTATGTAACAAGAAAATGTTTGCAGAGTGAGAAAGGCAGGCTATAAAACACAGTTAAGTACAATTTCATTATTTTATTTACCATTGCACACAGGCAAAAAAAGATCCGTACCAACATGCTCATGGTGATTATCTCTATGTGATGGAGCTATACATAGTCTTACTGATCTTCTTTTTACACATATTTCCTAAATTTTCTTTTTTTTCTTCTAATGTGTATTTATTTTAGAGAGAGAGAGACAGAGTGTGAGTTGGGGAGGGAGAGAGACACACACAGAATCGGAAGCAGCTCCAGGCTCTGGGCTGTCCGCACAGAGCACTAGACATGGGGCCATATTTCCTAAATTTTCTACAGATGAAATGGTAGAGAAGTCACAACACATATCTGCCCATGGCGAGGGCTGGATAAAAGCTAGCCCTTATGACTATTGTTGTTATAATGACAATAATAAACTACCCATGTTGTTTGTAAACAAATTAGGTTACATTTTTATTACACTGGTTTTTTATAAGATAAAGATTCGTGTTAAACATTTCATTTACATTTTTGAGATGGGGTGGGTGTGTGTGCACGGCGGGAGGCATTGTCTGAGCCCCAGTGGGTAAGCAAAAGGGAGATTTTCCACTCGTGCCGGAGCAGACAGGGGGGCACAAAGAGCTGAGTGAGACCCCCGAAGGCACACTTGGCTTGCTCACTTTGGCGCTGCGTGGGGCCACCGTTCTCTGACATTCACAAACCCCGAAGAAGGAACGCACGCTCTCAGAATGGAAATTCTGACAGTCTGTGGTCACTTCCCCCAGCACTGATCTCTCTTCAGAATTAAGCTTGGAGAGAGATCTCAAAACCATTGAAAAGAGTAAAGATTCTCTACTGACTTCCTTTCAATTCTTTTCCATCCCTCTGTGTCTTTAAGTTCTTTTTAACGTTTATTCATTTTTGAGAGACAGAGAGAGCATGAGAAAGAGGGAGATACAGAATCAGAAGCAGGCTCCAGGCTCTGAGCTGTTAGCACAGAGCCCGACACCAGCTCAAACCCACAAACCATAAGATCATAACCTGAGCCGAAGCCGGATGCTTAGCTGATTGAGCCTCCAGGTGCCCATCTATCCCTCTGTGTCTTAACCATAGACTTTTCTCTCCCTCGGTTTGAGGTTTTTTAAAGTTTTTTTCTTTTAATTGAAGAAAAAAAATACATAATTCTATGTATGTTGATTCTAAACACAACCTTCAGGCACTTTAAAAAGGCAAAAAATAAAAAAAATTTTAAAAGGATTACCTAATTAACAAGTCAAGGCCGTCTGGTCTTTGACGTTATTTTTTTCACCCACCTTCTCTTCCCGCCTTGTGAAATCAGACTTAATTTTTTTAAGTTTATTTATTTATTTATTTTGAGAGGGGAAGGGGCAGAGAGAGAGAGAGAGACAGAGAGAGAGAGAGACAGAGGGAGAGAGAGAAAGAGGGAGAGAGAGAGAGAGAGAGAGAGAGAGAGAGAGAGAGAGAGAGAGAGGGAGAGAATCCCAAGCAGGCTCCACACTGTCAGCACAGAGCCCAACGCAGGGCTGGAGGTTCACGACTGTGAGACCCTGACCTGAGCTGAAATCAAGAGTCAGACACTTAACTGACTGAGCTGCCCAGGCGCCCCTGACATGTGAGTTAATTTAACTGACATTAATAAGAATCCAAACTAAGTTTATAAAATGGACATAATTTGTATACCTGAAATGATCAAATCCTCTTGGCAAAGAAAACTTATTTTTCAAAATAAATGCAGAAGTTGAAAACAAAGTCAAAGCTTTTATACCAGAAGCTAATTGCAAACATACTGCCCCTTTTTAAATAGACCATTAAGTAACTGATCACCATTTCTTTTCAATTTTATTTATTTATTTAATTTTTTTTTAATTTTTGAGAGAGAGAGAGAGAGAGAGCGTGAGCAGGGGAGGGTCAGAGAGAGAGGGAGGTACAGAATCTGAAGCAGGCTCCAGGCTCTGAGCTGTCAGCACTGAGCCCAACACGGGGCTCCAACCCACTAACCGCAAGATCGATCGTGACCTGAGCCGAAGCCGGATGCTCAACCGACTAAGCCACCCAGGCGCCGCATTGATCACCATTTCAAAAGTCAGTTAATTGTAAGCCCAAACTGACTCTGCTGCTTGTCAGCTAGAAAGAACAGAATTTGTGTATTGTGTGAATGTGTTTTTGCATCTATTATTTCTTTGCTAAGGAATTCTTATTGAAATTAATTGCAGAAACTTGGAAGTCATATTTCAAAGAAAATAGGAATACAAATATGTGGAAAAGTTTGGAACGTTGTGAAAAAGTCGAGCAAGAAAATGGGAATTTTAGGGAAACATTAAGCATATTTCTTAGTAACCTATGCAACTGCTTCAGACAGAAATTCACTTTGAGTTAGTTGATACCTGCATCTCTTACGCAAAAATCAACTCGCTCATAAAACATTCATGTTTATTATGTTTAGCGACTGAAAGAGAAACTTCAGAAAAATGTTTCATTTTTCAATTTAATTTTTTTTTTTTGAGAGAGAGACTGCGAGGGCAAGTGGGAGGGGGCAGAGACAGCGGAAGACAGAGAATCCCAAGCAGGCTCTGCATTGTCAGTAGGGACCCCAACGTGGGGCTCGAACACATGAACCGTGAGATCATGAGCTGAGCCGAAATCAAGAGTCAGATGCTTAACCAACTGAGCCACCCAGGTGCTCCAGGAAAATATTTAGTTTATTAATTTGGAGAAGGAAAAGCATTCTTGGGGGCAAACATGATTTAATGAGCTCAGACCACCGGCTGTGAGGAAATTCAAGCTGCGTGGATTAGTCCTACCAACAGTCCCACTTGAACAGTCTTGAAGTCAATTTAGCTCAGCCTAACAGACAAGGAGGTGAACATGCCTCCCTTCCCTGGCATAGAGGATTCTAGCCTGAGACATCGGAGTAACCCCAGCATTGGAGACTCCCCAGCTGAGCCCCCAGACAGCAAGACACAGCAGAGATCCATTCTTCCTGCTCCATTTTTAAATTCCTGTCCAACAGAATTCGAGAGCATAATAAAATCGGTTTTTCCATTGCTAAACGTGTTATTGTTTCATCTTTATGCAGCGACGGATGCCTAGCACATCACGTAATTCAGACTTATGAGGAAATAGCCTCAATATTTGGGGAGAAGACTTGTTGTAAATATGTTCCTCTGAAACCCTATTTTATTGCTGAAGTAGAAGCACTTGGATTTTATATTCTGTTTTAATAGTATGTAAAGTTATTAAGTCCCTTCAACATTTAGTACAGTGGAATTGTGCGGGGTCTTTATTCTAAGCCTGTCCATGAACTTCAGGCTGGACAACAGAACCACTTCCACGGACGCTCCTGTAAGGGACTGATGGGCTGTATTCCCTTGGACTCGAGCCCCATTTTCAGACATTTCTGGTTTAAGTTCCCCCATAAATGCTCATCTGCATGCTCTGAAGTGGGGACAACTGTGGGGACCGCTGGGCTCGGCCAGCGCCTGGTGGGAGCTGCAGAAAAGCTCATGTTCCCGCGCTTGTGGGTTTTGTGCAAACTTGGGTTACAAATTTCTATATAAATTGGTCTTGTTTCATTTTCAACACTGCAAAGTCGAAAACAAATTGTGAGGGGAAAATAACAGTGTAGGCTTCAGTAGCTTTAATCCTGCTAAGTTTTCTTTTATTGCAATAACACGTCAAAGGAATAGGATGACCCATCTATTTTTTACCTAATTATCTCTGAGAAGCAAATGTCACTCTGTTTATGAGGACACTTGAAACTGCTTGTTTGGCTCCTGTGTTCCTTTGTGATTTAAAAATTCAAAAGGATTTCTCTTTGTCTTTATAAACATAGACCCCAAATCATCATCATTGGGCGACGGGCTTTGAGGAACGTTTGTTGAACTGTCATTATCTGACACTTATAAATAGAAATTTAATTTTAAATATATAACATGCTTCTAACTTTCCAGAATCTTTAGAAAATATGCATTAGTTCTGCCCTCGGAGTATCTCGTGACTCTGATGCCAATTATAACTTATGAAATATTTCATATATACGTCTAAGACTCTGTCATTGGTGGGATTTTGATACCTGGTCTTCCTAATAAACATGGAAGCAGCTGAGCCTGGGAATCAGAACAGACGCTCTAGCACAATAAGCTCAAAGAAGAAGGGGGGGACGTCAGAATTCACCACAAAACAGCGACTCCTAAAACATTTGTTTTCTCACTGTGGTGGGTTGAATTGTATACTCTTCCCACCCCCACCCCCGCAAATTCATATAGTGAAATCTTCACCCTCAGTACTCAGGATGTGACCTTATTTGAAAATGGGGTCATTGCCTATGTAATCAGTGAAGATGATGTTATATTGGAGTAGGGCCCTGATCCAACGTAATGGCTTCCGTATAAAAAGAGTACATTTGGAACAGACACACACAGGGAGGCACCATGTGAAGATGGAGGCAGAGACGGGAGTGATGCATCTAGGTGTCATGGGACCCCAAAGATTTCCAACAAGCCACCAGAGGCAGGAGAGAGTTGTGACGGAGTCTCCCTCAAGCCTCCGGAACATATTGGGCTCACCCCTTCACTTTGGCCTTTTGGTCTCCATAACTGTGGGGCTATAAATGTGTTTTATTTAAGCCAGTCAGTTTGTGGCACTTTGTTATGGAGGCTGTAGAAAACTAATACATCAAGGGGCACCTGCATGACTTGGTCGGTTAATCTGACTCTAGATTTTGGCTCAAGTCATGATCTTGCTGTTTGTGAATTCAAACCCCACATCCAGCTCCATGCTGGCAGTGTAGAAACTGCTTGGGATTCTCTCTCTGGGTCTTTCCCCAGCCCTCTCTCTCTTTTTATTTATTTTTTAATGTTTATTTATTTTTGAGACAGATAGAGACAGAGCATGAGAGAGAGGGAGACAGAGAATCTGAAGCAGGCTCCAGGCTCTGAGCTGTCAGCAGAGAGCCCAACAGGGGGCTCAAACTCACAGACCCTGAGACCATGACCCGAGCCAAAGTCAGACACTCACTCAACTGAGCCATCCAGGCTCCCCTCTCTCTCTTAAAGTAAATAAATAAACTTAAAAAAAAGAAAATTAATGCACTCATTATCATCTGGATTTTGATTCAATGTTGACAGTTTTTAACCTCTCTTTAATTTTTTACCTTGATAGTTTACAGGAGGGTAGATGGCCACACAATGCTTAGACAAACTCTGAGTTCACCCAGCCACCGTGCCCCAGTTTACAGGGGTGTGCACGGGAGATTCTGTTGGACAATCTCAAAAGTCCATCAGTGGATCTCAATCACCATTGTGCCATTGGGAGGCTACCTCGTGATCCCTCATAAAGAGGCCCCCACAAAAGCCCTTGTCCCCTCCCCATATCGTTCATCTGGGCTGCATGTTCTTGGGTGTGTCAGGGTTTTGGTGGCCCTGTTAGTGTGGTATTGTTTTCATGTTCCATCATTTTTCGTGTGAACCAACAGGGAGCACAGAAGTCTGGGCAGATCTGAAAACACTTCAGGTGAATCTTGGATACTTTCAAGATGGGCACCCATGGAAAGGAGTTGGCCAGATGCTGCCAGCAGGGCCCTGGGACACTTCGGGACACACAAAGCTGTCCTGGATGACCCTCCCCCTCCCCCCATTCTTGTATCCCTCCATGAACATGGCCCCCGCTTCTGCATACCCTTCCCAGGGCTGTGTGATCATGCTGACGGCTGCCTCCATTTGAAGAGCTGCCTCAGTCCAGGGGATGGTAGGAAAGCCTAGGAATCAGTCACCTGACTAAAGAATTCATACCAAGATGTGATGTCCAGGACTCTGAATGCAGGGAAGATGAGGTTTTTCAACTCGAACAATCCACCATGGAGAGAAAGTGTGAGGGAGATTCTCCCCCAGGAACCCAACCCTCTAAGAGTAAAGAGTAGACGAGAATTTTCACATTCTATTTCTGGACCGTTGCTAACCCTTCATGTAGATACAGAATGGACAAGCTGATGTGCCGTAAAAACAAATGATGAAGAAGTAGGTTTTCCATCCAGGTCTTGGCAGAGGAAGTAGCTATTGAGAAGCCTAGTGTTCTTAATCATATTGCTCAGAAACGCAGCAACAGACAGATAAGCTGGTAGAGCGATGGCCTGGTGAGTATAGAGAAAGAGAAGGAGATTGATTGATGGAAAGAAAGATGCAGGGAAAGATGGGTTATCGATAGGGGATGAAGAGACAAAGTCAGAGAAATAGAGCAGTGACCTGACTGCCTACTAGCTTTTTTCTCCCACATTCTCCTGGCCTGGTTGACCAGCTAACAGACTGTGCCATTATGCCCAGCACAGGAAGGTACTTAAATGATCTCCATATTCATTCTATGCCATTCTTTCAAGTTTAGTGAAGTGATGTTTGTCTGTGTCAAGTGCTGTAAAGTGTGGAAGATATTAAGAAATAGGCTACGGACCTGCAGGTGGCTCTGGTGTGAGCAATGGAAGCTGCCTGGGAAATAAAACGAAGATGTTCTGTTCTGGGCACTGGGCTCACGGCCACCAGTGCAATGGCCGAGCGCGTCTGCTGGCTGGCCATCCGGCCTGTGGAGACAATAACTATTTTTAAAGTCTCATTAAAAGAGATGGTATCTATCAAGTGTTTAGCACAGTGCTTTGCATTGAAATAACCATTCATGACCGTGGCTATGAGCATGGCAGGAAGACAGCATCAGGACCAGCAGAGGCCACTGTTTAGTCACTCACTCATTCATTCATTCATTTATTCATTCACTTATGTATTTCTTGAGGGTCCACTGAGTGCCAGGTTCTGACCACGATGTGCACCCATGGACAGAACCAACATATTTCTGCCATCAAGGAACTGACATTGTAGCAGGAGAGAATCTTCGAGTACTCCTGTTGGTTTGAAAAGGGCTCCAGAGGAGAAAATCTGGAAAGAAATGGGCTCAGAACCCACTCACTTGGGCCTAGACAATCTCTTCATCAAATTCCAGAGGTGATTGTCTCCTTTGCCTGTTTCTACCTTCAGTTTTTTCCTCGTTGTCTTCCATGACAACAGACTCTTCCCACGGGGTAAAGCGTTCAGGACAGGATTCTCAAGATTTCTGCCTCGCCCTTCCTTCTATTCTCGGTATTCAAGAAGCATCTAACCCACATCGCCATTTACCTGTAGAAGACTCAGAATCTTCTCATGTGGCTAATGCTTTGCCTGTGTGACCCTCTTTCTGTGGAGCCTCATTTTCCTGGCCAGGCAGTTGAGGGCAGGGTCTCTGTAAGTGACATGAGCGTGTGTTCCTCCAACCTTTGGTAATTTAGCAGATACAGGAGCTGACCCCTCTCATGAGAGGCAATGTGAGAAAAGCAAACGCCTCTCCAACTGGCTGCCATGACTTGATAGCGTATCTCTGTCCGTGGAGGTTACAGGCCTGGACAACAGAGGTAAAATGGTTCAAGTCTCCTTGGATTGGCTTAGAACAAGCGAGCCTGTGCATTAACACAACATGTCATGTTTCCAACCATTTTTCCTCTTCCCCTTTCCTTGTGGAAAGACGGTACAAATGAATTGTGTCATCTCCAAGTTACAGTGAGTTGTCCTGAGCCCTAACAAGTCGTCCTCAGAAGGAACACGTCCTCTGTCACATTCTGCCAGCACCTTTTGAAATTCAGCATCAAGAGAATAGAGGAAAACACCTAGATTCTGGCTCACTGGCTCACTCAGGAAGCTTAAGAGAAAACAGGCGACATGTGATCGGTCATCATGCCTTTAACAGTTAACGAGCCACACCTAACGATGGCCCCGGATTATACCTGGAGTCTACCTGGTGACGGCAGTCGATTGCCATCTCTTCTGCCCACACTCACAAAATTAAAAGCATCTAGCGATTTTCATCAGTCTGCCGGACTCATAACCAAGGAGATAAACCCTAGACCCTCTTTGCCGATGCCAAATACGGTGGCTGCTCAATAAACGCAAGTTCAATGTCAGTCATATTTACTGTTATCTGATAATGATCATTTTTGCATTTCCCTCCCCCACCAGCCTGTCATGTGCATTGGTCTGTGTCTCCCTCTGTCATTCCCATATCCGCAGCTTTGAGTGCAGATTCAGATATCAAGCGGCTGCTGGGTTAACACACGTCAAATGGATGAATGGGTCTGACTTTGGGGGCACCCGTGGGCTCAGGTGAACACCTTTTGTTAAAATGTCTCCATACTGTAGGTAGAAACAGGAGGCGAAACAGTAGGTAGAAACAGGAGGTGGATGAGAGATAATTCAAAATCCATACATGGGCCCCATTTGTCTGGGCTTGTCAAGGAATAAAGTATTCCTGGGGCTCCTGGGAGGCTCAGTCAGTTGAGCATTCAACTCCAGCTCAGTCATGATCTCACAGTTCGTAAGTTCGAGCCCTGCTTCGGGCTCTGTGCTGACCGCTCAGAGCCTGAAGCCTGCTTCCGATTCTGTGTCTCCCTCTCTCTCTGTCCCTCCCCTGCTCACTCTCTGTCTCTGTCTCTCAAAAAAAAATAAAGATATAAAAAATTTTTTTAAATGAATAAAGTATTCCTTATTTTGGAATTTTCCTGATTAGAGAAGGCTACCAATTTAAACCACAAAACTTTTAGATTGTACTCATTTTAGTGAGCGTTTATTTTTCCCCTTACACCGTTAGGCTGGAACTCACTTAACTTTTTAACGTATTTTTATTTTTTCCCAACTTTTTTGAATTACAATTGACATATAACACTGTATTGGTTTAAGGTGTATAGCATACTGATCTGGTACATGGATGTGCGGCGAATCGGTTATAAGTTTATTAACCCTTTTAAAGTCACCCTGCTGGTTAGTGCTTTATGTTTTCAGAATATGTTTATGAAGATCAGAGATTTATGACTCACCTCCCCACCTCCCACCGCTTGTATTACTCAGGGTCCCCCAGAGAACATGATATATATAACCATATACATATATATGCATATAACCATATATTTATAGATCATACACACACACACATATATAACCACACACACACACACACGCACACGCACACTTAACAAGTTTCAGTATCAGGTTGACGTGGCACTGATTTAAGAAGCTATGTCTCATTCATTCACTCATTTGCCTATTTTATATAACCCTTGTTTTTTTTTTAATGTTTAGTTATTTATTTTGAGGGAGAGAGAGAGCAGGAGAGGGGCAGAGAGAGGGAGAAGAAAGAGAATCCCAGCTGTCAGCTCAGCCTGACGAGGGGCTCCATCTCACAAACTGTGAGATCATGACCTGAGCTGAAATCAAGAGGCAGACGCTTAACTGTTTAACCAACTGAGCCGTCCAGGTGCTCCTCGAACCCGTGTTTTGTAAGCGCTGGTTCTGTGCTGACTTCTCGTAACCACCATGCTTTTATTTTACTAAGGGGGGACAGCGATGACAGGCCAGGAGTGAGGAAGGATGAATAGAGAGAGAGACAGAAGATACAGGGAGGACATACAGAATAGACGCTGCCAGCCCCGACGCTGAGGGGTTTTAGAACGATGTCCACTAGACTTCCAATGTTGCGTTTTATCTCTGTAACGGATGGTTCTGGGACCCTCTTAGGGAGGCTTATGGTTTCCCGTGGCACCTACCTGAAGGCCAGAACAGCATTGCAAAAAACAAATGCGGTTCTAAAACATTGGTGCTCAATCAGATTTGATTGCATTTTCTTAGGAAAACAGTAGAAAACTAAATCATATCCTATAAAGCATCACTACCTAAAATCACCTTTACACGTTTCTATCCTTTCCTTGGAGTTCATTTCTGAAAATAGCTGCGTCACCCATCCTCAAGCACCAACCTCTCTCAAAGGCCCTTGGTTGCCCCCAAACAATTCACCTCCAGCCTGTCACCCCTCTCAGCAAAGTAGAAGTATGGGGCTTCCAGAATCCAGCACGGAGCTGGCCCTGGAGAAATGGTGGTTTAGTAAACAGATGAGTGACCGATGAATGAATGCCACATATGTTCTGAAATCATAGCCAGGAAAGCATTTCAGCAAGGGTTAGAGCAGGGCCTCACTCAACTCTGCCCTCTCAACGCTTAGCATTGTGTACATCAAAATAATGTTTGTTGAATGAATACGTGAGGAACAGTCAAATATTGAATAAACCTGTCAGGTCGGCATCACAGGGTGGGGGTGGGGCCTCTCCCGAGTTACTGGACTCTGAGTGCGTCCCTGTTCTTCCCGTCAGGTCATGACAGGGAGCATTTAATGTGTTGGATAATTACAAAGTTTTACATGGCATTTAACTGGATCGCTGCCTGTAGGAAGCCATTGGTTTTCAGGATATTTTGTTCAATCTCTTCTTTGGAGGATGAGCCCGCCATATATGTTCAACAAGGCCAGTCCCTACTGGAATCTCAAAGTTGTCCAATTTAGAATCTCCTAATTGGAAAGACTTCCGGAGATATATCTAGTGCACCTCCAAGAAAGGGAGACAGACACCATCTTACGGCCATTTTTAGTAGTAATTACTGAAATTGTTCAGAGCCCTGAACCTCACGGCTGAGAAATTACAAATGCGACCAATAGAAGCTTCCTTGATTTTGAGAGGATGATGGACAAAGTGTTCAGTTTTGTTCACGATCTTAATTTTTCTTGATTTTCTCCATTCAGTAAAACTCAGAAGTAGTTAAATCAGGCTGAAATGCCTAAAGGAAGGTTATACTAATTCTAGGCTGGCACCAACCCACAAAAACAGAACAATTAGGAAAAATCAGTAAGGCTGTGTTTGTACGGTCCTGCATTTTTCTCCCGCTGACCCTTCCAGAAGCTGTCCCGAGTCAAATTTGTTCTGAGAGGCACCCGTGCAGTGGGCACAACCCAAAGCCACAGCGGCCATGGCTCCTCCTCCGAGGAGCCGGAAGGAGCAGATGGGTTTCCTGTTCTGGGTCCTTCTGTGACCCCGGGGAAAGCCACGGCAACCATGGCTCCTCCTCCGAGGAGCCGGAAGGAGCAGATGGGTTTCCTGTTCGGGTCCTTCTGTGATCCCAGGGAAAGCACTGGAGAAGACCGGACCACAGTTCGCTGAGGAACCCCACCAGCGGTCACCACCTCAATCCTGCCGGCCTGTGGAGTGCGTCCATTGCTAGTTGAGAAGGTTGAGGCCGAGCCAGGGATTAAGTTAACATGAGCGCTGGCACCTTTCCCAGGCTTGTCGTTTGCACGCAGGGACGGTAATAGGAAAATAAGGGACGCAAGCGGACCTCGATGCCAGATCCTTCATTAGTGTTCATCCCTTGACAATGTGAGTCAATTCCTAGCCTAAGAAAGTTAAAAATATTCGTCGTTTCGAGCCATTTCTGCCCTTAATTCCATGAGGGTAAATCCTTTCTCTTAAGAGGATTCTTGATCTTCGTAGGAAACCTGCCTCATCGCCGGCAAGTCAGGACGCCTCTGCCCGTGCAGTTTATAAACTGTGCAGGGAATGCACCGGGAGCGTTTGTTGGAGTTGCCAGTTTGCTCAGGCTTATCGTCTGTGTAGAGGGTAATAAATTGTGCATTAAGTGAACAGTGAAGAGCTATTGATGATTTCGTAAGTTTAAATTAAAAGAAGCTTTAATGGAAAACAGGCAATGCCGCGGCAGCCTTTGGTCCTCTAGGAAGCAACAGATAGCAGCCCGAATGTCCTGGAAAATCCAGAAGCTGGTCCTGGAAAGAAGGGAGCCTCTTCCTTGGCTGGCCTCTGCTGGCGAGCCCTCTCTAGCACGCCACCCCTCGCTGCATGGCGTCTTTACCAACCCAGAAACTCTGCACCCTTTCAGTTAGGGTTTTTCTGGAGGCCTCCTGGCATAGCCATGTTTGGGTTAAATCACTGACCTTGGGTGATAAAGTCAATCGCCAGGCCCTCTCTCCTTCCTGGAGGTTGTGGGGTGGGGCTGAACTTTCCAACCCTCTAATCATATGGTTGGAGCCTCTGGCAACCAGCCCCTCATCCTCAGGGCTTTCCAAAAGTCACCTCTACAGCAGAAAGCCTGGTGTGGCCCCAGGGACTTGTTATAAATATCAAAAGATGCTACTATCATCTTTATTGCTGTTATCAGCTGGGAAATCCCAAGGGTGTTTAAGAGCTCTCTGCCTTAAATTCAGACCAAGACCAAATGGAAGTTTCTTATTATAGGACTCATGTTGTTAGAAAGAAATAAGAATATAGTTCCCTTTAATTTTCTTTAATTTTGAGGTAAGCTGATGCCATTTCAAAGAACGTACTGTAGAGATACAAGTGAACTCTTTAAGTTCCATTTCGGGTCTGTTGGAACTTGACACATCTCACTGAGAGCCCACTCTTCTGGCTGGGACATCTGGGAAGTGGGTGTCACTCTCAAAGAGCCTGGAAGGTCTGAGGTTCTGAAAGTCCCTACAGTGGGGCACCTGGGGGCTCAGACAGTTGAGCATCTGACTCTTGGTTTTGGCTCAGGTCATGATCTCACAGTTTTGTGAGCTTGAGCCTCACTTTGGGCTCTGCGCTGTGAGTGTGGAGCCTGCTTGGGATCATCTCTCTCTCTCCCTCTATCGCTGCTGCTCCCCATTCATGCTCTGTCTCTTTCAAAATAAATAAACTTTAAAAAAATAGAGAATAAAAATAAATAAATAAATAAATAAATGTCCCTAAAGACCTGGGTGGCTGTACTGTGAACTCGGGAATGGAGGCATGGGGTGGGGCGGAGAATACAAGCTGACTCATGAATCAACTGGGGGGGGGATCTGATACTTCTGGAACACTATTTTAGGACGTAGGAAGATGCATGCTTTTTGTATGTGAGTGTTGGCTTTTCTTACTGGAAGGAAAGCTAACAAATAACAAATAACAAAAATGGGTTAATTGTAATTGGCATTTCAGACATCCCAAGAATAATTCTGGAGAAGAAAGTTTTTTTGCTCTTTCGCTGTTCCCTTGCTGATCCTTGTTACCCTACTGCTAGGGAAAATAGGTGAAAAACCCATACTTTCTCTCTACAAAGAAAGGGGGGAGTCAAATGTAACAGTGAGTCATCAAAGGCAGTGGAACCAGCTCTGGTCTGCACAATGACCTCTCACTTGTTTTTATAGGAAGGGAAGAGGGAGGGGAAGCTCAAGGCAGTGCCCTGTAACAACCTTCTAGAGGTCAGCAATGCCAGGAGTGACTTTGTTGCTGTTTATTTAAATCTCACGTGCCAATCTGGCTGATTGGTCGCAACTCCTTGGAGCACTGTGTGAAGAAGAATTCTGAGACATGTAGTGAGCACTCAATAGGTATTTGTTGGTGGTTGAATGAATGTCTGTCTTGGGTACAGGGGAAAGGAGTGGCATCACATGTGCCATGGGGTTGCCTGCTGCTGCAAGGGAATCCCAAGAAGGACATCGTATGAAAGAGGAGTAGGTTAGAAATGATAGTTAGGATTTAAGTATGTGGTATCATAGTTGCCTGTTTGTCAAGAGGAGAGATGTGACCCGTCTTGGGTAAGCCCAACTTTCTGGCCCTTCTTATGCTCAAACCAAAGAGGGATGTTAAAAGCTGATGTGCTATTCTCCTAACAGATGAAGGTCAGACTTCAGGACACCTGAGTGCTCTGTGGAAGACTGCACTGGGTGGACATGGGCACATGCAAGAGTAGTCCAAAACAGAGAGAGACTGGTAACAGAAGGAAAGGGGTTAGCTTCCTCATGAAGGAGGGAAGCCTGGAGTGGACCATGAGATACGCTTTTCAACCTTTCATTTGTTGAAAAACATAATTATATGACCAAAAACTTAGAAGTTCAGAAAAAAGAATCACTCTTATTTCAACAGTCACCCCCACACACACATTCAGAGCAGTTTTATTCATAACAGCAGAGAAGCAGAGTAGTCCAAATGGCCGTTCACAGAAAAAGGAATAAACAAATGAATAGTATATTCACACAGCGGTACGCTAGAAAGAAATGAGCTGTTGATCGAGGCAACAACAGGGATCAATCTCAAACACACTGTGTGAGTGAAAGAAAGCAGGTGCAAAGGAGTGCATTTATGTGACCCTCAGGGACAGGCAAAACTAATCCATGAGGAATCAGGAAATAAGAGTTGCCACTGATCAAGGATGGCCATTGACTAGAGAAGGGCATGAAGGAACTTTCTGGGATTGACATTCTCCATATCTTGATTGGGGCACTGGGTGCATAAGTGTAACATTTGTCAAAACTCATACAAATGGGGGCACCTGGGTGGCTCTGTCAGTTAGGCGTCCGACTTTTGCTCAGATCATGATCTCACAGTTTGTGGGGTTAAGCCCTGCATCGGGCTCTGTGCTGACAGCTCAAAGCCTGGAGCTTGCTTTGGATTCTGTCTCTCTCTCTCTCTCTGCCCCTCCCCTGCTCTCATTCTGTCAATCTCTCTCTGTCTCTGAAAACTAAAACAAACAAACAAACAAAAAAAAAAACATAAAAAATTAAGAAAAAAACTCATACAAATGTACACTTAGGGGCTGGGCTTTTTACACTTTGTAATTACACTGCAAAAAATTGTTCATTTCTACTCTAAAGATGTGTTACTCAATCTTTGTAATATTTCACTGGGGATATGTATCTATTTCTCCCTGACCACAGTTGAATGTTGATCATTCCACCTGATAGTGTGGGTGGGTCTTCAAGAGCCAATGACAGGTGCATTCCCGTTGTCAAGGTCTCTGAATTGAGACAAGCCTCTTATGATTCACTTGTGTCTTCACACAAGGACGATGGAAGAATAACAGATGGGGAGAAATAGTCACATTTCCATGACTGTTCAGAGTCCTTGAATAAACAGCGTGAGGCAAGGCAAGAAGAAGGAGGTTAATAATCCAGTAGGTTTATTTATTTTTCCAATAAGTAGTGACCACTCCTGATAAGAATGACTCCAAGTCTATCCTTTTTTATCTGGGAGTAAAGGACATCAACTATACTCATGAGTAAACAAATCAGTCTCTGGGAAATAATGACTGTTGGCTAACATTTACAAATAACAGCTACTGGTTAACATTTATTTCCTTGTTACTTCGAGCCAAGTGTTGGCCAAGTAGTTGTCATTTAATCCTGGCAACTTGACGAGGCAGACAATATTACAACTCTTTTTTTTTTTTTCAGAGCACAGAAAGGTTAATAACTTGCCTAAGGTCACACAGCTGGCCAGAAGAGAAGATAGATCAAGACCTTCTTTGGAATGAGGACAGGAAATGCATAGGGAGTTTGCAGGGGGGGTGAATAGAAGGAAAAGGAAAGGAGCGAAGACTTCATGGGGGCAGGGAAGTAATTCAAAGGGACAGGTGGGTACTACCAAGTGACCTTCATTTACAGGTAATAAAATTGAGGCCCAGGAAGGTCATATGATCACCCAAAGTCACCCATCTAATTAGGGGCAGAGCTGGGACAAGGAACCACATTTTAAAAATCCCAGCTCAGGACTTTTCTACTACATCAAAAAAAATTAATTGAATTTTTTTCACATCATGTCCAATTTTGAAATCTACCCCTAGGGGAATGTTGTTAGATATTCATAATATTAGAAGATTCAAGTACTGGTAATGGCCCAGAGAGGTCCTACGGCCCTTGGCTCCAAATTTAAACAGCACCACACTTAACCCATCTTACCCAGATGAGAATCTGTCCCACTTTTGAAAGCCGTCCAGATGTATCTCAACTGGATTTCTTCAGCTATTTACCAGAGCAAAAGAGCAGAATTTAGAAAATAGCCTGATATGCATAAGCCATTAATGGCATCCCTGGAGAGAGACAAGCCCAAACCCTGAATGTCTAAAGCATTTTAATTCAGGATGCAGTGCAACGAAGCCTGGGGATTATTTCCATCAGCGTCGACTCTATGAATATGAATTATTTTTCATGCGGTCTTTTCTACTGAGAAGGAAGTCTTACACAAGGTTTAACATGGGAACAGGCAGCAGAATTTAGGGAAATATAAAAGGACCTTGGAAAATTTCCACCTTGCCTCCCAAAAACTTCAGTAAGCATTTCATGGCTTCTTTGCTTTCCTCCCTTCCCATCCTCATTAAAAACGAAATGCTCAGTCCACAATCTGTTGTCCTTTGAGAGTCCCTCCAAATGAAGTCCCCGATGAGTGAGCACTCTTGAGGCTCCAACTGGTTGCATTCCGGAGCTGCCTTTGCAGCGATGAAAAGACGCTTGTTGAAGCGGAGACACGCAGGAGGCAAGAGGCCAGGAAGGCTGGGAACAATTACTGTGCACCGTCCGGAAATCACACTTTGGAGCCTTCGCACCTTCACAGAAACACCGAACTCAATCATAGCAGAGTTAACACATCCCGAGAAGAAGCGCTTTCCCCTCCAGCAGGGACTTGACATACGATTAAAAAGACTTGACGAATAAAACCAGAGTCCTGACTCCATGCGGGGACATGGCTCTTTAAAGCCGGATAAGGTGCCTGCTTTGAATAGAAATGTTCTGGGCGCTTGTGTATGCTTCATCGAGCAACCTTATCTCCCCCTATTTGGGAAATGTGTTCAAAACTAGAAACGATGTGCGTGGAATTTTGAGAGAAAAACCTTGCCTGCCTGTTGGATCAGGAAAATTACCTCTAGCAATAATATAGGGACAGATTACCCTCACCTTCACTTTGGATCAGTCTCTGGGTGCCTCTTCCCAAGCTCACGTGGCTTGTCCGTAGTGCAGAGCAGGGAGGGAGCATTTCCAGGAAGCGATGCGCTAGGAAATTTCCAGTTCCCAGGGTGATGAGCTGGCTTCGCCAGCCAGTGTCCTCGTGTGCGGCTTGAACAGACCGAGGACATGGCCAACAGAGTTTTCCAGTGTGGTTGTTTGGTTCTCACGGGGCTCAGATGAACTCCAATGTCTCCGTCTGTCTCTCCTTCCGGGTCTTCCCTACTACCCAGTTTCCCTCGTTTATTTCCGCATTCCCTCAGTTCTGGGAATAAACTTCTGGTGACTCTACGGGAAGAGACTACAGAAGACCTCTAGGATCTGCTTCATTTCTAATATGATATTCTGTCTGGAAAGCCTGAGATCAAAGGGATATTGGAAAGTATTTATTAAAACCTGTTATGGGATTTCTGCTTTTGAGTAAGATGGAGATATCTGGAGCAGACCAATCCTTCCAGGATGGAAGGTAAGCCGGAATGAAATCCAAAGCAGCTTGTTTGAAAGGCGCTGGGGAGCTGCTCGGGTGATGTCAAGGCTAAGAATAAGGACAAGGAAGATGTGCAACAGCCCTTCCTTCTGGGGCACGGGGGCCAGCAGTGTGGCGTCTGAGCTCTTCCTCTCCGCCTCCGAAAGGGGAAAGCTACAAACAGAGAGCCTCCAATGCAGGATCGGCTTGTCCTGAAGACTTCTGCTGCCTTCTGGGAGGAGGAAACCTCTAAAAAGCTGAGTGGACTTTTTCTGCAGCCTGGCAATGCAGAGGAGACAAAGGTGAGAACTCAGCACCCATCAGAGCGAGTCCTGGGGCACACCAGGCTCTCCGTGGAAGCCTGAAGGGGCACGTCATAGGAAGAGAGGCAGACCAGAGGAGGCTGACCCAAATGAAAAAGAAAAGAAAAGTGGAAAGATTTCCCCTTTGAGGGGTGGAGAGAAACAAGAGAATCTGCTCGGAACACCTCTCTCCAGTCCACATGCTGGAAGTCCAAACCAGTGCTACAACCCCAGAGAACAGAAGGCAGGGGCCCCTGGGGGGCTCAGTCAGTTAAGCATCTGATTTTGGCTCAGGTCATGATCTCGCGGTTCATGAGTTTGAGCCCTGCATCAGGCTCTGTGCTGACAGAGCCCGGAGTCAGCTTTGGATTCTGTGTCTCCCTCTCTCTTTGCCCTTCCCCAACTCGCACTTCATCTCTCTCTCAAAAACAAACAAACATTAAAAAAAAATTTAAAGAAAGAACACAGGGGAGGCAGAATAATTGAAAAGGAAGAAATAAAACTGTCGTCAGACAGAGAGGAATTGTCTATATGCCAAAAATCCAAAAGGATTTACAAACAACTTTAATTTAAAAGGTCTGTTTAATACAGTCTCTGGGTTTCAGGTCAGTGTAGAAAATCAACTCTATTTGTATGGATCTGCAACAACAACAAAAATGAAATCTTGCGGCTGAATCATTCGCAATAGCATCAAGAAACATTTGATACCTACAGATAAATCTTTTAAGAATATTTGAGATTTATATATTGAAATGACAAAGCATTTAAAAATATATACTGTTTATTTTTGAGAGAGAGAGACAGAGCATGAGCAGGGGAGGAGCAAAGAGAGAAACACACACAAATCTGAAGCAGACTCCAGGCTCTGAGCCGTCAGCACAGAGCCTGACACGGGGCTCCAACCCACAAATTGTGAGATCACGGCCTCAGCTGTAGTTGGATGCTTAACCAACTGAGCCACCAAGGTGCCCCACAAAGCATTTTTTAGAACAATTAAAGACCTAGGTAAGTGGAGGGACATACAGCATTTGTAAACTGGGAGAATCACATTGTAAAAAAGGTTAACTCCCTAAATTCATCTATCATTCACGCAATGCTAGGTAATTTCCTATGTGTATATATTTTATATTAATTAGCCGATTCTAAAATTTATATGAAAATGCAAAAGTACAACAACAGCCAGGGAAAACTTGTGAAGAAGACAAAGAGGTCAGGGGATGCTTCATGGAGAAATTTTTGAGCTCAGCTTTTGGGGAAGGGGATGAGAAGTGGAACTTTGTGAGGGGCTGGAAACATATCTACTGTGCTGTGTCACCTTAACCCAGGACAGTGCCTGCCTGATGCATAGCAAATGCTCAATAAATGTTTGTTAAATGTCCATATACATGTATGAACAGATGGATGGATGAGTGGGTGGATGGATGGATGAATGTTTGAGATAAAAGAGCACTGCAAGTCAAAAAGACAGTAGAAGCGAAGTAAACATGGAGATATGCTACAGTGAGTACTCAAATCACTCTTAATCTGTGTGCAGGATATCAGGAAAAGAGGCTGAAGAGTTAAGATAGGACCACATTGAGTCTGAAGACTAGGCTTATCGGGATTGGACCTTCATCTTTAGGTATCCAACAGTTTCGAAGAATGTAAGATAGTTGGAAGTTTGGAAGATGAATTTGACCGATGTCGGGGCACTGCGTGAAGCCTGCCATCACTTCACTGATATACATCCTCTCTGCTGTCTATGTTGAGCATCTGTAATAAAATCAGAATCCTCTGCTAAGGTTACTATTCATATATTCAATATGGAAGCATCCCCACATGCTTAAATTGATAGGCACTCAATTAAAACATCCCAAGTGCTCTCAATCAGAGCCTTGACTATGCCAAAAGCCAAGAATTATGCTCTCAAGAATGTCATGGCATTTCCTCTCTGCAATGCCTTTCAAAGACCATTATAAAAACAACCATTATTTCTCCTCTAGAAACTCCTACGTGCTGCCCCAGCGAATTTTCTTGTTTAGGAACAGAGGTCACTGGTCTGCTGGCCTATTCATGTGAGATGGGGTTCAGCGGTACCTACAGAAACTCAAAGTAACAGTGTTTTAAATACACAAAAGTTTATTTACACATCGAAGAAAGCTGTCCACGATGATCGTGGTGGTTTTAAGCTATCATCTGTGAAGGAACCTGTCTCCTATTAAATAGGCCTCCTAATTAGAAGCTTGACTCAAGGGCGGCCTGGGCGGTGCTGGGTTCGGTTAAACATCTGACTGTTGATTTCTGCTCAGGTTGTGATTGTGGGTTTGAGCACTGAGTTGGGTGCTCAAATATATAAATACATACATACATAAATAAATTTTTAAAAAGTTTTACTCACACGACCTGGCCAAAATGAGGTCACTGGATGCCTTATTGCAGTGGGCGCCGACAAGTAAGGTGCATGAAGGCCCCCAGTAAAGACAGGGCTTTGTTAATAAGGAGGAATGTTGGTGGGTGTTGGGTAGACAACCTGAAGTCCTTGCTGCATGTCCAGTTCTTCCATCCCAAGGAAGAACAATCTTTCAGAAAGTGGGAACTTTGAGAGTTTCTTTTCTGAGGATTTTTGGCTTTGTTGCTTCATAGCTGTCCTCTGGAGGGCTGTCCAGCGAACTGGAGGTCCTCGCCTCTTGAGCTGGTTGCAAACATGGGGGCTTTTGTTCTGGACAGAACAAAACAATTCGTCTGCAGAAGAAGGAGGAAAAAAGCAACCAGGTGGGGGAGGGAGGAATGCAGGCAGGATCAGCCCGCCCTGTGGCCGGTGGGAAGGAGCCGCGTGACAGGCGCCCAGGAAAGGGAGAGATGGGCTGCTAACTGTGGCTCAAGGGGCAGATATCTCTAATGCAGTCTGCGCTGAGAGGTTAGACACCTCTCTACCCCGACATCCGACTTTCATTAAGTCTTGAAATCGCTCTCATGTTATCTGTGCAGCCGGCTTCTTTTTGGTTTCGCTTCATGGTCATGACTGACACCCAGTGAAAACATAGACCTTTTCTTGGGACGGTGGACATAAGGGCTTCCAGGACCACCACCACCAGCAGTAACAACAATCAAAAATTATACCAAGGAAGAATTTTCTCAAATATTAAAATATATGATAAAGCTTGATATTATTCAGAGGGGTATGATACCAATTTAACCAAATAGCTCAATGGTACAGAATAGAGAATAGAGAAGCAGAATTCAGGGTATGCACGAAATGAGCTTACAAGAAGTGAAACAAAAAAGTCACTCTCTTAAGGAAGACTCCTCTTACCCACAAAGTTAGGTTCTCCTAGTATTCTACCTTATTCCTTGTTTTCACAGCCTAAAGCACAATTCACAAATATGTATTTATTTATTTAACATTTATCTCCCATATCAGGCTATAAGCTCCCAAAGGATTTTTTTAATTTTTAAAATTTTTTAAGTTTATTTATTTTGAGGGTGGGGGCAGGGACAGAGGATCCCAAGCAGACTCTGCACAGCCAATGCAGAGCCTGAGCATGATGCAGGGCTCAAACCCATGAATTGTGAGATCATGGCCTGAGCCGAAACCGAGAGTTGGATGCTTAACTGACTGAGTCATGCAGGTGCCCCTAAATATTTTTTTTATTTTTGTTACTGTGTGGTCAGAGCCCAGAACAGTGCTTTTTGCACATAGTAGGCATTCAATAAACATTTTAAAATCACGGAGTTAGTAAATTATTTAGCAAGCATACTCAATAAAATTAGAGGTTTGAAAAAATTTAGATTTCTTATCTTCCATCACATAAGACGCACCAAAATAAATTTTAGACACATTAAGTATGCATTAGAAATAACAGAATAGGCATTTTTAAAGGAAACCATAATAGAGGCACCTGGGTGGCTCAGTCAGTTAAGCATCAGACTTCGGCTCCGGTCACGATCGCATAATTCATGAGTTTGAGCCCTATATTGGCTTTGGATCCTCTGTGTCCCTCTCTTTCTCTGGCCCTCCACCACTCATGCTCACTCTCCCTCAAAATTAAACATTAAAAAAAATGAAACCATAGTAAATAAATTTTTTTATTTTTAAGAATAAGACTTTTAATTTTTAAAGTTTATTTTTAATAAGCAAGACTGTGGAAAATACAAAGCCAATGGAAATAATGACAAAGGAAAATGAATATATTTAACTCTCCAAAATGTGTAGCCTGGGTACGTAAGGGGGGACTTCATTCATAAAATCAAAATAAATTCAAAAATCAAGTGCCAATAGTAAATTGGGTAAAATATTCACAACAAATATAATAGGAAAAGTTAATATCTTTAAAATGTTAAAATTATTTTTAAACCAAAAGAGCTAATACTCCTAAAATCAAATGAACAAAATACATGAATATGCAGTTCACCAAAAAAATACAAATGATTCAAAATTGTGATAAAATTATGATAAAATGGTATCCCAATTAACTCAGCCTTTTAAAATCAAATTGGAAAATATTTAAATAACTGTACTACTCCGCGCTATTGAACTTGTGGCTTGGAAGAATAATTAGCTGAGCTTTTCTGGAAAGAAATTAAACGCACACATAAAGAATGTGTTCATAGCGTTCTTACCATTTGACTCAGAAATATGACATTTAAAGACCTTTGCTAAGTATATGACATTTTCACAGATCTTGAAATCGAAGGGTGCAAAAGTATAATAACCACAAAACCCAGACACCTCTTGGATTTTTCTGTGACTAAATATCTCTCTCAAGTTCTTATACCTCCTGGAATGAGAAAATATGGTCGAGTCAATTTCCATTAAAACCTGTTGCTTCTGCTTTTCAGGCATCTCAGACTTAATGTCGTTGACCCTAGAGTCTGCCCCATGCCCCCTGGCAGCACATTTCGGATCTGGGAGGGGTGGGGAAGGGAGAGGCAAGATGCGCCATGACTTGGAAAGAGGAGACGGGTCTCTTAGACATGGCCATAGCTCCTCAAGGCCATCTCCTGCCCTCTTCCCAAGTCTCAGTCAGTGTCTCCTGCCTTTACTTGAGCTGAGTTGTTCTGACAGGCCGGGTCTTTGAGCCTTCCTCTCCCGCCATGGTGTCATCAGCTGAGCTGGCACAGCACCGTCTCCTGGTCCCCATACACACAGTCTACACCCTCTGCTATGATACCCTGCTGCCCCATGTGGCGTGCTCCTATGTGCTCGCTGGTCCAGACCCTCTCAGCTACGCTGCGTCCCCTTGAGGCAGGGGGAGGTGTGGATGGACTCCTGTCCTTCTGGAATGCCAGGGCTCCATGACCAGTTGGCATAGGTAGGGGGCTAAATCAGGCACCTTGTAGTCTTAGCTGTTCTTCAAGGTTTGCCTCATTTAAGTGAAATCCAATTGTAGCATTTTCAAGTGGGGGTGGGGGGTAGGATAGCATATAGACTGCTTGCTTCACACACACACACACACACACACACACACACACACACACACACACAAACACACCATGGAGGAAAGTCCCTTTTTTCAGACTCATTGCCAATACCTACCTAGTTCTGAAAGGAAAGTCAGCTGTTCTCTCTTTCACCAGGAGCTCTTACCCTCTCTGAACCAAGGGCAGGTTTTGCTGTCTGATAAATCCCATGTTCCCTTTTACAGAAACAATGTTTTAAATCCATAAAATAAAATTCACAGGGTTACAATGGGAAGCAGATCACATTGAGATGTTGTTCTATTCACAAACACGGGGCTGCGAACCCCAATTCCAGTGTTTTATTTCTAGTAGGAAGTCTGTACTGTGATCCCACGAAGGCTTGACTCGGTGAATGCAGAACAAATAACAAAAACTTCGCTGTCTCAAAAAGGCTGCTCTTGAAAACCAGAACTAGAGACGTTCAAAACAAAGGACTTGGTCAAAAGAAGGACTCTGACTTTGCTTTCTCTTTAGGGCACTGGTCTTACTCTCCGGAAACGTGGGCTGTTAACACAAAAGGAAGGAACACGGGATACCCTTGAAGGACAAAACATCTTTGTTACTATGTCACCCCTGTTAGACGAAAATGGCGGTAGGCAGGAAGCTTTTGTATAAGAATATTCATTGTATCTGTATTTGGAATCAACAAAAAACTGGAAAAAACACAGTAAAACAGGGAATGATGAAAAACTGATGGTCCACCTGTGATAGAATATTCTTTCAAGCTATATAAAATGATGTCATGAATTTTTTGTTGCATAGGAAAATATTGATGCTATAAAGGTAAATGGAGAAAAGTAGAGCACAAGGTTACAGATGTAACATGATCCAAAGACACACAGAGAGAAATCCAATAGGAACAATGCTAAAACATATTACACCAAATGTTTACAGGGACTTTTCTCTGAATGATGGGAATATAAATATTCCTTCTTTACACGTTTCTAAATTTTTCAATTTAATATTTTCTTCTTCAGAACAAATGTATTGTTTTTTTTTAGAATTTCAAAGCATTTATTTCAGTCTTTTTATACATGTAATTATGGGGTTTTTACTTATTATTTCTTTTTTATTGAGCTATAACTGACAATAGCATGATATTAATTTCAGGTGTACAATACGATGATTTAATATTTGTATATACCATGAAATGATCACCCCAATAAATCTAGTTAACCTTCGTTACCATACAGAGTCACAAATTTTTTTCTTGTGCTGAGAATGTGCTTTTCATTTTTTAAAATGGTAATAAAACAAACCATTTTGACATCACACTTTTCAGAATATTTTTGCATTTTTCCATGGTTTGTCCTAACATATTAAGGGCGCTCTCAAATGCTACTAAGGGTTTATGAAAAGATAATTTTAATGGCCCTATTTTTCTGATGATCACATTTGAAAAAGATATTTTTAAGTAAAGAAAATCTGTTGGAAAATTGAGGCATTTTAACATTTCAACGCTCCCAAGGGTAGTGCAGAGCAGGAAGCGATGACTGTGGAAAACAACCAACAAATGTCACCGCAGATGAGTCTACGAAGAAACAACAAGACAGCAAAATCTCCACCCCCAACTTGCTTCCACGCGGACTCGAACCTGGTGTCCCATGGCAGGTGACGCTGGATGGTGCGTCCAGTGGTCACAGAGAAGGCCCCCGATGGGTGTTACCCTCCACCAGCCTGGCCGACTCCTTCTGAATATGGTAAACCACAGAAGCCGTATTTCACTCTCTTTCTTCAGTTCGAAATGTATATACACCACATGCTATGGTACCAACGTTTCACAGCAGCAATTGGGAAAGCTGATGGGGGATCCGAATTTATCAGAGGCCATTTCCAAACAGGATCTGGTTGTGTCCATCCCTGTGAGCCTGGATCATAGCGTAGGAATGTGGGATTTATAGGATTCCTAATTGGAGTCTGAAACATTTGTTTAGGAATCAATGAATCACAGCAACAGAAGGTTTTCCAGGACCCTAATTCAGAGAAGCAGGCTGGGGTGCCACATCTTTTCTTCTATTTGAACAAAAAAATATTTGTTTTTCTCTTTAAAGTTAAAGTGGCTTCATTTTGTCTCAAGAAGCCAGTGTCACTCAAAGAAAAATGAAGTGTTGACAGTTAAAACTCATTCCTACCACCAATGTTCACCCAGGTTTTGTCCTGGGGGTTCACAAGAATGAAGAGAACAAGTCCTCCCATGTGGGTCCCCAGAGCTGTAGGAAACACACAGAACAAAGCGTCTGCCTTTTGTTGAGATACAGACAGACATGTTTGGGGGCATATGGATGCTTTCAAAGCCTTCCTTGTGTGGGTTGTGTGTTTTTATTAAATATGCTGTGCGGTGTGAGAAGGACGGGTGTCTAATCTCTTGTCATTTTTCTGGTTTGTCTTCATTTCTATTTTCTCCTATAATTTAATACTTCCACGGCCTGCATGATAATTGGGGACTGGATCTTTCCTTTCCTTTCCTTTCTAATGTTTGCTGGGGCCATTCTACCACTGGGATTACCATGATTTTCCCTTTATTTTTTTTTAATGTTTATTTTTGAGAGTGAGAGAGCATGCATGAACAAGGGAGGGGCAGAGAGAGAGAGAGAGAGAGAGAGAGAGAGAGAGAGAGAGAGTCCCAAGCAGGCTCCATGCTGTCAGTGCACAGCTTGACACGGGGCTTGAACTCACCAACTGTAAGATAGTGCCCTGAGCCGAAATCAAGATGCTTAACCAACAGCCACCCAGGTGCCCCTTTGCTCTCCTCTTTTATGGATGAATATAATTCCTTGCCACAAACAATGGGATGATTATTTCATGCAAGTCTGTGTTTTTTAAATAAAATAACTGGATTAATCATCCCTTTCTAATTTCAGATGCTCAAAGGATCTGAAATACAGAAACCCCAAAGAGGGCTTTGGCCCACATCTTCCCCTCACTCCGTTGGCCTCCTGACTGTCCCTGGTGCTGCCCCCTGTGACCCTGGGCAGCCTGGTGTGCCCCTCCTCTTGGGAACGACCACCATCTCCTGACCTGTGGGCCTCACCATAAAACCTATATTTTAAAGCATGACCTAGGTAGATTGTGTGAAGATAGTTCCCAGTGTCAGGCGCTGAATAATGGCACTGATCATATCTTTACTGTGTAGGAGTATTAGTGATATTTCCCATCTCCTCTCAAACCCCACCTCCTATAAGCTCTGTGACTCTGGCTTTTGTGACCAAGGTCAACATAAAAAGTAGGAAGGACACAGCCAACTTCTCAAAACATGAACTGTTCCATCTGATGATGTGTCTAAAGCTACTGCCAAACTACAAAGTCCCCATTGAGAGTGTGAAACTCTGGGACTGGGCAGATAACCCTAAGTTATCATGATAATAAATTAATACAATTTGTTTGGTGTCCAGTTAAACCAACTGCAGACTAAGTGTTTGTATCCCCCCAAGTTCATAGATGAAACCCTAACCCCCATCGGATGATGTTACAAGATAAAACCTTGGGGAGATGATTAGGTTTAGATGAAGCATGGAGCCCCATGACAGGATTCATGTCCTTAAAAGAGGAAGAGACTGCCCTCTCTCACCCTATAGGGGCACAGTGAGAAGGCAGTATCTATGAACCAGTAGGAGATGCTCACCACAACCCCAACCATGCTTACACTTTGGTCTTGGACTCCCAACCTCCAGAGCTATGAGATATAAGTTTTATAAGCCACGCCACCTGTAGTTTTCTGTTACAGAGCCCCAAACTGACCAAGAGAACATTTGAGACACTGGGTTCATAGAGAAGAGCCCTTGTGGGAAGGGAAAGACAGCAGAGAAGAAATAACATCTGGAAGGTAGCTTGAACTCTGCCAAGACCAGGCTACATTGGCTTACAAGGTTTGCCTGTCCCTCAGAACAGTTCGTGAGCCCCATCAGCACTGAGGATCATGAACTAATCAAGTCTTCCAGCAATCATATGGCCCTTGAACAGAAAATCAGAACAGTAGCGAGCAAGATAGGGCTCCTTCCTTGAAGGGCCAAGAAGAGCACAGTGAGGGGACTGGGAGCATGTTGGGGGGTGGGGGATGGTATGCAGGGAAGAAGACTGTAACATTTACAAAGGTAGTTGAGGCAGCCCCTTTGAGAAGTTAAGAGAGGCTCCTGGGTGGCTCCGTCAGTTAAGTGGCCAATTTTGGCTCAGGTCTTGATCATGCAGTTCGTGGGTTCAAGCCTCACATCAGGGGCTGTGTAAACAGCTCACAGCCTGGAGCCTGCTACAGATTCTGAGTCTCCTCTCTCCACCCCTCCCCTGCTTGTGCTCCCTCTCTTCTCTCTCTCTCAAAAAATAAATAAACATATTTAAAAAAGAGTGAAGTTGAGATTTTCACTGAAGGAGGGTGGACAGTGAGCCTAGAGCAGAGAATTAGCAACACACACTCTCCAGGTTGACAATTCAGGTGTGGTGCCTTCCCTCTGCACCCCAGCCCCTCTGGCGTGTTTAGTCAGTATTGATCATTTGCCCGGTCATTTGACAAGATTATTTCATAAGATTTCCTGGATATAATAATTGAGACACTGCAAACTTTAGAGATGTGTCAAGGGCATCTAATCTGAGGGTTTGCAAATATTATTTTTTAAGCTACAGAATCACTTATTTAATAGAGAAAAAAAACCTAAACAAATGGAGCCACTGTGGGCAAAGCTCAGTGTGTCACCCCAGTACACCCTATCCCCAAGGCAAATCCTGAAAGCCCTCCTTGAAACATCTGAAAGGCGTGGATGTGGTCTAAGCATGTCTGTCTATGAGAAAATTGATACCCACACAGGTCAGATGCCTCGTCCAACGTCACAGAGAACATAAATCAGACTTCTCTACACATTAATATATATATAAATCTTGGAAGTAGGACCAACAATCTTTCTTGCAAGCAACTCACACACTCAGTTTTAAAAGTCCTGAAATTTTGCACTGCAGTATATATTGCTTGGAGCTTTATGATTTGGACCTTTATTAATTTTTGATCATTTACTCAAAGTCTGACAATAGTACTCTCTGACAGTAGTAAATGATTGAAGAAAGGTCATAATGATTTCAATCTCCCTAAATTTTTTTTTTAACATATTCAACTTTTCAAAGGCTGACCAGTCAGGTCCAAGACAGAATCAGAGACATGCAATGAAGTCTTATTAAAATAAATCTCTGATGTTGTAGGTTCACTTTACAGGGTGTAAGAAGCTTAAATCAAGTTAAGTTCTTTGGAAAATTCCTTGAAGATTTATAAATTGGTTGTAGCCCAGAAAAAGCAGAGGAGTTGGATATTTAATCAATAGTGCTGTACAAATTGAATAATTTAGGTACAAACTGGATGGGAAGAGAAGGGTGCTGGAGGAGCCTTAATTATCTAATTTAGCAGGCTAAGTTGATGAAATCAACAAAATCATGGTCTGTTCTCTATACATCTGAATACAAAGAAAGAGGCCCAGGGGAGACACAGAATCTGTAGCAGGCTCCATATTGGGGACTCTGCTCCCAATGGGACCACTGGGACAAGGATGGGCTGATGAGTGTTGTTTGTTCATTGACCATCATGGAAATTGATTTATTAATCAATTGATTTATTAATTAAGGAAGTTATTCACCCCTCTCGCTTCAACTACAACTTTAATGCTATTCCAAGTCTAATTTACAGTCGGCTCTGCTCCTTCCTCACTTGAGCTCTGAAATCTCCAGCTTTCTGTTGCATTTTTTTCTGTCTTGACGTCCACTTACCGTCACCTGAAACTCAACCAGTGAAAACTTAACACCACTTCTGACGTCTTGATTTCTCTTTAATGACACTAACATTCTTTTGGTCACCAAACAAAGAAACCTTGTGTCACCCTTGATTACTCACCATTCCAACTCGTACATTCACTGAATTACTATGTTCTATAAACAGGTGTCACACTCTTCTTCTCTTTTCAGTGACCACTGGCCATGCGTCGGTTTGGGTTGTAACTTCTTATCTGCACCAAAAGTGCAGTAGAGTGGAGGAGAAGTGAGTTGAATGGACAGAGGCTGCTATATTTGTTCTTTCTCCATGTAAAAATTGAAATTGTACAGAGAAATGTACTAATGTCCTTTTTCCATTACTCACACATTTTGGTTAAGTTATGCTGCATTGTGGCTACCATCCGAAGTGTTTCATGATCTCCCAGGTCTGAGTTCAGTTTCTTCACAATGCACTTACACAAGGCTCCCAGACTTTTCATCTTTAAGGAGGAGCTCATGTGCTTCCAATATCTACTCAGAAATAATAGAGATCCATCCCAGCCATCCAGGCTCTTCCACAGATGCCCACTTTTGTAAGTTACAAAAAGCTGTACGAGGCACGTGTTACGTTTGCTACTACCATTATCGCAGCCCCTCTTCCCTCCATGAAGTCCAAGCAGAATTAGTCATTTTCTGCACCTCTGTTCCCCTGTAGTTCTCATTATTCCTTCCATCTCAGGACGTTGGGAACTTCTGGTCCTTTATAGACTAGAGCTTCCTGATACTCTTCCTGCCTTTTTCATCACCACCCTTGTGACCCACTTATATGCTCCTTCCAGATCCTCTTTCTTTCTCCAACCACAGCTGGATGATGTCATTGCCTTGCTCAGAAACGATGGTTTCGCATTACCTAGTTCAGGATAAATTTCCTTTCCATTCTTTCCTCCCACTAATTCCTTTTATGTACTCTGTCCTTAATCCCAGTTCCAGAACAGCCGCCTCACTTTTTGTTCGGACGGCTCTGGACTTCCCCCAGTCACCATCCTTTACAGAAATATTCAACTCCATACTCCGGTTTTTCATCAGATCATAGAAATTATTCTCCTTTTACAGAAATACTAAACTCCATCTTATTAAGAAGTCCTTTCTCCAGCTCTCCAACCACAGCACCCAGTTCAGAAGTCCTGGGACACCTTCCTATTGGTCATTGCTCAGTCATTCATTGTGCACCTCAGTTCTGGTCCGTGAGTTTATTCCTAGAGGGAGTTTCCAAAGTATCCCTTCTAGATATCAATTCCTTGAGATCAGGGGCAATGTGTTACACATTAGAGTCTATGTGTGCATACTATTTGCTAAATGAACACTTGTTGCTTTGAAACAAATTGTATAGATTTGATTTCAGTTCTGGAGGCTACCTGTTTTTGATGGTAGAGTTTCTAAGCTGGTCTTGATCTCTTCTAATCTTCTGTTCTTCGTATATTTGCCAGAAATATCTCTCCTAAATATTCTTACCCCCTGGTGTGGATTGGCCAAATGACTCTCTCCATCTGGCAGCTCGCTTGGCATCTCTGAGTACCCTTACTCTCTGAGATGTCTTTCCTCTCCAAACAGGCTGCTTTTTTGTGCTTAATTACTTTACACACTTTGTCATCCATCAATGTTGCATCCTTATGAAAAGGCGGAACTAAGTAAATTCTAGAATGATACATGGTGTAAATAAGAGCAAAAACACTACTCTTGCTCATTTTAGATTCTGAGCAAGTCCCAGGGCTCTGGATAGAGAGAAGAGTGTTTGTACGATCAAAAGTCTGTCTCTTTTGGAGCAAATTCATAACAGAAACTACGACTCTAGTTTGGACACTAGAGGAGTGTGTACTTGAGGTAGGCATCCATTAGCAGAAATATTTGCTCAGTTATCCCATGATTCTGAATTGATCCAGCCTCATAGGGACTTGGGTTTATGGTCTTTGTTGAGAGTATATTAAGCCAAATCTATCTAGAGTCATCCATATTGTCTGAGATCAGATGATTCTTAAACTTTCTTGAGTTGGCCTTACTTCAAGGGCATTGACTGAGAGCATCTGTGAGGACCCTGGGCTAGAAGGTCACAGCTTTGGCTAGATGATAGTGTCAGAGCCCGCAGATGGATAGAAAGGTCTTGTGGAAAATATGCCCAAATATTTCTCATTTGCCACCAGCTTTTCCCAAGTTCATAACAACAACAATAAAAAAGGGATGGTGTTAACAAGTGACTGGTCAACACAATTTCAAAGAAATTAAACATATTTCTTAAGGAAGATGAAAACTGCAATATTGTGAGTGTTGGTTGTACAGTGAACAGGTATGGGAAGAAAACGTTGACGATGTGTGGCTAGGTGGGAGGAGGGAGCCCACCTAATAGGAGCCCAGAGAAGGCTGGAGAGGCAAGCAACTTGAAAGGGATAATCGTTGGTTCTATGCCTCAATATTATAACCCCGAACAGCAAATGTTTCTACTGAAATGAATCTGAAATGTGACCAATTAGGCAGTGTGGAATTTAGCCTTTGCTTTATTTTCCTTTTGATATATAATCACCATTGCCCACAGCAGGTATGAATTTTATTAACTTAATTTGCCATTAGTTCAAGAAGTCGTACATTTCCTCAAAATAAATTCATTTTAAAAGCTGAAAGAACATTCCGAGCCTTAAAAATGCAAATATGTCATAGTTTGGCTGCATTCAGCAAATTCCTAGAATCAATCAGCCAAGCACAGAGTAATTCTATTACTGAAGAGAGAACCAAAAGCATGCAAATTGAAACCAGGATAAAAAGTAAACTGTAAAAGAAGGCTTACAACAGCTAAGGAAGCATCTTGTAGGACTCTGATAGTTTAGCAAGTTCAATATACACATAAAAATAATATTTATATATAATGTAATACCATTTTTTTCTGGATGTGTCACTCCACATTTAAGCTACTCCAGGAAGGAACGCAGTTTACTAAGCAATGCATATTCTGGATCTGATAAAGTCATAATAATAACAATTTACACGTGATAACAATTTCCATTTCACAAAGTGCTTTTGCATCTCTTATCTGGTTTTATGTGCCCATGTGCGCACGTGCGTGCGCGCGCGCACACACACACACACACACACACCCCAAGATGTAAGTGGTGTAGATACATTTTCATTTTATAGATAAAGAGATGAAGGCCTCAAGTTGAAGAAACTAGAAGAGGCTTCTGGAGAAGTCAGGGCTGCTCTTGGCATCACACTTTTCTACCTACCTTACAGGACACTAGAAAACATGACACTTCCGTATAGAACTTAGCTGCTTTCTAGCTTCACATCCTTGGTATCAGTTGAGTATCGCAGTTAAGAATTTGGGCCCTGGAGTTAGAAAAGCATGGCTTCCACTCTCTGCTGCCATTTCTTAGCTGGTTGAACTTGGGCAAATTATACGGTCTCTCCCTGAGCTCACATTTTCATCTCAGAAACGAATTACCAGGCAAATCAAGCGCAATGGTGCCTCTAAAACATGTTGGACATGCAACCACTGAAAAGCGTTAGCAGTGCTCCGTCTTCTTGAAATTATGAGACAAGTCAAAGTCAGATCTTCTTAGATGGGGAGCTGGGTGCTTCTTGCATATAAAGTGGAACTCCCCATGACGTGAATCGGTCCGGGCACGGAGCACTGTGGCCTCAGCCGCGTGTAGACCCCCACAAGCGCTACACGACGGCGGAGCTCCAAGGGCAGCTCTGTGCCTTCGGTCAACTTCCCTCGTGCCTTGAGGAACCGCAGGTGCCGAGGAGGAAATCAAGAAGATAAATAGACTGCAGAATGAAGTACAAAACCAAGCGCAGAAAAAAACAAGAGTCAAGGGCCCCTGCTGAAGTTGCTGAATTAAAGAAGACCCCACAAAGGCAGTAACACCAAAGGCAAGTCTGAGTTCCACACGCACACCTCTGTGCAGTGACCATATTTCCAGCAGGTGCCATCTATCTCCAACTCAGATTTCAGTAAATTCTCTCATCCCACGTGGAGGTGGAAAGAAAGTATGTCCCCGCCATAGAGACAGAATGCTGGGCAGGCTCTTTCCATCTCTCCCACCCCGGCCACCACGGGGAGACATAATAGGTAATATGGTTTATGCCAAATTTCCCTAATTTTATAGGTAGCGTTATCCAACAAGAGTGTCTCTGATGGTCTTGCTATTACCATTTAAAAAGCCCTTTCATGCAAACAAACAGGATTGCATTTAAGGGGTGATTAAAACAGAATGGGGTGTGTGGCACTTGCCTAAATGTAATCTAACGGCGCTATTCATGTAGCGAGGATCTAATTACTAGCTCTATAATTACACTATTCAAGAAAATTGTTTTAGTGATGGTTTTATTAAACTAACTTGAGACAATTTTTGTGCCAACATGAGCAGAACAAATGGAATTTCATTTCAAAACAGGGGCAGAGGAAGGTTACCCTGGAGAAGAGTGCCAGCGCTCACTGTGCATTAGGACTTGTGCGGGGGCGCAGTACAATTGGAACAGGGGTAGGTTCCCATTGTAATAGGTAACAGGTAACAGGAGAGATTTAGGCAGCCATTAAGAAAAATATACTGACTCAGGTTTTCAAGAAAAGAATTTGCAAGGGAAGCTTCTTAGGCTCTGACTCTCAGATTTAAGTGGCTCTACAATGATTCTTTCTTGCTTATTCTACATAAAACCCAACTCAACTCGTGGTCCCCAGACTGTGTCCTTGGCACCACCGGGGAGCTTATTAGAAATTCACAATCTCGCAAACTCGGAATCTACATTTGAAACCAGTCCTCCAGATGAACATACGCACATTAAAATTGAGAAGGACCTATATCAATGGCCAGCCTGGGGTTGCTAATCGAAATTTTAATTTTCTTCTGTTTTTAAATGCAACATATGCTCAGCCAAGAAAAAAGAGAACATGTGCATAATGATATAAGGAAGAAAAATGTACCTGTAATCTCACCACTCTGAAAGGACACCTGTTAAAAATTTTGGTGATTTCTCTTCCAGGCTGTTGTTAGGC
Organism: Mungos mungo; assembly: GCA_004023785.1. Taxonomy (NCBI): domain Eukaryota; kingdom Metazoa; phylum Chordata; class Mammalia; order Carnivora; family Herpestidae; genus Mungos; species Mungos mungo. Next base: position 88,645 of record PISW01000247.1, on the reverse strand, counting down.
ATATTTTTAAAAATATATTTTAGGTTCAGCCTATAAATATAATTTTACATTTTTATTTAATGTTATAAATTTTTTCTATATTCAAAGTCTTGTTGACATTTGTCTGCGTTCTACCATATGAGGGTCCTAATTCATTGTAAGAATTTATAGTCCCTTTTCGTTATTGCAGTTATAAATAATTCTTTGATGAGAGTGTTTGTATTTAAGCTTTTTAATTATTCCGTAAGTCATAAGCAAGAAATCCTGAAATATGAATATACTTAGGGCTCTTCTTGGTAATCATCTCTCCTAATCATGATATTCTTTAAAATAAGGGCATTTTGGGGGACGCCTGTGTGGCTTAGTTGGTTGAGCATCTGACTTTGACTCAGGTCATGATCTCACAGTTTGTGAGATTAAGTCCCACTTTGAATCCTCTGTCTCTCTCTCTTTGCCCCTCCCTACTTGCATACTTGCTCTCTGTCTTTATAAATATTATAAAAAATAAGATTATAAAAGTATATTATTTTATTATAATAAATTATTATAAATATAAAATATTATAAAAATATTTTAAACTATTATTAAAAATAATAAGGGCACTTTTGGGGATGGACACTGGGTATCATATGTAAGAGATGAATCACTGGGTTCTACTCCTGAAGCCAAGACTATACTGTATGTTAACTAACTTGAATTTAAATTTTTTTTAAAAAGGTAAATTCTAAAAGAAGCATTTGAAACCTTAATTTCCTGGGGATTTTTGGGGGGGTAGAAAAGGGTGCCAATTGTTTAATTATTGGGGTGCCTGGCAAAGTCCTTTTCACCAAAGATGATTGGTGGTTTGAATCACAGATCATTCTATTGTCCAACACACTTTCAGGCTCACACACCAGCGGGTATCTGTGTGCTAAGTCACCCAAGGTAAGTAATGAGCTGCCATTGACTTTGCTTTGTAAGTAACCTCTCTGTTCCTTACAGGATGCGTCTCAGGTTAGGTGCGGGAAGGACAATCGGCCTCAGAGACAGGCTGTGCCAGCTTCAGTTCTTCTTCTAGTTTAAAGCTGCGTGACACAGCCTAAGTTATTACTTACCGTTTGAGTAATAATCACCTCATTTATTAAATTGTGTTATTAGTGCCTCCTTTGCTGAGTTAATGATTACATCATAAAAGAAATACTAACGCCCCTAGCACAGAGCATAGGGTCTGCCCTAGAAATCAGCTCAATAAATGGTAGATGTTATTTGTTTTCTCTTTCACTAACTGGTGAATGGAGCTCATATCAAACATTTGTCGGCTAAAAGAAACGGCAGATCAATTTTTACAGGAACCAGAATCATCTGTGAAAGCCATGTCTTTAAAAAGGTGTTGAAGTTGGGGCGCCTGGATGGCTTAGTCAGCCGAGCGTCTGGCTTGGTCTCGGGTCATGATCTCACAGTTCGGGAGTTCGAGCCCTGTGTCAGGATCTGTGCTGACAGCTCAGAACATGGAGCCTGCTTCAGCTCCTGTGTCCTCCTCTCTCTCTTCCCCTCTCCACCCTCGTCAAAAATCAAGAAACATTACATTTAAAAATTAATTCACTAATTTTTAAAAAGGTGTTGAACTTCACTTGGAGAAATTCAGCTTGGTTTCATTTTGTTCAATTAATACAAAAACACACTTCCATCAACAAGAATGTGGGCAGCTCAGTCTTGAATGCTGTCCTTTAATTGATGGACCAAGCCTCTGCCTGCCAGACTGGGGGGTCAGCTCGGCACAGGCAGAGGGGACAGGGACCACTCACATTCTCGGGCATGGGGTTCTTGCTCTCCTCTTGCTCACTTAAGTTTTCCTCTAACTTCTCAGAGCTGTGCATTCCTAACTTACTGGCATATTTAAATTTTCAAAAGTTTATTATCTTTTTAGAATTAATCAAGAATGGGGTGCCTGGGTATCTCAGTCAGTTAAGCATCTGACTTTGGCTCAGGTCATGATCTCGTGGTTCATGAGTTTGAATCACGTCGGGCTCTGTGCTGACAGCTCAGAAACTGGAGCCTGCTTCAGATTCTGTATATCCCTCTCTCTCTGCCCCTCTCCTGCATGTGTTCTCTCTGCCTCTCTCTCCAAAATAAATAAACATTTTTAAAAAATGTAGAATTAACCAAGAATTGAAGTCCAGGTGATTTTCATATACAAATATTTGCAAATAATAGGAGAAATTCATGAGATTTATTAAACAAAATATGGAGATACACACACACACACACACACACACACACACACACATACACGGAAATGCCAGAAGTAAATGTATCTGGGTAGTGGGAGGGCCTGTAATTTATAATTATTACAAAACCGTTATTTTCCATTTTTCTAAGATGAGTATGTGTTACTTGTGTAACTGAAACCTTGTAAAGATGGTGTGATGGTTGATTTTATGTGTCAACTTGCCTGGGCTAAGGGATGTCCCGGTGAGTGGTAAGACCTTATTTTGGAGTGTGTCGGGGAGGGCGTGTCCAGAACAGATCAGCATTGGAGCTGGTGACCTGAGTGGCACAGACGGCCCTCCCCAGTGTGGGTGGATGTGATCCCATCCACTGAGAATCCATGGAAAACAAGCCAGAGGAAGGGCAAATCCACCCCCCTCTCCCCCCCGCACCTGAGCTGAGATGCTCATCCTCCGCCCTTGAACTTCAGGCCACCTGGGTCTCAAGCTGGCATTCGGGCCTCCATGGCCACATGAGCTAATGTCTGGACTCAGTCCCCTCTTTAATCCGTCTGCATATCCTGTTGGAGATCCCTGACTCATACACAAAGCAAAGGATTTAACTTACACTTAAAAAATAATCCTCCATACTAGAATTGTAAAGAGAGGCTCTATTAATTCATTAATGAGTCCTTCCACTCATGTTTGATTTCTAGCTAATGGGCTGACAACTGCTGAACCAACAGAAAAGAAATCTCAGCATCACTGAAGTCCTTTCGTCCTGTCCCCCTATTCCGGCCCCCAATTCAAAGGTTGGGGAAGCTGCCAGCTCCCCCTGTGATTCTGAGAGGCACGTGGAAAGGGCCTAAGTCACAAAGGTGACATTCTTGCTAAATTCTTTCCCACACATGCAAAGAGGCCAAAGGAAACCATCAGCATCCAACAAGGGTTTTCTCTAACAAGTCGGTTTGGAGGGACACAGCTCAGGTGCACTGACGACACTTTTACTTTGGAATTCCTGTATTTAATGTCTTCATGCATTCCCTGACACCCGAAGACAAACCACAGGGGTGCACCTGAGGGGCTCAGTTGCATAAGTAGCCAACTTCGGCTCAGGTCATGATCTCCCAGTTCATGGATTCCAGTCCCACATCGGGCTCTGTGCTGACAGCTTGGAACCTGAAGCCTGCTTTGGATTCTGTGTCTCCCTCTCTGTCTGCCCCTCCCCTGCTCATGTTCTGTCTGTCTCTATCTCTCAAAAATAAATAAAACATTAAACATAATTTTTTTAAAAAAGAAGACGAACCCCAGCATCCTCGCCCAGGTATAGGCTTCTTTAGGAAAGGCTAAGCGAGCTCCCCAAAACCCATCCTCTGGCGTTTAAACCACATTTATCTTTCATTTAGTGTGACATTCACTGCAGGTGGAGAGCATGAAACCAAAAGGAAACAGAGCTCTGTCGGGAGAGGGATCCGAGCTGCCAGGGCCAACATGAAAGAGCCAAGCCTTTAACCACTCACTGTGATTACAAGCTGGAGGCCAAACCACGGGGGGGGGGGGCACCAGCTCCCCCTTTCCCCCCTCCCTCCTTCCTCCCCATGGAATGACTGCCAGTGAAGTGTCAAGTGCAGACATGGGGACCATCTCACTGCAGAGAACTGCCTAACAGGAGGCTCTGGCAGTTTTACAGCCCCTGAGGCTGGGGGAGGGGAAAAGGGAGAGTGGGGCTGTCACAGAGGTGCCTAAGGAAGACCTTGATCAAAGGCCCGCCCAGACAGAGTCCTAGAAATCGGGAAAGCAGGGCTAGGAATCCAACCGTGCCTGAGAGCATGGCCGGCGGAGGGGCCTGGGCCTCTGCTCATCTTCTGGAGACTGGAATGCTCTGGCTGTGCACCAGTTGTAGGGAAGGGAAGGCTACTTACCCCACTGAAGCCTTGGGGTGTGTGGGGAAGACTTTGTAGTTGTCTACGGCTGGGCTTGGAAAATCACATAGAGTGTGGCCTCTCAGCCTCATTTTACTGGCTGTGCCATTTGGGTCAAGTCAGTCAATTACACTGCACCTCAGTGTCCCCACTCTGTACATTGTGAATAATCTTTGTTACTTCACGGGTCATTACAAACATTAAATAAGTTAATACACGTAAAGTTCTTTCACGGATGTTCCTAGAGAGCACACGACAATGTCTGACCTTAGTGGTGGTCATCTTAGCGGTGTGCTAATATCAACTTGTGTGCTTTCTTTCCCTTCTCTCTTCTTTTGCCATTCTCTTTCTTGTTTTGATGCATCAGTAGAGATTTGGGGCCTCCTTGCTCATGTCTGTTTGTTTTGTTTCTCCCTCTGTGGTGTTTGTTCTCACTTCTGACCACCCCCTAGGTTCTGGAACCCTGCTAATCTATTTACCAAAGTTCGTCCACTCTCAGAATAACAAATATTCACTGAGAGTCTATTATGCCCAATGCGCTGGTCCTGTTGAATTGCCACAAACATTTATTGATTTGCTGAAGGACTGTGTAATGATTCCTTTGGGTTTCCGCGTGTTTATTGGAGAAAAACACAAGAGCCAAATTATGTTTCCTGAGTGAACACTCGATTTTCTTTTTTTTTTTTTTTTCTTTTCCTTTTGAAATACAAATACACATTTAAAATATATATGGGAGATTCTAAGTCTGGCATAAACCCTCCCTCAAACTGCTTCTCTGGATATCAGAGAAAGCAAATGCTTTCAACTTACTTGTTTTCTAATGTTATGGTTTTTCTTTCTCAGGCCAGCTTCTTAGTTTCTTTTCAGCAAAAGCGTGTTTTTCCTCAGGCGGCCATTGCCAATGTATAACAGGAAGTTCACCGTAACGGTAACAGAAAGGCTTTTTCTTTTATTCATCACCCACCTGCAGAAGTGCAGGCAGCCTCATCCCCATTCTGTCCCTTGACCCCTCAGGGTTTAGTGCATGTCATCTGCTGGTCGTGAACATGGATTCCTTGGCCTCCAGCGGTGTGTGCCTGCTCCGCCACTCCCAGAGGTGGTCCTCTAGCCCGTCATCTTGTTGCCAAAATGCCCTAGAGCCTTCACGTGGGCCATTTGGTCCTGCACGTGTGTCTAGTCAGGATAAGCTTCATAGTGTGCAGAACTCAGTTCAAGATGAAAACGTGGATGTCTTGCCAAAAATCAAAAACAAAAACAGGAACCCAAACTATTAAGAATCTCAAGATGGCGCATGAGGTCCTGGTTCAAGATGATGACACAGGAAGACGCTGGACTCACCTCCTGCACAGAACACTCCACATGACAGCCATTAGTAGGACAGTTCCTCCTGGGGAAGAGCTGGAGGCCGACTGACTGCCTTAGGAATGATGGAAGTTGGAGAGTACACAGCAAGGGACAGGGACTTGGTAACAAAAGGAACTCTTATCCCCGATGCTGCCAACAGGGGTGGGAAGGGGGAGTACTGAGGGGACAGGAGACAGAGCCCTCTGTCCTTGGGCTCAGAAAGAAAAAAGCTGAGGTTTAAGAAAGAAACTAGCACATAAAAGAGATAACACCAGAACTCTGCAAAGTGGTGGAAGAGCCGTAGGAAAGTTCAGCTCAGAGGGACTAGAGAACGACATAGTTTCTGTTCCCACCCTGGCCTTAGAGAGACCTGGACCAGAGCAGGGTCTGACCACCATAATGAGTGAGGCCTGTCACCTCAGTGAGCCCCTGAGTCCAGCGAGCTCAGGGTTCACAGGCTCACACCAGTTGCCCTGTGGTGCTGGGTTGCAAAAATCAAGCTGGCACACCTAAACATGTAAAGCAAATATTAAAGGACATAAAGAAAAATTGATGGCAATACAGTAATAGTAAGGGACTCTATTAACAATTTACTTACTTCAATGATTAGATCATTCAGACAGAAAATCAACAAGGAAACAATGTCTTTGAGTGACATATTGTACCAGATAGATATAACAGGTATATAAAGAACATTCCATCCCAAAACAATAGAATACACATTCTTTTCAAGTACATGTAGAACGTTCTCCAGAACAGATCATGCATTAGGCCATAAAACAAGTTTCAGGGGCACCTGGGTGGTTCAGTCAGTTAAGCCTCTGACTTCGGCTCAGGTCATGATCTCACGTTCGTGGGTTTGAGCCCCACGTCGGGCTCTGTGCTGACAGCTCAGAGCCTGGAGCCTGCTTCCAATTCTGTGTCTCCCTCTCTCACTGCCCCTCCCCGCTCATGCTCTGAATGTCTCTGTCTCAAAAATATATAAAACATTAAAAAATTTAAAAAAACAAGTTTCAATAAATTTAAGAAGATTAAAATAATATCATGCATCTTTTCCAACTGTAACGGCATGAAAATAGAAACAAATCACAAGAAAAAAATTGGAAAACACCCCACAAACATATAGAGACTAAATAACGTGATACTAAGCAACCAGTGGGTCAGTGAAAAATCAGAGAAGAAATAAAAAAAAAATACAGGAAGATGGGGCACCTGGGTGGCTCAGTCAGTTAAGCATCAGACTTTGGCTCAGGTGACTATCTCGTGGTTTGTGAGTTTGAGATTCATGTCAGGCTCTGTGCTGACAGCTCAGAGCTTGGAGTCTGCTTTGGGTTCTGTGTCTCCTTCTCTCACTGCCCTTCCCCTACTAATACTCTCTCTCTCTCTCTCTCTCTCTCTCTCTCTCTCTCTCTCTCACTCAGTCTCTTGAAAATAAATAAACATTAAAAAAATGAAGACAAATGAAAATGAAAAGATGACAATCCAAAATCTCTGGGACTCAGCAAGAGCAGTTCTAAGAAGGAAGGATATAGCAATGCAGGCCTATCTCAAAAAGAAAGAAAAAAAGAAAAGGAAGGAACTAAGGAAGAAAAAATTAGAATAAATAAACTAACCTTATGCTAAAGCAACTAGAGAAAGAAGAAACAAAGCCCAGGGTGAGTAGAAGAAAGGAAACAATAAAGATCAAAGAAGAAATAAATGACCTTAAAGACTGAAAAACACAATAGAAAGAATCAATAAAAACAAGAGTGTTCTTTGAAAAGATAACAAAATTGACAACTCTTAGCCAAACTCAACAAGAAAAAAGAGAGAAAAAACACAAATAAAATCAGAAATGAGAGAGGAGAAGTAACAACTGATACTACAAAATACAAAGAATTATAAGAGAGTACAATGAAAAATTATATGTTAAATTGGACAATCTAGAAGAAATGATTAAATTCCTAGAAACATGCAATCTTGCAAAACTGAACCAAGAAGAAATGGAAAATCTGAATAGACCAATTATAAATAACTAAATTGAACCAGTCCTCAAAAAAATTACCAAAAATAAAATTCCAGGATCAGATGGACTCTGAAGTGAATTCTACCACACATTTAGAGAAGGGTTAAGACCTACTCTCCCCAAACTATTTTTAAAAATGGAAGAGGAAGAAAAGTTTCCAAATGTATTCGATGAGGCCAGCATTACCACAATACCAAAACCAGACAAAGACACCATAAAAAAGGAAAATTGTAGGTCAGTATCCTTGCTAAACATAGATGCAAAATTCCTTAAGAAAATAGTAGCAATCCACATACCACAATACATTAAAAAGATCACTCACCACGATCAGGTGGGATGCAAGGATGGTTCAGTATTCACAAATCAATCCACATGGTCCATCCCGTAAACAAGATGAAGGATAAAAATCATATTGTCATCTCTATAGATGCAGAAAAATCATTTGACAAGACTCAATATCCATTCATGATAAAAGCTCTTACCAAAGTAGGTCTAGAGGGAACGTACCTCAACATAATTAAGGTCATATATGAAAAACCCATGGCTAGCTTCATCTTCAATGATGAAAAACTGAGAGCTTTCCACCTAAGGTCAAGAACAAGACAAGGATGTCCATTCTTGTCCCCTTTATTCAATATAGTGCTGGAAGTCCTGGCCACAGCCATCTGACAACAAAAACAAAAAGAGAAAAGAGGCATCCATCTTGGTAAAGAAGGAGTTAAACTGTCATGACTTGCAGAGTGGATGATACTATAAATAGAAAATCCTTAAGATTCCAACAAAAAACTAGTAGAAGTAATAAATTCAGTAAAGTGGCAGGATACAAAATTAATACCCAGAAATTGGTAGGATTTCTATGCACTAACAATGAAAAAAGAGAAATTAAAAAAATTATTTACGATTGCACCAAAAAGATACCTATGAATAAACTTAGCCAAAGAAGTGAAAGACCTGTACTCTGAAAACTATAAAACACTGATGAAAGATATTGAAGATGACACAAACAAATGGAAAGATATTCCATGCTCATAGAATGTCAAAATGTCCATATTAACCAACGCAATCTACAGATCCAATGCAATCTCTATCAAAATACATCAGCATATTTTGCATTACTAGAACAAATAATACTAAAATCGGTATGGAATCACAGAAGACCATAAATAGCCAAAGCAATGCTGTAAAAGAACAGAGCTGGTGACTGTGCAATTCCAGATTTCAAGATACACTATAAAGCTGTAGCAATCAAAACAGCATGATACTGGCACAGAAATTAGGCACATAGATCAACAGAACAGAACAGACACCCCAGAAATAAACCCATATTTGTATGGTCAATTAATCTATAAATACTGGGCCAAGAATACACAATGTGGAAAATACAGTCTTTCCAATAAATGGTGCCAGGAAATTGGACAACTAGTGTAAAAGAATGAAACTAGACCATTTCTTACACCAAACCCAAAAATAAATCACAAGAATAAATTCACAATGGATTAAAGACAAATATGATACTGAAACCATAAAAGTCCTAGATGAGAACACAGGCAGTAATTCCTCTGACATCAGACATAGCATAGTTTTTCTAGATACATCTCCTGAGGCAAGGGACACAAAACCAAAAATAAACTATTGGGATTACACCAAAATCAAAAGCTTTTGCAACACAAAGGAAACCATTAACAAAATAAAAAGACCATCTACGGAACAGGAGAAGATATTTGCAAGTGATATATCCAATAAAGGATTAATATCAAAATATATAAAGAGCTTATACAACTCAACACCAAAAAACCCAATCTGATTAAAACATTGGCAGAGGACTTGAATAGACATTTTTCCAAAGGAGAAACACACATGGTCAACAGGTACATAAAAAAGTGTTCAGCATCACTTCTTATCAGGAAAATGCAAATCAAAACCACAATGTGATACCATCTCACACTTGTCAGAATGGCTAAGATCAAGAAGACCAGAAACAACAGGCACTGGCAAGGACGTGGAGAAAAAGGAACCCTCTTGCGCTGTTGGTGGGAATGCAAACTAGTGTAGCCACTGTGGAAATAGTGTGGAGGTTCCTCATAAAACTAAAGATAGAACTACTCAAGATCCAGGGGTGCCTGGCTGGCTCAGTTGGTTAAGCCTCTGACTTCAGCTCGGGTCATGATCTCACAGTCTGTGGGTTTGAGCCCCGTGTTGGGCTCTGTGCTGACAGCTCAGAGCCTGGAGCCTGCTCTGGATTCTGTGTGTGTGTGTCTCTCTCTGCCCCCACCCCTTCTCGCACTCTGTCATCTCTCAAAAATAAATAAACATTAAAAAAATTTTTAAAAAGGAACTACTCAAGATCCAATAATTCCACTATTGGGTATTTGCCCAAGGAAATTTTAAAGACTATCTAGAAAAAGATATATAAATCCCCAAAGTTTACTGAAGCATTATTTACAATAGCCAAGACATGAAAGTAGACTAAGCATCTATCAATAAATGAACAGATTAGGAACATGTCACACACACACATATTACAGAGCCATAAAAAAGGATGAGATCTTGCCATTTGAGACAACACAGATGGACCTAGAGAGTATTATGCTAAGTGAAATAAGTTTAGAGTGAGAAAACACAGAAATTCTACTCATATATAGAATCTTAAAATATGTCTATTCATAAATAAATCAGAATCAGAACTATAAACACAGAGAACAAACTGATGGTTGCTGGAAGGGGGATGGGATTGGGCAAAACAAATGAAGGAAAGAGAGAGAGAGAGAGAGAGAGAGGCCTCCAGTTATAGAATGAATAAGTTACAAGAATAAAAAGCAGCATATAAGGAATGCAGTTAATGATACCGTAATCACAATGTAGTGGGTACCTCATAGATCTATTTGTGGTGGACACAGCAAAATGTCTAATCACTAAGTTGTACACTGAAAGTAACGTAATGCTGTGTGTCAACCACACTCAAAACAAAACAAAACAAGAAGAATTTCAAGATGGTGACCCCAGAGCATTCAACCACGTGCTTTGGGGAACCAGTGCCAGAGAAGTAAAAATGGACGGTGAGCCCCTTGGAAGAGGGTGTTGTATTACAGAACGAAGCACTAGACACTCGATCCTATATTTTGCAGGGAACACTTACAAGTTCTTGAGGACGGTGGTAACAGTGACGTGGGCTAAGAGGGTAACGGTTTGGAGGAAAGAGAAACCTGTATCAGGGAAGCCAATAAATGACATTGCAGGTGATCCGGGAACATGTTGTCAAGGACGGCTACGCTAAGTTAACAAGTAGATCCAAATGCGTGATTTCTGAACAGTGGAATTTTCTCTCTTTCTCTTTCAACTGCCTGGTGCAGACCCAGGTCACTGAGGACAGGAAGGAGGCAGCTGAATGGTTTTGCAATCAGAGGCAGTAAAGAACGCCAACAGAGGTGGTATTTTGAGAGGCAAACCTTGAGCGCTCAGCTCAAGTCAGGCTCAGTTCCCTGTAGGAACTAATCCGTTCCCCAGCCAGCCTAAAGCTTTCATTGACTAGTTTTGCTTTTAGGTCAAGGCCAAGAGAAAGCTGGTCAACTTAGGTTATAGACAAAATTTAATTTTAGTATTGAAGGCTTGAAAAAAAACCCTGAAAATGGCTTTGTACAGTGTCTGGGCAACACCTTCATTTAAAGGATGAGAAAATTGAGGGCCAGAGGAATTAAAACCTTGTCCACAGTCACTCCTGGCACCCAGTGCCCTTCCAATGCATTTGTCCTGCTCTGTAAAACATGCACTTGGTGATACGTCAAGTTGCAAATAATCTGAACTACTAAATCACAGTAGCATATTCATAATTTAAAAGAGGAATATTTTTCATCTTTAAAAAAGAAACTCTAATGGCCCTATTTCAGACATCGCCGACAGCCCAAGAAGGTGGGTATTTGACGGCAATCAGTGGAGGGTTTAGGAAGGCTTCACCGGTTTCTCAAAATCACACAAAGCCATTGCTTCCCAGTCTTTATCTTGTTATGATGTCCATTAAAAATGAGAATATTTGTCAAGCGTAATGGTGTAAATAAGAGAGACTTTTCATCGTAGAGGCAACCTGTATGGGGTTCAGATTTCCCCAGCACCACCTGCCTGCTCCATTCAGAACCCCCCCTCCCTCTGCATCATGAGCCAAAAAGCTCCAAGGTCGACCACCACCCAGTTTACCTGCCCATCAGGCCAGCTGTTTGCTCAGTGGGCCCCATGGGCTAAGGAAGCGCCCCTTGCTGCCGTAATTCCCAGAGGCCTGTGATCCTTTGCTGTTTATCTGAAACTAAATACCGAGTTAGTTGAAGTCAGAAAATAATCCAATCAAAGCCACAGCCTACCTGCTCAATCTCCCTACAGGACTGTTTGCAGAGATCAGGGGTGTTCATTTCTGGGTTGACTCTCTTCCGAGGAACGTATGATTATTTGAAACCAGATTTATGAAGCATAGAAATTCCAGGCTAACTAGGTCAGCTCCTGGTGGATAGCAGAATTATTTGCTACCACATTTCTCCCAGCCTTATACCTACTTCAATTTTAAATCACTCAAGAGATAGCAAAGGGAATTCGTCACCACTGAGCTGGGCACTCACCCATGTAACTATACAGCCAGGGTGGTTTGACCTGCCTACCTGGAAAGCAAACGGACAAAAGACAAAAAAGAAGTGCACATGAAACAGACCTTTGGAAAAATGACAGTGAGTGCTCACTTGGTATTGAAAAATAAGTAGACAGAACTGGATTGCAAAGAAAGAGCATGGTGGTCATTAATTTAGCTTAGTACTCAACCTTCCCCGGGAAGGAACGACAGTCTCGAAGCCTCCATCGGTAAGTACGTTTTATCTTACTAGTGTATTTTGATTTTAGTAGTGTATTAAGAGTTTTTCAGGCCAGACTAGATTCCTGAGTGATACTACCGTACTCTTTATACAGCCCTGGTATTTATTCTACCCAAAGTCTTTAGAGGCACAAGATGTACATTTTTTTTCCCAGTGAAAAATAGCCAGACGGCAGTCATATCCTTGTGTCCTAAGCCCTATTCCCTTCCCCGACTATTAGCTCACTAAATTGTTCATATGTGTCTCTGCACTGCTAGACAGTGGGCTCCTGTGGGTAGTGAAGATGATGTTTTATTCATCCCTGTGTCCTCAGAAATCTGCAAAGTGCCTGTCCATACACTCTAATATTGGTTGAATAAATCAATGAAAGGATAATCCCCACCCTAAGAACTGTCTTTAAAACCACATCACCTTCTTGTGATCGCAAAATAATTATTAGAGAAAGCATTTGAAATGCTTTATTTAAATCATGGAACCTTTGGAGTTGATAGGATTGTGTCAAACCCCCTTCCTTAAGCAAAATCACATTTGCAAGAAGTGGAAGTAGTGTTTGGCTCTCTCATTTCAACAGTTAAATACCATAAGACATGGGGTGCCTTGGGGGGGCTCACTCGGTTAAGTGTCCAACTTTTGATCTCGGTCGGCTCAGGTCATGATCTTGCGGTTCGTGAGTTCAAGCCCCACGTTGAGCTCTGCACTGACTGGGCAGAGCCTGCTTGGGATTCCGTCTCTCCCTCTCTCTGCCCCTACCCCTGCCCCACAAAATAAATAAATAAACTTAAAAAGACACCTGTCAAACGTAAGCATAAAATAAGTTAAATTTGGAAAAGCTGAAGCATGTATGTGAGGGCATACATGTACACAATAAGTCATTTTTGTATCAGTCAAAAATTAGAGTCCTGTGGTTTCTGTCTTGAAGGTTGTTTTTAATCAGATCTAGAAAGAGGGCCCACTTGCAGGGATTTAGGACAGCTCACTTGTTAGTGTCACTCAGGTAAGCATAGCGCAGACTTTAAAAGCCTGAATTAGAGCCAGAGCCAGGAAGTCAATTCTCTCCATTATTAACTTGTTCTGTGACCTTCTGTTGCTGCCACATAATTCAATCACACCTTGTAGACATTTATGAAAAGCAAATTGTGCAAATACTGCACAAAGCACTGAGCTCGGTGGGCTGTTCAGCCTTTCAGACTGTGCAAAGGGCATCACAGCGCCTGTCCAGCTCAGCCCACAAGAACGTCTGGAAATGATACTGAAACATCTCCAAAATGAAATCGCTAGCATTGATGTAGAGTACCAGCATGGTTATTAAATTGTCTTATTGCAAGATGACAGCTCTGAACTCAACTGAATAAACCGACCCCTTGGGTGGGAGTTGGGTGGAGAATTCTGGCATCAACACAGCTGGTTTGCTCCTGCCGTGATCTGGTTTTCTCTCAGGAGTGCTTCTGATTTTTCCCAGTCAGGACAGTGACCCAGATGGGTTGACAATTCTGCGATTAGGAAGCTGAGGGGGGAGGGGGGAGGGGAAGGGGAAGGGGATGATGGTCATGGAGGGAAGCATTTGTGGGGAAGAGCCCTGGGTGTTAAATGGAAACCAACTTAGTAATAAACTATTTAATTTAAAAAAGCTCTTTTTTCCTCCTATGAGATTATTCTGGTTCGACTCATTCATTCTAGATATGTAGCACCACCTGACAAGAGAATTGGAAAAAATCTTGTCTATCCAGTCCAAAATTGCAGTGACTTAGTAGATCGTGAAATCTACTTAATAGATTTTTGACCGACATTTAGAAACCATTGACTGGTTTGGACAGGGCGCTTTCATCCCAACCTTCTTCTCATGTCCTACCTCTTAATTTATTTCTTGACAAAGTCTTTAGCTCTCTCCTCATCCTCTATCTTTGAACATCACCCAGCTAGACACAGCATTGTTTTGCATTTGCTAACAGGTCATAATTCTAAAAGAATTTCTCCTTATAGATTACCTCCTTTGAAAATGCTTAAAAATGCATGGGATTTTTTTTAATCAGTCTGTTGTTTTGACAACTTCTTATCCTACCCAATTTGTTTTCAGAGCAATTACTTTTGATCAAATTGCTTTCAACCTATTTCCAATCAGATTGATCATTCGAATTGAATTCTCACCATCTAATTGAATCCACACTAAAATCACGGATTTCCACAGCGTGCATCTGCGAGTTTGGCCAAGCACCTTCTCTCCTAGTTCCGGTTAGCTTCTTCAGATCCCTAGGGGATCGGTCCAGACTAATGCCTTCAGGTCAGCCTACTATTACTGGCCTCCTGCAAGTCGCCAAACACCAGGTGTGTTGACCGCTCAAGTCCAGCATGCCAAAGAAGATAGCCCATTCCATTTCATTACAGAAAACAAGATAATAATACCTTCTTCAGTCTTCACCAGTGCAGAGCTGCAGGACTTCTCAGTGCTCAGCTATTTCATTGCCATGGCTATCCCACCACCAGCGGTCCTTCCAAATCAGTGCCGTGGTGAGGGTGTATAAGTGACCGACAGCCTGGGCAGTGCTGTGACTGGCAGCAAGAACTCCAGGGAAATGGTCCCTTTGGATTTGGCCTTCAGATAGTGCGATATCAAGGGGAGGGTCCTAGAGCAGCTGTCCAAGATTCTGCTATCACTGGAAATATAACAAATGGAAAGAGTTTTCTTTACTAGAACACCACCAGTGTATTATGTGAAATGCATGTATCGCTTGGGTGGGTCGAGGGGAGGTGCTGGTATGTCCCCCTTGGGCAAGCTTTCCAAGGTGGGTCGTCCCGCTAACAGCAAGGCTGTACAAGTTCGGGGTGCAAGCCAACCTGTTTCAACAAGGGAGCAGCCTGTTACCAAGACTGCCTGTGGGCTTCCTCTCCACCCTTTCTCCATAGAGTTCTCCATCTTGCTCCCAAATAAATATTGATCAAATCCCTTATGAATAGGATTTTAAAGAAATGCCAAATTCTCAGCTGTTCAGAGTGTCTGTATATGTAATTCTCACTCTGATTACTGATGATTAGAAAAAATAATTTAAAATGTCACGTTAGACCTGAAACGTTTACCTAGATCTTGTTAAACACACTTTACCCCAGTTTGTCTATACCTGTCCGCTTGTGTGAAAAGCAGTTATACACGTTCAGTGGAATCAGTGATACACACATTTAGTTCATAACCCAGGTGACTCTGTGCCCACATTCCATTTAACACAAGGACTTTTATATTTATCTTAAAGATGGGATGGGTGACTAGTCATATATCTACATATTTTCCTTTTGTTCCTTCCTTTAATCTAGTTGAGGGTGTCTCGACTGGTTGGTGTGTACAAGAATTAGCATATGGGTTACATAGAGAAAACCATGAATTCTGTAGTTTATGAGCATCTTGAGGAATTTTCCAAGGATGATTCTGATTACCTCTGATTTGCATTTGATGTTCCGATTCAGGTATCCGATCCCTGCTTACACTCAAAATGGAATATATTGGGATTCTCTTCCTCATTGGTCCACTTATTCAACTAATATTTACTAAATGCTTCGTGCGTCAGAAATTCTACAAGGACGTGGGCAAGCGAACATGTAAGTTCTTGCCCTCGCTCCCCCATTGCTGTAGTCGAGTAGAGAGACCCCAGCTTGTACCTAAAAATCATGCAGCCCAATTTGTAACTGCCAGTAGGCTTTTTTTTTTTTTTTCCATCGCGCGCACTTCACTAGGAAGTACTTGACTGCGGAAGTCACCTGAGGCACCAGGAGGTCCCATAGACAAATGTTCGGCCCCGCCCTCTTAAGCCCCACCCACATCCACCCACACATCACGTGCCCTTTCCGCCCTAAAGAATTTTGCACAGGCTGTGGAAGAAGCAATTGCTCAGAACTTTTGTGTGTATGTGACCTAATTTTATTGTTTTTCTGCTTTCACCTTCCTCCAAACTCTTGCTCTGGGACTTCCAGACTTGAACTCACATCTGGCTGGGCTGAGTGTGGTGTCCCCGTGGTCATGCATGGGACCTGTCCCCGTGGTCATGCATGGGACCGCTGTTCCTGGCTACAGCTGCCCCTCTGGTCGTCAGCGTAGCTCACCTTCCAATGTGCTTGTTTCCCGTTTCCTTTCTGCTTCGGGCAGCCTTTGCTGAGAAACCAGCAACATAAACACCTCTTGGTATTCATGCTGTTTGGATCCCTTCTATTTTCCCAACTTGAACATTGTCCGCAATGTGTTTTATCCACCATTACTTTCACTGAGTCGAATTCGTCAATGATTTTCTTTATATTTTTAACTTTTTGTATTTTTAATGGCTTTTTCTTTTTCTTTTGTGTGTGTCCTGTGTAAGAACTCCTTTTCTACTCTATGTTGGAAACATTCTCTGGTATTTTCATTTCTTTGGCGATGTCGCCTTTATTCCGACTGGAGTTTATTTTTGTGAATGCTAGGAGCCACTAGGATAGATTGGCCTTTAACTTTTGTTCTTTTTAAACAGATGGTCAATTATCTCAGAATTATTTTTAGAATAAGTCATTCTTTCTCCAAATGTCACATTTTCATTGTCTAACTTCCTCTCTGCCCAGGAGTCTGTTTCTGAACTTTCCATCCTGCTCCGCTAATTCAATGTTCTGAGGTTACTACAAAGCTCTAAGACTTTCTTGAACGTTCTGATACCTGGTGGGGCTATTTTCTTCTTTTGCATTGTACACGTCTTTCAGTTAGCCCAGCTCCCCGCCTCCACTCCCACCGAATGTCGTGGGGATGTTGATTGGGATTGCACTGAATGTATAGATGTGTCTTTGACACATCTTACAATACTGAATTTTCCCTTCTGTGAATGATTCATATATTTTAAAACAGCTACCTCGCCTTCAGTCACACAATTCTCTTTATTTCCTTCAAAGTGTTTGTTCCTATGTTACATTATTGTGTTATTTTTTTTTAATTTTATGTATGTATTTTTGAGAGAGGGAAAGCAGAAGGGAAGAGAGGGGGACGGGAGAGAGCATCTCCAGCAGGCTCCCGGCTACCAGCACAGAGCGCCACGCAGGGACTCCATCTCACCAACCGTGAGACCATGACCTGAGCCGAAATCGAGAGTCAGACGCTTAACCAACTGAGCCACCCAGGCGTCCCTACATTATTATGTCACTAATTGATTTCTTGTTGATTATGTACATCTAGAATAAATGCAAAAGTTTGCAGGCCTGGAATGATTGTTTAATGATTAAATGGAATAACCTTGGATTTCTAAAGCTAGGAATTCCTCAGTTTGAAAAATCCAACTTCTCTTATTTCTTTATTTGCTATTAGTTCCCACCCCACTGGCACACCTGCCATCGCCTCACTCTCCTCAGTAAGCCAAGGGCACCTGTTAGCAAGTACACACTGTTTGGCTTGGCCCCTCTACCACCTTACATACGTAGCGCTCATTCCCCTGGCCTGCCCCAGTGCGGTCCTGCTGTCTCAGCCCCTGCCTCCCGGCTGCATCGGCTCTGCCCATGGGGAATGTTCTTCTGCCCAAGGCCTGAAGGGCTGCTTCCTGAAGAAAAGTTCATTCTGTTGACTCTTCTGTTTCTCGTTCAAAGCTTTTTATCTAGACTTACCACTTTGATTTCCACCTAGACCCCAACGCCTCCCAAATCTGTTTCCCTGGGCTAACTCTCTTTTTTGATTCCCAGACACATAGATATGACAACTTGTTAGACATTTGCATGTAGAACCCTGAAAAGAGTCTTAATAACCTGCATGTATAAGTCAGACTACACACCACTCCCAAGAACATGTCCTACGTTGGCTCCTCGCCCCCTTCCCATTGGTGTCTCCCCTTAGGTGAGCACTTCCGCCTCCCAGTCTTCAGGGTCAGAGACAGAACCACCCAGGAGCTGCTGCATCCTCTGTCCACCCATCTCTCATCTGCCAGCCTCTCCCACAGACCCTTGGGTTTTCTGCATCCGTACCACGTTCCTATCCGCACTGGTTCCACTATGAACTCTTGTCCCCCACGCGACTTTCCTCAACTTTCCATGTGTTCACTTTTGATCTCAAGAGCCTCCTCGAATCTCCCAAATCTCACCGCATCACCCTTTTCCTGAAATGCTGACTGCCCGTGCCCTGTGGTAATACCTGTCCAGTGTGTTCCATGCTGGCCCTGCCATGGGCATGTTCCCTTAAATCTGTGCTGAGTATAGTGGTGGTTTTTGGGGTGCTCTTCAAGCAGGTACCACCTTTGTCATGACTCGCACACTTGCTGGAGACGCACAGTGATGACTTGCGGTCAGGCTGCCTGGCACTCTCTGCAGACCTCTGCTCACTGTCCACTTGTAAATCACGTCGTTCCTATTTTTCTCACTTGTCATGCTGGATGGGTTCCAGTTAGGAGTTTAATAATGAACTATGTAATGATTTAAACAAGTTTATAAGATTAATGCTGAACGGATGATTTTAAGTAAGTCTGAATACATAATCCCTCCAAATTATGAGTCTTTGTTGCTTATTAATGAAAGACATTGAGGAAGGCAGCTTTGTGAAGGGTGGATGTCGTGGCTCTTCCCTGACCTTGACTGGAGGTGTTTCAATGAGTCGCCTCAGCTCAAGCATCAAGCCATGGTAGCATAGCTTATGTGGACCTACCCAGTAATACAGGGAACAGGGTCAGTGAACATTGGCTGAGTTCTTTAGACTTAACTGGCTTCATTCAACTTTCCTCAAAACCTTGTTATGTTACGAAATAAACAAACATCTAATGAAAAAGTCCAATGTTAGGGGCGCCTGGGTGGCCCAGTCGGCTAAGCGTCCGACTTCAGCTCAGGTCATGATTTCACGGTTTGTGAGTTCAAACCCCACATTGGGCTCAGTGCTGACAGCTCAGAGCCTGAAATCTGCTTGGGATTCTATGTCTCCCTCTTTCTCTGTACCTCCCCCATTCGTACCCTGTCTGTCTCTCTCAAAAACAAATAAACATTAAATAAAAAGTCAATTGTTACATTTGGGATGTATTACTATGCTATTTCCCCCCAGAACCTAACTTACTTTCCTCATTATGGTTTCTTTGGGTTTTTGTAAAACTTGCTACCATTTTTTGAATAGGCACAAAGCTGGAAATCTAGAAGTTATGCGTGAGCCCAGAAGATGATAAGTCTTAAATGAGAAATGTACACAGGTGGCTAATTGATTAGAGGTGCTATGGACCAATAATGAATTCTTTAAAAATTTAAATGAGCACAGAAGTATATTCACATTGTGGAAGGAGCTTAAAGTTTCTGGAATGATGAGCTGTTTGTGGCCCCAAGTCTCGACAGTATCATGCTCTCTGGAACAGAGCCGGCTTGTCTCCAGCCAAGATACATAATCTATATTTCCTACCATTACTTCTGCCTTGCAGGCTGATGAAACCCAGAGCAAATCAATCACAGGACTGGAGTTAATCCAATAGTCCTCCCTTCAGCTGCTGGAAATCAGGCCTCACATCTGGGAAGACAGGGCTGGTTATAACAAATGAGATCACAAATTTGACCGTTTTATTCGAAGCCTTCTCATGTTCACAGGTGACGAGGGAGGTTGTTGAAATTAAATGGATACCTCCCATCCTCTGTATATCTGCAATATCTGATAATACCCTCTGCTTTCTTGGGGAGATCAATTGCCCGGGACCTGCAGCCCAGCTTTAATTGGCAATAACTGGCGTGATTCTAGAGAAGACTCTGTGGCAGCAAAATAAATGAGACTAACAGTATTTGATTTGAGGTCCTACTCATCAATTCCCTTCCAGCCATCGGCCAGGCAGGCTCTAAGAACCAGGCTCAAAAGCAGTATTTGTTCCTGCTAGTGATGGTGGGCGGTGTTGCATCAGCCGTCACACTCTGCGTTTGCCGGTGCTCTCTGTGTAAATATAAATTGAGAAGACATACAACTCGGGAGCAACTCATCAGCCCCGGAGTCACTCCTTCCTTCATCACGCAAGTGGAGAAGCCCACAGGAATGAGAATGTTCTGATACAATGTCGTATTTCTCTTCCATTTCTTCTCGTCTTAAAAGAAATTTATAGAACATTTAGTATTTCCAGTTTTCCAGAGAATAGAGTATGCATATGATGAACATATAGATATACTAGTCATGTCACTTGGTCATGAGCACATTGATGTTATGTGTGTAAATTACCTAAACTTTGCAAATGGAAACCCTTATCAATGGCAAAGGTAATGATAATTAACATTAACTGAAACTTCCTGTGTGTAAAACATTACGTCTGTGTTGTATCATCCTCTAACACTGCAAACTTTTATTATCTGTTTTATAGATAAAGGGAATTGAAAGGGAGATTAAATCAACTGCTCTAAGTCACCAAGCTAGTCTGTGATAAACTGATAACTGACCCAGGCCAGTTTGATTCCAAATTATTTGCTTTACTCCACATTGTAGATGTAGGTTTTTAATAAGACAATGTGTCTCTGCTCTCCACTTCTCCTGAGTTAAGGCATGGCCACCATAAACCCAATCTGTCACCCATGGCAACAGCAGTTAAATATTCTGTATCTCTGCAGCAAGGACCAACCCAACCGGTTTTCCAAGAGCTATCCAGGGGCCTGGAAACACGGATATTATGAACCAGGATGGCAAAGCCAAGACCAGCTTTGCCAGATGGAGGCAGCAGAGTTCAGAGGATTGCTATTCAGGCAGCACATTCAGGAAGAAGTTGGGGCAGCTTCCAAGCGCCAGGCTGGTGAAAATGCTGTGAGAATCCAGGGGATCCTTCAGCTTCAGCCCCCACCTAAAACGAGGTTGGAGACCTGGAACAAGGCCAAGGATGTGCAGGAAAAGGATCAGAAAGGACAACGGGAAGCAGTTCAGGTGAGAATCAAAGGGAGTTCAGGGGCTCAGATAGGTTGGCCTAGACCAGGGAAGACAGTAGCCTTGTGGAGGTGGGGCTGCACACTGTACACATATCTCTACATACACGGGAAACTTTGTAAGTTCGTCACCTCTGTCCACCCACATTTTTCAGTCACAGAAGAGATTAGTACAAAGGCCCTGGCAAGAAAATAATTGTATTCTTCCACCTGAGTTATTATCCAAGAGTAAGGGGTGTGGTGAGCTTATCCAGTCCTGTAGTAATCTATATATATTATATTATATTATATTATATTATATTATATTATTATAAGGGAAATGACTCATTCCAATTAAAGGCAAACCCTCCATTAGCATTTCCAGGGGAGGTAAGGGGAGGTTACTAAAGAATGTACTGGACCATCTGAACCACCTCTCTCTCTGATTCAGCCTCTGTTCATAGAGAGATGGTGCAGAGAATCCACTTCTGGAAAACAAGAAATCACAAAGGTAGAAAGGACTCCAACACCAGCCAGCTCAGTCTGTGTGCTTTACAAATGTGGAAAGAAGATGTTTTTGCCATTAATTCACAGTGATGCCAGGACTGGATTATCAGAAAGTCTGTGACTCCCTGTCAAGTTCTTTATTACCCAAATAAGGAAACATGAGATTCTAGGGAAGACAACAGAAAAGGAAGAACACCAGGGGCACCTGGGTGGCTCAGTCAGTTGAGCATCTAACTTCAACTCAGGTCACGATGTCACAGTTTATGAGTTTGAGCCCTGTATCAGGATCTGTGAGTTCGAGCTCTGCATTGGATTGCTGTCAGTCCAGAGCCCAGCCTTTTTCAGATCCCTTGTCCCCCTCTCTCATTGGCCCTTTCCCACTCACTTTCTCTCTCAAAAATAAATAAGAACACCAATTAAGAAGGTTTTCAGTAATTCTCTAGAAAACATGAAAGAGAAAAGGATTTAATCTGACTCTTACATTTGCACATATGTCAAATATAGGTAAAAAACCAAGAGAATTTTGGAATTTAACCCAAGCAGATAGATACGGTCATATTAGTTCAAGGAAAACAGTTGAGTAAGATAGAGCAACATAAAACATAACTCTCTCAAAAAAATTAACATAAGATGCAGAGGAGAACAACTATAAATCATGAAGATGTACAACTTGGGAAAAATTCACTAGCCTGAAGCCATAAATAGTGTGGGGAGAATGTGGTTGACTCCAGATACAGAAAAGCAATGGTGGGTATAACTCCTGGCTCTCACACAAATCAAATAGTGGCACCAAATTATCTGGTAGGCATATTATACTTCACTGACATGTATTCAGGCTAGTAAGTACGTAACTACATAAACAGGAGTTGATAATATCGCTTAAGCATGTCTTGATGAAGCAGTAAGATTTACTTATTAAATCTTGATCTTTGAGTACATAGCGTTTTATTATTTTGTATGATAAAATGGTAAGTAAGGCATCCTACTATATATCAAACTATGGCGTATCAGTTTTTTTCAAAATATTTTAGATAAGGGGCACCAGGGTGACTCAGTTAAGCATCCAACTCCTGATCTCAGCTCAGGTCTTGATCTGGGTCATGACTTCAAGCCCTATGTTGGGCTCTGCACTGAGCGTGAAGCCTACTTAAAAAAAATAAAACATAAAAAATAAATGTTAGATAAAACTGAACAGGTTTGTTATTATTTTTAAGAAATCAATTAATAAATATTTAAAGTATTTTATGATAAATAACAGTAATGACTCACATAAACAGATGCTCTTTGGAGATCTCCATAAATTTTAAAGGCATAAAGGGATCTTCAGGCCAAAATCTTTGATAACCTGTTTTAGGGAGCCACCCCAGCCTACAGTCCCCAGCACAACCTGTTCCCCTTAACTCGCTTTACTATTCTCCATTGCTAGGTCCTTCCTTTCATGTTCTGATTTGTTGCTCTGTCGAATGATTATCTCCCTCAAGTAGAATCCTAAGTCATAGGAAAGGGAGCTCTGTCAATTTTGCTCACTCTTCAATCCTTGGGCCTAAAATATCCTAGCAGGTAGTAGGCACTCAATAAATACTTGTTAAATGAGTGAGTTAGGTGGATGATTAATCATATCTGAATGCCCCAAGAGAGTGAAGACTTAGGTGTGAAGCATGAGAGCTGTCTTCAGATCTGTCTTCAGGTATTTTAGGGGCGCATTCTCCCTGGCACTGAGTCAACTTGAGATGAGCTGGTAATATGGAGGCAGTTTTTAAATTACCGTAAATAACTAATAATTTTAGATGTTTGGAAATGGGACGGCTTCCCTTGCCTGACATTAAACATGCCTTTCTCTAGAGTCTTAACAATGCTTAGTGACTAGCTGCAGGAAAAAGTCTTACAATGAAGATTTCGAAATGGGCTGGTCTTGAAAGGATGTAGAGTTCTTATATATTTCACCAGTAAGCTTAGGAGTCCAAAAATTAACCACACACTTACATTTTACCCAAGTATATTTCTGATTTTTATGTGCTACTTTTTATGGCTAATTAATTTCTGCAATTTAGGACATTAACACTTTATTTCAATAGCTTTATGAATGAAAAATCTCCCCCAAGAAACATTCATTTGTTACACTGTTCAAGGGAGAAGAATGAAGGCAAAGACACAATTGATAGCATGATGTTCACTCTTAATCCCTAAGTGCAGTTAGTAATAATTTTCTGTATTTTACATGAACTAAATACTTCATTAGGCCCTTTGCTGACAGTGCAGAAGAAAAGAGTTGAGCATAAGCCCTGTAAGATAAATTAACCTCATTGAGCCCATTGTCACTAACAACTTCTCTGGAGTCAGGTGAAATGTCTTTGTTAATCAAGATGTCACTGAGTTTTTACAGAGTTGTTAAAACTGCCTGAGCATATCCTTGAGACACACACAAAATACCATGGGTTATGAATGGACAATAACAAAACAACCAGCCCATTCAGAAAAACATTAAAGGAATCCCAAGAGCATAGAAATAATCTAATCAGTTGACTGAATGAATTATTCTTATTTTAACTCTTTGAATTCCCAGGCAGAACATTTAAAGAGACAACAGCTTGTTATAGAAATTCTAGCAAAGCATGGGATAAACTGTCAGACTAGAAATAGCAACTTTATGTACAGAAGTCAATGATATTCCTATACGCTAGCAAAGAACAACTGCAGATTGAAATCTTAAAAGACATTACTATTTGAAATAGCATAAAAAAACTTAAGGATAAGCCTAAGTCTAACAAAATATCTGTAAGATCTGTGTACTGAAAAATATGAAATATTGGTGAGAAAAATCAAAGAAGACCTACATAAATGTAGGATGATCTATGATGTTCATGAGCAGAAACCCTGAATACTGTTACTATGTCATTACTCCCCAAATAAACCCATAGATTCACCCAATCAACTGCTCTAAGTCACCAAGCTAGTCTGTGATAAACTGATAACTGACCCAGGCCAGTTTGATTCCAAATTATTTGCTTTACTCCACAGTGTAGATGTAGGTTTTTAATAAGACAATGTGTCTCTGCTCTCCACTTCTCCTGGGGGCTATAAATTTATGAACTGATTTTAAAATTTATAGGGAAAAGGAAAAGACCGAGAATAACCAAAATAGCTTTGAAAAAAGAACAAAATTGGAAGAGTCGGGCCACCTAATTTCAAGATTTATAAAAGAGCAGCAGAAATCCAGGCAGTATAGTATTTGTGAAAGAAGAGACCTATAAATCAATGAATCTGAATAGAGTTTCCAGAAGTACACCTACACTTACACGGCCAATTGATTTCTGACAATGGTGACGTTCAATGGAGAAAGACGAGACCTTTCAACAAATGATACAGTAACAATTCTGTTGGTCCACATGCAACAAGAAATGAAACCAAAATGTACCTTGTAGCACGTAGGACACTGAACTTGAAATGGATTGCCTAAATGTAAAACCTAAAACAATAAAACTTGTAGAAGAAAACATAGGAGAAAATCGTCACGACCTTGGCAAAGATATCTTAGGACTGAAAAAGAAAAAGCCATAAAAAGAACAGGTGATAAATTGGTCTTCATCTAAATAAGAAACTTTTTCTCTCTGATATACAGTGTAGTAAACATAAAAAATATAAAACAGTCTAGGAGAAAATCCTTGCAAAAATATCTGATAAAAGACTTGTGTTCAGAAGATTTTACAAAGAACTCTTAAAATGCAAGAATAAAGCAAACAACCCAATAAAAAATAGGAAAATGTGTAAACAAATGCTTCACGTAAAAAGACACATGGATGACAAATAAGATGCTCAATGTCGTGAGTTGGTAGGGAAATTCAAATATAAACCACAGTGAAATACAACTACATATTTATTAGAATAACTAAAATTTTAAAACCCAATACCAAGTGCTGATGAGACTGTAGAGAAACTAGAACTCTGCTACACCATTGGCTGGAATGCAAAATGGTGCAGCCGCTTTGGAAAACATTTTGGTAGTTTCTTACAAAATTAACCCTATAACCTAATAATCCCACTTCTCAACATTTATCCAAGATTAATGAAACAGTGGCTTGCATAAAGACTTGTTTGTGAAAATTCACAGGTTTCTTGATAATAGCCCCAAACAGGAAATGATCCAAGTATCCATCAACAGACACATGGATAAACAAATCATGATCCATCTATAATAAGAAATGCAATTAACAGTAAAAAGGAATAAACTCTAATACATACAGCAACATAGACAAATCTTAAATGCATCAAGCCAAGCGAGAGAGGCCAGATCACATAAGGCTATGTGCTGCATGATTCCATTTATATGATATTCTGTAATGGCAAAAGCAAAGGGATCAAAAGTCACATCAACAATTAGCATGAGCTAGGGGATTCCGTTAAATGGGGATAAGAGGAACATCTCAAAATGTTAGCATTACCCTCTATCCTGATTGTGGTGAGGATTACATAACTCGACATATTGACCAATCTTACAGAATTGTGCAATGAAAAGGTCAAATTTGGGGTACCAGAATGTGCCAGTCAGTTGAGCTGAGGATCCAGTTTTTGATTTCCACTCAGATCATGACCTCAGAGTTGTGGGGCTTGATCTTAGATAAGAGTTGAGAAAGAATTCAAATAAGGGCTCTCTCCCAATTCATTCCAGGAACACAGTGGCCAAGTGAACAGGAGGTAGATTGGGGGAAATTGGCCCAGATGGTGAAGCAGGATTTTCCCGAAGAAAAGATAGGAAGATTCCCTGTCATTGTGCCACCCTTGTCAGTGACACAGAGACTCAGAACCCCCAAAACATTAAAACGATTGTTGACACTCTACCATTATGAGGCTTAACAGAGAGCGTACTCCCCGTTCTTACCTTACTATCATAATATATCGAGCACAAACTAAAATTTCTAGAAAACCAATAGATGTGCAGCATAGTCAACCGAAGTCCAGTACACCATGATAACTATTTCTGAAGGAGAAACTAGAACAAAAGCATTCATCAAAAATAAAGTAAGTATCAACATTTCTGAACTGAAAGCCTGAGCATGTTGCTTGCAAATGCTGAGCTTGCTTACAAAAATTAATAAAGATATGAGTAAGTATTATATCCCCCTAGATGGATCCTAGGGAAAGACTTAGAACTAGGGTAAAAAGCAAAGAACACAAAAAGTTTTTTTTTTTTTTTTTTACAAAGAAACAAAAACATGCCTGGGGATGAAGTTCTCAACTGGTGACACTAAATGTAAGAACTCAGCAAACCAACACACACAGAGTTTCTAGGTAAAAAACTTTGACCCAAGGATTTCATGGGCTGACAAAGGGTCTTTTATGAGTAAACTTAGCAAAAAAGACTTTCTTAGACATATAGGCATTCAGAAAACATGACATACATGCTCTCTTCTTGGTAAAACAAGTAATGGAAGGTGTGCTTCAACCAACCAAGAGTTCAGGTACAACTAAGAGTGTAAGAACAGGAGA
Source organism: Mungos mungo (assembly GCA_004023785.1). Classification (NCBI taxonomy): domain Eukaryota; kingdom Metazoa; phylum Chordata; class Mammalia; order Carnivora; family Herpestidae; genus Mungos; species Mungos mungo. Next base: position 61,554 of record PISW01000247.1, on the reverse strand, counting down.
GGTGAGTCAGAGAGAACTGCTGTCAGTCATCAGTTATTCCAGTTAAGGCAGAGATAAGAAATGCTAAGTGTAGATAGAAATTATCTGTTTTAAAATCAAAGAGTATGTTAAGGAACATGAAAAACAGAGAGGTGAACTGAACCTCTTGCCCCAACTAAAATATAATTTGGGAAAGATTTGGATATCAACAAGATGGTAGAATTGCTGGTGCCCAATGTCAACCCCCACGTAGAAAGACTAACTACAGACATGATGCCTCTGTGAAAATTCTAGAACTAGGGATGAGGCTAATGCACCCCTGTGGACTACAGAAACTGAGGAAAACAGCATAAAGAGGGCCAGAGGGGCAGCTCCATTCTAACCACATTGCCCCTCCCCAAGCCAACACAGCCCCATTCTGAGAGTCCCCCAGGCATGTGTTTTTTCAGTAGGAAAAGGAGAGCCTGTGGTGAACAGCCAGCTCCCCAGCACTGCGGGATGCTTCCGGGGGAGCCCCACTTAGGTCTGCCTCCCAAGGATCATGAGGAGCAGAACAGAAGTGTAACAGTCAAGGGGTACCGAAAACAAGCCAGCGGCTCTCACCAACCACAAAGGAAGAGAGACAAGAGACTCAGCAGTGAGACAGTCAGTGCACTAGCCATGTAGAGTAGAGAATAAGGCGACTCTTGACCTTTAGCATTGTTCTCCACAGAATAAATGGGGCAGGCATAAAATTGCTCATGCAAAAAAAAAAATAATAAAAATAGTTAGCATGTGCCAAAAAGGAACCTTCCCCAAAGTGAGAAATGGTTGTCCACTGAGTTTGGGATTCTGAAGTGTTCATCAGGATCTAGAAATAAACAATGAAACTTTCACTTAGAGAGAGGCTGTCAACTGTTTTATATTTTGTGGATTAAGAAAGAAATCCCAGAGCATGCAGGCAGTAAACTCTAGTGGAAGCTACCCTGAACCTTCTTTCTTTATTGCCATACACCACACCCTTCCCAGAGTCAAGATCAACTCTTGTCCAGCCCTTATTCCTCTAGTGTCTACCTTCTACAGCACTCTTCTTTCTCAAGACATCTGGTCCTTCCTGTTTTATGCCTCCTCCTTCCTTCCCTCCTCTCTTCACCTCTCTCATCTCCTCTCACCTTCTCTTTCTGTCTCTATCTCTCTGTTTCCTTCCCTGTTAAAGAAAATGCTCTTTGGGGGCATCTAGGTGTCTCAGTCAGTTGAGCATCTGACTCTTGATCTCAGCTCAGGTCATGATTTCATGGTTCGTGGGATCATGGCCCACATTGGGCTCTATGCTGATAACGTGGAGCCTGTTTGGGATTCTCTCTTTTTCTCTCTCTCGCTCTCTCTCTGCATATCCTCTGAGCACACACATATCTCTCTCTGTCTCAAAATAAAGAAATATAATAAAACAAGAGAGAAATCTCTTCAGTGTCTGTTGAGGGAAGAGGGACAGAAGAGAGAGTAAAACACTCTAAAGACTAACACAGTAATGAATTTTGTCCCTAACACACTTATCAATTCAATTCCACAAACATTCAGATGCCAATACCATAAACACAAGTACCTCATTCAGTCATTATTTCCACAGCAATTTGTAATGATGTTAATTTGTTCCAAGCTTCTTGAGGATACAGCACAGCATAAAACAGACACGACTACCGACCTCAAAGATTCACACAAGATAGACATCGGTGCAGTCTATGTGGGAGACCTAAGTTAATTCTTTGTTAACTCTGAATGCCTACCACGGAGACTCCCTTACCTGACCTTGGATCTTTACAGAAGCTGCACTTGGACCAGAAAAGAAGGGCTATTTAGTAGTTTTGCATAAAATAAGTAAGGGGAGGGGCGCCTGGGTGGCTCAGTTGAGCGTCTGACTTCAGCTCACATCATGATCTAGTGGTTTGTGAGTTCAAGCCCCATGTTGGTCTCTGTGCTGACAGCTCAGAGCCTGGATCCTGATTCAGATTCTGTGGCTCCCTGTGTCTCTGCCCCTCCCCTGCTCACACTCATGCTCTGTTTCTGTCTCTCTCTCAAAAATAAATAAACATTAAGACTTTTTTAAATTAAAAAATAGATAGTTGAAAAGGATCAAAAACAGAAAGATCTACTAAAGGGGCCACAGATGGCTTCCTGGTTGTGGCCTCTGGGTACAAGTCTTCTCCAACTCCCTGCAGTGCTCAGTCAACATTCAACTCTGTGACATGGAGAGCCAGCAGCTCCCCAAGAAGCCGTGTACCTAAAGGTTAGCATTTTTCAGCACTTGAGAAAGTGAAAACAAAATCTAGACTTTCCTGAGGTTTCCTGGGTCTCTCATGGTGATTTTATTGTTTTATTTGTTTAGCATTTTATTTTGAAATGATTATGGATTCACAGTAATTTGCAGATTAGTATAAGGGTGTCCAGTGTACCATTCACCAATTTCCCCTCAGAGCTTACATCTTGCATAACTACAGCATGATCTCAAAAGCAGAAGATTGGCATTGGTACCATCCACAGACTCCATTCGGAGCTCACTAAGATTGCATGTTCTCGTGTGCGTGCCTGTGTGCATGTGTGTGTGTTCCCATGCAACATTACCATGTGAGTAGATTCTTGTAACTACTGCCACAATCAAGATACAGAACAGCTTCTTTTTAAAATTTATTTATTTATTTATTATGTGTGAGAGAGAGAGAGCAGGGTGGAGGGCAGAGAGAGAGAATCCCAAGCAGTTTCCTTGCTGTCAGTACCGAGCCTGACTTGGGGCTTGAACCCATGAATCTGAACCGAAATCAAGAGTCAGACACTTAACCAACTGAGCCCTCAAAACACCCAGAATAGTTTCATCACCACAAGCTTCCCCACACCCCTGCATCTCCATCTCCACCCCTGGCAACCACTAATGCGTTCTCCAGCTCTATAATTTTGTCATTTTGAGAATACTGTATCATGGAATCATATCACATGCAACCTTTGGAGATTGGCTTTTGGACTCAGTATAATTTCTTTGAGGTCCGTCCAAGTTGCTATGTAAATCAAGAGAGCACTTCTCATGTGCATATTAAATGCTGGAGTAAAGTCACATCCAGGCTCACTGGTAGAGGCTTTGCTGTAACTAGATATGATAGCGTGGGCAACAGTCAATGATTCTCAACAGAACAGGGTAATTGAAAACTACAGATAACCAATAGCGTCTCTTTTCTTGAGAGAATAGCATTCTTCCAGAATTAATGAGTAGGCAAATACTTGATTTGAAGGGCATGTTATTCTCTGAAATGTCCAGACCAAAAAAAGGTTTTTTTCCCCCCAAGTTTCTTGTGCAGAGCTTTGGAGACCCAACTGAGTACTCATCCAGGCTTTGGGGCCAATTATATAAGATAGCTTGCTTTGAAGCACGCTCCCTTCCAAGCCCACGACTTGATGGAGATGGAGCAGCCCCATCTGGAAGACACGGCTTCTTAACCATTTGAGGTCTAGCACCTGTTGATCAACTTTTCTACAATGAGGGAATCTCTGCTCTAGGGTGATAGTAACCACCACACTGACTGCTGTTTAACCCATGTCAAAGATGTACTTGAGATTAATGGTATTTGAGAGCCCATCTAAGGAACTAGTCTGGATTCTCATTAGATGTGTGTGCCAAACAGAACATTAAAATGTAAACATTCTGGTTTATTTTAATTTAGCCCTCATAGAAATGCTTTCCCTGAACTAAGATTTGTGACTGTGCTCCTAGCTTTCATCAAGAGTGAGTATAAAAAATGCCTTCACAAAGTGCATTTATTTATTATTGTTAAATAAAGTTTGTCTTTTCCTTATTTAAGTAATTCATGCTCCTTGAAGACAATTTGGGAAATGCAGAGAACCAAAAAGAAGAAAAATACCAGAGGGTCCCATTTCCCAGACAGAATGGGCTCATTCTCATTCAGTCTTTCTTTGTTCTCTGAGGTTGTTTTTTAAATGTTATGACATGATAATAAACATAATTTACAAAGAATATACTTTTCAAATTTGTTTTAATGCTTATTTACTTTTGAGAGAGACAGAGAGACAGAGCATGAGCAGGAAAGGGGCAGAGAAAGAGGGAGACACAGAATCCAAAGCAGGCTCCAGGCTCTGACTTATCAGCAGAGCCCAATGTGGGGCTCGAACCTACAAACTGTGAGATCATGACCTGAGCAAAAGTTGGACACTTAACCTATTGAGCCACTCAGACACCCCACAAATTATATTTTTTTAGAAAAATAGTTCTGATAACACTTTTTATGTTATTTATGTCCTTAATAGATGAGTCTCCACAACTTCTTCACAGAATATAAAATCAGGGGGAAAATGGTCTCTTCTGCAAGTCAGTGTGGTTGCTTTTATCAGAGCAAACCGTGTATGATGTCACCTTATTTCCCTGGTGCACTTGGTTAGGTGGACCTACCATAGTCTGTTTAGCTGGTACTCAGTTGCTAAATACATAAATTGCTTCTAAGGTTTGGTTAGTTTAACTATTATTAGGATAAACAACTTTGCAGGTAAGTATCATGGCATCTTTCCATGAATATGTCCCGAAGGTAAAGAAATAGAATCGGTAAGCAAAAAGCATTAAACAATTCTAAGTCTTTGTGTATTTCCATTGTTGTGCCACCATTATGGCTCTTGACCAATGTGAGGATCTGAAAAAAATTTAGGAGGAATGGAAAAGAGCAAATAAGATGGGCTCCAAATCCCAAGGTTTGTCATGCACACACCATACCTAAGATGCAAGTGACCAGATGAGGAAGAACCAGTAGGATTAAAAAGGACCATGATAGGTTTCACAGGTCACTCCTTGTGAGTGACATCAAAACATGAAAGGCAAGACACCCGATCAGGGACTCTTGTGGAAGAATGCTATGGTCTAAAGGGCCAGCATCAGATGGGCAGACTTTTGCAGAGAAATCCACAAGAAAAGTTTACAAGTCTGGTTCATGTGGGAAGCAGGGCAAGGACAGGATAGGCTATTTGTTTGCAACTGACATCAAATCCTTATATACAACAGGGCAAAAGCATGTTGAAACTCGTGTTTCTTCTTTCTGCTTTTCCAATTATGAAATCAATCTATAAATGAAAAAAGGTGAGGAGAATGCAAGAGCCATTTCAGATAAATTTTAGTCTTTAAGCTCAGCTTTTCTTTCCCAGCATAGTAGAAAAGCTTGCAGATGGACACAAATAAATACCGACACCAGTCTTTTGAGCAATAACATATGCAGTAGATACCCTGGGGGTCTCTAAAGGGATCCTTTTCGAGTAAATATTCAACGAAGTTGGGGGAGACAGCGTGGAAATGATACTGTAGACTTGTAACCATGTCATTGTTCTAGGCAACATAGGTTGATCATGAAAAAGGATGATTCTGGAACACTCATTACATCACCAAAATAAGTTATTGCCAAGATCATGAAAGATGAGTCAGGCTAACGGAAACACCACTTTCCCATGCAGCGCCTCCATGTCCATCAGATACAGTTTCCCACTTGAACTGACATTGTCCTGCAGGCCCACACCTGATGCGGACAGTGTAAGTTAGAAAAATGTTCCCCTTCCTTTCGGCAGAAGCAATCTTCTATCAGAGTGCTGGCTGGACCTCAGCTCGCACTGACTGCCTTGGGCCAGATGCCCTTGGTCAGGGCAGAGACTCGGTAATGCCAACCTAGGATGGGGTGACATCTTGAGTAAGGCCTTTGGAGTCAGACAGGCTTGGATTAACTCCACATCTATCCCTACCAGCTCTGTGCTGGTATCCCTCCCAGAGACATCTGTGCTGTATAATCGATGTAATAATGTCTTCTTCACTTTCTTGTTTGAGAAAACAGAGCTAGACCCCTAGGGCAAAAGCTCCAATAAAAAAAGGATTTTGTTTCAATGCAAGGAAAAACTTTCTTTAAAAACAATCACCTAATAAATACAGAATTTGTTGCCCCTCAAGGCAGGTCCCTGTCATGGGTGGGTTGAGGCAGATAGACCGTGGACAACTCTTGTCTGAACATTATAGTAGGACATCCTTGATCTGACATGTGCTGACCTAACTCGTAAGAGTCTAAGAAACATGAAACACACTTTTAAAAGGTGTATGAAGATGTGGTCATGGTATGAACAATGGGCTGATTCTGATTTTTACACGAGAACCCCAAGGAAGAAGTAGGAAGTGAAAAACAAGCAAACAGCTGACTAGGAAACCTGTGAGCCTGCCCTAGGTCACATTTTGCTATCAACACAATGGAATCCCTTGATGGCTGCTATGATCAAAGATACTTTACAATCGCTGGTGGGAAGGTGAAGAGACTCAGACATTCGCTACATATGTAGATTGTCTTACATAAAAAGATCCTATAAATGTAACGTTTTATTATTGTTTTCAGCAGGGACTTCAGTAAACTTGGAGTTCAGATCATGGATTTACCAACATATATAAATAAAGGCCTCAATTAATCATGTTTCTACCATAATTTTCTAAGCTTCTATAGCTTAGGCTTCAGATTAAGAGTAGACATGATGTGGGGTAGTTGGGTGGCTCAGTCGGTTAAGTGTCTGCCTCTTGGCCATGATCTTGCATTTCATGAGTTAAAGCCCCAGGTCTGGCTCTATGCTGACAGTGCAGAGCCTGCTTGGGATTCTCCGTCTTCCTCTCTCTCTGCCCCTCCCCTGCTCACTCTCTCTTGGAATGAATAATAATAAAAAAAGAATAGACATGATGTTTTGCTAAAAAGTGGAAATCTCAGGGGCTCTTGGGTGGCTTAGTTGGTTAAGTGTCTGACTTTGGCTCAGGTCATGATCTCATGGTTTGTGGGTTCGAGCCCTGCATTGGGCTCTGTGCTCACAGCTCAGAGCCTGGAGACTGCTTCAGATTCTGTGTGTGTGTCTCTCTCTCCCCCTCTGCTCCTCCACTGTTCAAGCTCTGTCTCTTTCTCTCTCTCCCAAAAATAAATAAAAACATTTTTAAAAAATTTAAAAAAAAAGAAAAGAAAAGTGGAACCAGCACTAAGGATTTCCATTTGCACATAAAATGTAAGACTAGTCATTAAAAACTAAAATCCTTCCCTCAATAAGAGTATCTATGTGTTTGAAGTTTTCATATAGTCTCAAAACATTTCAAATAACATGCTTCCTTTGAATAACAAATATTTTTAAGGGGACATAAGATTGAAAATCTAAATCTAGAAACAGCTCATTACTGGAGAAATATTCTGGGCAGAAATTACTTGTAAAAAGTATCTGTGTGTGGAAAAGTGGGTAAATAATTTACGAAGTGGATTTGCATTCCCTGACCTAGCCATGGTATAATTTTGCACATCATTTTTTCTCAAAGTCTATAAAACTAATAATGAGTAAGCTATATTCTTAAAATCTAAAAATTCTTTAACAAGCTTTATCTTATTTATTCTTTGCAGCAGAGAGTTAGGGAATGTAGGTACCTTTGACAGAACTGAAGTCTGTGCACAGCTACAAAATCATGAAAGCATGAACTTGGCAAAGGTGTATGGGATCCCATTTTTCTTGTCTTCACAAATGAAGAAATTGGGTTAGATTAGATGTTCAATATGAACATCTTTTGTCTTTTGATAAGCTTTAAAAATTTTTAGAACACTTCTAGATTTACCAAAACATTTTCAAAGATAGTACAGAGAGTTCCCTGTACCCTTACCCAATGTCCTCTGTTGTTAACATCTGAAATGACTATGGCACATTTGTCACAACACAGAAAGCAACATTAGTACATTGCTATTCATTAGCTTTCGCATTTTATTTGGATTTCACTAGTGTCTCCTGAGTGCTATTCTTCTGCTCCAGAATCCCATCCAGAACATCCCATTGCATTTAGTTGCCACATGTCCTTTGTCCTCTCTGGTCAGCAATAAGTTCTCAGACTTTCCGTGTTTCCAATGACCTTGACAATTTTAAGCAGTACTGGCCAAGTGTTTTGTAGAATATCCCTCAGTTCAGATTTGTCTTCTATTTTCCTTCTATTTTCTATCTATTTTATAGATTTGAGGAGGAAGACAATGAAGTGAATTCTTCTGTGCTCATGTGAAAGCTTCTGTGCCCTAGATGGCCTAGAACATATGAACTTGGCCACCTCCTTCTTGTGATCCCTCCCTTTCTGCCTCCTTCCCCTCCCATCCTCCTTCCCTTCCCCTCCCCCCTTCTTCCATTCTTGTGTTTCTTTCCTTCTTTCTTTTTCTTCATTATCAACAACAATGGGACATACCATGTACCACTTACTGTGAAACTTTCTGATTTTTCACTTAAAAATAGAATATACATCTGTTTTAGTCAATATAGTCCTTTCAAACTACACTGTATCCTAAAGTATAAACTTATCATTTGCTGAACCTGTAATCTATTAATAAGCATGTGTGTTCGCTTTTCTCTCCCTTTCATTTCTTTTTTAATCTTTCTTCTTTTTTTCTTCTTTCTTTGAGCAGGGAGGGCTGTCACATGAATTTTGTTGCAGTAAATTCCTGTGTATAGATAGCTATATGAGCTAGGTCTCCAAAATGAGATTTTAATTATTATTTTGAAAACAGAATACCTTTAGAAGTTTGGTAGGAGGGGACAGAGCCAGCACCTTCCTAAGAGACTATCCCTCAATCGGAGAAAAATGGTGCACTCTACGTTCATGTGCATAGGTGGCTATTATTTCAGCAGCAGGGTATCTACCCTATGACATAATGAGATCCTTCAAGGGTTTTACTATGTTATTACCATTATTACTGCCTCTTGAAACTTAACCTTATCATATTTTTATATTAGGTGTAAATGTGAGGTGGGCAGTGATAAAATCAATTTAGTAATAACTGTAATTATTAATGGTAACTATTATTCATTGTTCATTATAATCACTCATGATTTTATTATTCAGATAAATCTAATATCATGCAGATTTTAGTGCTGTGCATATTATGTGGAGATTAAATATGGGTCTCTTAAATTCCAGGTGGCTAGGTGCCCTGCGTTCTGAATTATCTCTGAACTCTGAGAGACGGTCTGATCTATTCCATTACAGGGACTTGCCCCCTGCAAGCCTAGAAATGGATGTTGCATTCCTATGAAGGTTTAGAAAACGAAGTCTTACAAAATTGTTTAAAGTTAGTATCTATTTCCCTTTCACTGTATAACAATCTGTGAATTTGGAAATTTGGAATTGGGGCTTGTAAATCAAATGCTATACTGAAAGCACCAGTTATGGGAATGTAAACCTTGAGCATTTTTGTAAAGGAAACTTTGAACCATGGACACTCATTTATAGAATGATATGTTTTAAGAATCTGGAGTGTGTTTAAAATCACATCCTTTAGAGGATTACAAACACAGTTGGAAATATTAAACCTATGTAAGCTAGAAGCCACATCCCTGGTGAGAAGAGAGCATGCACCTTTCCCGCAAACAGACTCTTATCTCTCCCTATTTGCCAGGTAAGTAGACCCATGACCTCACCACTGACTTTCCCCGTAGCTTCTGAACCAGGCTTTCTGGTCTACCGATTTCCTTTCGACGTGTGCTCAGGTCAGATAAACTATGAACTGGGCTGTCCTAACTGAGCTCCCAGCAAGATGAAAGAGCAGAGGTCTCACACACGCCAATGTGCTCTACGGAAATGGAGGCGGGACCCCTCACTTTGGTCCAGACAACCTTCTGCTCTGATTCTTATCAGAATTGCAAGTGGCTCAGTTGGCGCAGTTGAATGTGTTTAATGATGGGGTGAAATCCTGCAGTTCAAACAGTGCACAGATAAAATATTTCCATGGGGTTTATTACTTGTGACAGGCCCCGCGTGACGTGATCCGGTCACTGTCAGTGTGGTCAAAATGGCGCTTCCTTCTGCTCTCACCAGGACCAGTGCATCCATGTAATTCATCATACCAGCTATCAAAGAACGTGTCAGAGAAAGTGGAAAGACCAACAAAAGCACATTCGTACTCTTTGTAGCCACATCTCTATCACCCGTTATTAAATCAATTATTAAAGCTCAGTTTAGAGTAAGTTTCTCTGGATGGATTAGCTCTTTTATCACCTGGCAATTGTCATCTGGGCCTTCCTTAACTCCTTGCTAGTTAAACCTTTTCAGCTCCCTTAAAAGAGAATATATATATACTGATGAGGTAAAATAAAGTAAAATAGAATAAAATAGGCTAAAATAAAATCAGAGTGAAGTCTGATACCTAACACAGAGGAAATGTTTGATGATCTGTCTTAAAATAAATATCATAAATATGCACTACCCACTAGCTTAACCAGCACAAATAAAGTATGAAGGCCATGTTAAAAATAGTGCTGATTTATTCTCTCTATATACCAGGCAACATTCCTCCATGGGTAAATTATTAGTACCTATTGAAAAAGCTCTTCTCTCTTAATTTAATTTATTCCACTCAGTAACACTTATTCAACAAAAATTTCTTTAAAGGAGAACCTACCACAGAGGCAATATTGCATATTATCTTAGAAAATGGGTTGTGAAAGCAAATTGTTTGAGTCAAAACTACTTTCTTTTTTCCTGTTTATGTGGACAAGGTACATAAACCCCTCTGCCCATCAGTTTTCTCCTCTGTGAACTGTGGATGGAAACTGCAACTCACTTTAGGGTCAAGTTAAAGATTAAATACGTTAATACAGGTAGAGTGCCCAGAACAGTGCTTCACACAGAAAGGAAGTTCAATATATGTTAACCAAAATTATTACAGGCCAGAATCAGGGCACAGTGCTGGCGAGGATCAAGACAAGTGAAACTATGAATTCTCAATCATTAGGAAAGCCTGAATTAGGACTGCCTGGGTGGCTCAGTTGGTTAAGCATCCAACTCTTGGTTTTGGCTCAGGTCATGATATCATGTTTCATGAGTTTGAGCCTCAAGTTGAGTTTTGCACTGACAGCATGGAGCCTGCTTGTGATATTCTCTTTCTCTTTCTCTTTCTCTCCATCTCTTTCTGTGGTTTCCCCCTCTTGCGCATGCACACAAACTCTTTTTCCCTCAAAATAAATAAGCAAATAAATAAAGCCTGAATTGGTAGTAAAAATATGATCCACACATAATGTGCTTGGTCAGAAAAGAGGAAGAAAATTCTGTACCACGGTATTGTCTGAAAAACGCTGCCATGATCATCTTGCCTCAACACAATGGGAATTACGTTTAAAGTGTTTATCAGGTGTGGTTTTGAGTAAGTGCATGGGAGATATGGGTGCCTCTCAGCATGTTGGCCAGAAGACTATTTCAGATGTGTGGTTTCTTGAGCTAAAGGACTTGACATAATTGGAAATTGAGCATTATGAATACCTTAAACAGAATCGTTCCACATTTCTAGTGACATAAACTTTTCACTAGACAAGATAGATCTGTGAGCAATGGACCCTTTGTTTTTGATAACAGAGAGGGTAAAAAGACAATAAAATGGCTGAGCCATTGGTCTTCTCTGTCCTTCTGCCTGAGACCCACTGTATGTGCCCCACTCTGCAGGACACTTGGCTGAGACAGCCTGTCGCTGGGTAAGCCATTGTCCCTCCGCTGTCGGCATGCATATCCGTTTTGGAAATCATGTCCACTGACAGAATATGGTACCAAGGGTCTCAAGTTGGAGAAAAGGAGGTGAAGTTTCCTGCTTCCTTCTCTGGCCACGGCTCCGAGTTAATGGGCTTCTGCACTGCCTGTTTGCTCCATTTGTTTTATTCTTCAAATTCTGAAATTGGGAAAGAGGAGCAAAATGCATAGTTCCAAGAGGACTTTGAGATGCCAAGGCCACACTGATGTGTTATTCATAGGAATCCAAGAATCTCTATGACCCTGGTTGGCAGGTCAAATCCACTGGGTGTGAAATGAGTGTAGGAAAGGATGGCATGCTGCCCAGTGTACTGATTGCCTCTTTTTTAAACTATTTTTTAAAGTAAGGGGCTTGGGCTCAGGACCCCAAGGTCAAGAATCGCATGCTCCACTGACAGCCTGCCAGGTGCCCCTGGGATTGCCTTTGGAGTTATAGACCACTTGTCAAGAATTAGCCTGTACCTCCTTCAATGTTGATATAATTGTGCATCCTTTGATCAAAGGACTTGTTTTCTGATTTCTCTTGCTTTATCACTGATGTACCTCCCAAAATGCCAAAGGCCAACCTCAATTATGGTAGACTACATTTAGTTGGGGAAAATCAGGAATGACTTCATAAGGAGGTACATTTGGTCCAGTTCTTAAAAATAAAATCAGGACTGTCCCAAGAAGATATGGGAGGTATCCCCATGGTAAGTACATAGAAGAGTATGAGAAAGCCCAGGAGAGGGGAGCAAGTCACTGGGACCAGGACAATGATGCGCTCTTACTGGATGATCTGGGTGTCACAGTGGCCAAAGATCACCAGGTGGGAAGAGGTAGTTACTGACTAAGAAAGGTTCTACACAAAAAGGAAAAGTCCTCTACAATCTGTGTGTTCATGTGCATGTGCGCGCGTGCACACACACACTCACACACACACACACACGGTCTAATAAAAAAACAGTTAATTTCTTCATTGGTAACCAGCAACACCTTCCATCAGCAGTGACTGAGGAATGCCCCTGGCCTCTTTCTCTCCCAGGATGACCCCGCACTCTCCCATCTTCATCTCACGTGACCCATGTACTTGGGGTTCATTCAAATCTAAATGGTCACTTCTTGCATCGGGCTCATAATGGCCATAGACACTTTTCAGTTTCTCTAGTAACTGTCATTCAGTTGTTTTAAGCACAGAATTACCTTTAACTGTGATTTCATCATAAAAACAAATTTTCCAATACAACTACATCCCTACTCCCTTCTCCAGATCTTCCTATGAGTTCCCATCTCATTCAGCTTGTGGATGACAGACTGTGGCACTACTTGGCCTCCATACCCTCATAAGCATATTCGATAATCTCTCTCTCTATCTCCATATATATATATTGGCTATATTTCTCTTGAGAACCCTAATTAACACACAACTCAAATGTCCCTTCCTTTACAAAATAGAAAATAGCTCTCATCATCCCACTGAGCTCCACTAATGTTCCACAGCGCTTATCATAACTGACCTTTTTTATTTGTTGATTTTCTCGCTCTCTCTGCCTCTCAGGCAATATATCCTAAGACAAGGATTGCAGATTAGTGTCACATTTTCTAATCTGAGCATATGCTCATGGGCCCTCAGGTTAGCTGGACTTACATTTTTTAATGTTTACTTTTGAAAGAGACAGAGAGAGAGAGAATGGCAGAGAGAGGGAGACAGAAGATCTGAAGCAGGCTCCATGATGAAAGCTCAGAGCCTGATGCAAGGCTCAAACTCATGAACTGCAAGATCATGACCTGAGCCAAAGTTGGACGCTTTGCCAACTGAGCTACCCAGGTGCCTTGGACTTAACATTTTGTACCCACTATGAAATAGTATTTCCTTGATATTGATTTTCTGAGTACAGATTTTCATGACCTAATTATGTTTAGGAGCCCCCCCCCATAGAATAACCACTTCCTGAGGACAGATGCCCTTTCCATGGCAATATGCCTAGCATAAAAAATTATGTCTTGGTACCTAATAGGTGCTCACTATATATCGGTTGAATGAGTAAATTTAGGAAGACTTTTCACCTTTGCAAGTTTTCCTATTAAAGGTCTTGAAAAATCAACAAAAGAAACTTGCTTCACTTTGTTTAATTCAGTCTCCACCCTGGTGTTTTTATGGAACCTACTTTGGGAAGCCCTTCTACAAGATATCTTCTTTGATCATTCAAGCGCTCTGGGAGAGAAGGAGGGGATCGTAGCACTGTTGATAGTGGGCTTTGCTTCCTGTTTTCAAGATGTTGAAAAGCATAGAATGGTGTATGAGGAGGCACTTGGGGATTTTTCCTGGACAGCAAACAGCTCTTACAAAACAACAATTTGATGAGCTCAGTGCAAATGAATCGGAAACATATGGATTCCATTTCCCTTGAAACACACGTGGCTTTAACAATTAAACACCACAGCGATTAGTAGAGGAAAGAATACACAACAGGGATTTGATGGAGTCCAAACATTTGAAAACACGTCTGAGGTCCTCCCTGAGCCCCAGATGGGGTCATTCCCACAGAACACATGGGGTCCTAGCTGCACTGGCTTCAGCACACTGCTTCCTTTTCCAACTGCAACCTGCCAGGCACATTAGTAGTTACTGTCCCTGTCAGGGACAGATGGCTTTTTTTTTTTCTTAAAGATAATGGTTGGGGTAGAATTATGATTTTTTTTTTTGGTTATACGTTCCCGTTTGTTAGACTGATGAGATGCATGAAAAGACAAAGTGTCTGAGTGTGTATGTGTGTGTGTGTGTGTGTGTATGTGCGTGTTCTGTGGTAATGCTCTCCAAGGAACTCAGATCTCTCCAAAGACATTACCACATTCATTTTTATTGTTTGTGCCCAAGAGGCCTATGTGATTATTTCAGTTTCACATACAGAGAAGGAACTGAAGAAAGATGTGGCCAAGATCACACCGTTGGCTGAGGACTGGCCGGATAAGAGCCAACCTCTCCAGCCTGAGGCCCACAGATCTCTCTCTCCAGCACCATGTGCAGCCAGATTAATAAGGCCATGGACAGCATTACGATATCTTAACTGAAAATTGGGTCTCCTAAGGGGAATTCTGGCTTTTTCCAATGAAGCTCTAGTGCTGGTGAGGAGGATGCAATTAATTTTTCCCTCATGAGTAAAATTATTACATAAACTATCTCAGCAGCCCCCAGGGCCAGAGACAAGACATTGAGTCATATGTCCCTGAAGCTGAGCCTTCCATCAGACAGCTCAGAGCCAAAATGAAAACCCAAAAGGCCATACTATTGTGAGCCACTGTCTTACCTGAATGGGTGAGGCGGTTTCCTAATCAGCTCACGCCCTGGTGGGGGGAGGGAGGCTTGCCCTCTTCCCACCTCATTTCAAAGGTCTGGCAAATGAGTTCTTTTTACACCCAGAAGGATACATCTATAGGAACTAATATTTTGAGGGTTTTTTTATATCAAATTCATCTTTCTCAAATTTTTTTTTCTTTCATGATTCTTGAGCAAAATATTTTAAAGTTCGAGAAAAATTCACAGGCGATCCACACGAGGGGTTTCCAGTCCAGGTTGAGCCTCTCATGGGACAGGCTTTAATGGAAACACACAGGTGGGTGGACGCACACACGTGTGTGCACAGACACAGGCGCATGCCCATGGTGCTGAGATGCCTGCCCGGACCTGTGCAGTTTCTCAAAGGTCCCCAGTGATTCCGACGGGCAGCAGAGAGCAAGCACCGACCTACAGCAGCCCCAACCCTGTCTCCCAGAGGGCGAAGCAGCCTTACCACACTCTCCGCCATTGCCTTTTGTGTACGCAGATTCCTTCACTCCAAACACGCATGTGCTGGGGCACCTGTTTTAGAATATTTGTTTCCATCAGGTATGTTAGGACATACAGCAATGGCAATGATGCTCAGAAAGGAAGAAGTGTATAGTCCCAGATCCCTAAATAAAGAGAAGGCATAGCACATGGCATGGGGCCACCCGGGGAAGCACCAGGGCCAGCCAGGAGGAGGCACTGGGAGTGAGTGCATCTGGAGTGAGGGCAGCGGGGAAGGGGGAAGGGTTGGCAAAAGTCTTTATTTCACTGGAAGGAATGGGAGAAGCTAAATAAGCAAAAACTGAGCAGGTTTGGGGATTTGATTGGTTTTCATATCCAAGTCATATTCTCAAGCAAGTTCATTTTAGCTAGGTGAGGGAGCCCCTCCCCAAGTCCACCGAGTCCCGGAAGGAAAAAGCAATCATCAAAAACAGAACAAGATTAACCCGTGATGAATACAGTATCACCTTAGCCATCTGAATGCTAAACGTGAATCACAAGGATAAAATAGTGATAAAAGCTTTTGACTATATGTCTCCATCTTATACACAATGTTCGGGTTGTCATTTCTCTTTTGATCTTCCTGGAAAATCTGGTAGGTCTGTGATAATCCCGTCATTTCTCAAGACGTGACACTGTTTCCCCACAGCAGAGTCAGGACGGCAAACTGCGTCTTGGGGCTCCTGGCCCCCAGCTCCACGGAGCCACCCAGAACGGGAGCCTGGGTTCTTCGGCGAAGAGCTGCTGTCCACAGAGGCGCAGGTGCTGATCTCTCACGTCGGCAGGTAAAGCGGGCCTGGGCTCACACAGCAGTGAGCGTTCCGCTTCTCGGAACGGGAGAATGTTCTCCCCGTGTTACAGGTCGGATGTGTGTGTTTTCTTGAAGAACATAATTAGAAAGGGGGTCTATATATCACGTCTAAAGTACCGGCGGGCCAGCCACAGAGACGGCTGTAGGTTTCCACAGACAAGACAGGGTGCCTCGGCCAGCAAAGGGACATGGTGTCGTGTCATCGTCGGTGACGTATGTGCACTTCGGTGGGGAGAAATGCATCCATAGCTGCAGATCCTTCTTTACAGTCGTTCTGTAGCTATAAGGACATCAAACAAACATTGAGACAGAGGGCCCTTTAACCAGCTTCTCAGAGGCTGTGAATCAAGTCAGAAAGTAATTCAACCCTCGCTCTCAAGGTGCAAGGGAAAGGAAGAAAAACGGTTTCTTTAGATTCGATCCTCCCCGCAGAACCATTTGTCAGTTTCCTCTGCGAGTCTGCGTCAACCCCTTCCGGACCGCTTGCTCTCTGTGCAACGTGTCCTCAAGGCAGTGCGTGGGTGGCTGTGGGGGCATGAAGGGCGGTGAGCACCGAGCTCCTTTAGCTCCCTGTGCTCCCGAGGGGCCCTGAGCATTTCTTTCCTGGGCCACTTTCCCATACCGTTTAAATAACTGGTTTACAGGAGTTGGACTCCTTGAAATGCACATGGGGTCCTTACTGAGCAAGAAACAAATTCACATGACAACTTTGCCCAGGACATCAGTGCAAGTGATCTGGAATGTGCAGATTATCAGAGTATGCATGTGCACAAAACTCAGTGGTTTGGACTGGCCGTGCGCATGATTCCGCAGGTGGGGGGACTTCAGGGGCGGGAAAGGAACTAGTAATACAGCAACTCAAATACTGTCACTTGCTGTTTTTTTTAAGTTTTAATTATTAGTATTTATTTTGAGAAGGAGAGAGAGAGAATGGGAGTGGAGGAGGGGCAGAGAGAGAGGGAGGGAGAGAGAATTCCAAGCAGCCTTCGCAATGTCAGTGCAGAGCCCCGCAGGGCTCAAACTCACCAACCATGCAGTCATGACCTGAGCAGAAGTCCCATGCTCAACCCAGTGAGCCGCCCAGGCACCCCTGCTTGACATTTAAAGCAGTGAGGTGAAAGGGTGCCTGGGTGGCTCAGTTGGTTAAGCTTCTGACTTTGGCTCATGGTTTGTGAGGTTGAGCTCCACGTCAGTCTGAAGCCTGCTTCAGATTCTGTGTCACCCTCTCTTTCTGCCCTCTCCCACTCACTCTCTCTCTCTCTAAAAAATAAATCAACGTTAAAAAACTCAGAACAGTGAGGTGGAGAGATGAGGTCACTCATGCACGTCATAGCACCGGGGAGGTGTCAGGGCTCCGTCCGGACGAGGACTTGGGTTTCCCGTCTCTACACCAGCCTTCTTTCTTTCCCTGACGTGCCACATGCCTGTGGCTCACGTGTGTGTTTCACCAGCTGGAAGTTTTTAGATGCGTGTTTTTCAGGGTTTACTAATTTTAGTCCACACACAAACACACGTTGTAAAGTGCTAAGCAACACCGGATGTTTTATTACAAACCAGTATTACCACAGAAGAGACTCGTTCTGATACACTTACAGCTGCCTTCTATCAATAAAAGTCTTATCTTGCACAGTGTCCTGCTTAGAGACCAGAGTCTCGTGTTGAACAAGCACAGAATGGCTTTAGGGACGGGCCTGAGGACGCTCCTATTTCACACTCACGGATAAGGGAGACAGCGGGCAGACACCTCCAGCAATTCCACATCCCTTACAGCACAATGACTCTCCCTTCACCATAGCCCCAATGGAGAAAAAGGAAAATGCTGCATTCTCTTCCTTGTGAATCAATTTCGAATTAGAGGGGTGCCCAGGTGGCTCAGTCGGTTAGGCCTCCGATTCTTGGTTTCATCTCAGATCATGATCTCATGGTTCATGAGATCAATCCTCCCATTGGGCTCTGCACTGATGGTGCAGAACTTGCTTGAGATTCTCTCCCTCTCTTGCCCCTCCCCTGCTCATGCTTGCTCTCTCTCTCTCTCTCTCTCTCTCTCTCTCTCTCTCTCTCTCCCCTTTCTCTGTCACTCAAAATAAATAAATAAATAAACTTTAAAAAGAACAATTCTAATCTGAGAGAACAAGATGTTGACATACTCCACTCAGATAGGTCCATAAAGCTTGAAGGAAATTGCTGAATTGCAGGTGCTAAGGAGTTCTGCCCGTCTTTCTTCGTGGAGAGAGAGCAGTGTTTTTTCTATCCTGCCTTCCCACTACCCAGGCTTCTTATGGTGTATCCACTCAGCTCTGGGACTCCATTCCACCTCTTTGTCCACAACAATTCCAGATTGTGTATTTCTTGAGACATATCCTGCCTCCCTTTTGCCTCTCCGCTCACTGCTCTCTCCTCTCACACACATCAGAGAACACATACGGCTCATTATTAATGGAGGGGGCAATCTTGGATTCCCAATCACACCTTTTCATATAAGAATGAAAAAGAATATCCATTACTTCTCTGTCACTGGTGACTTTCAGTCCACTTGGGGGAAAAATCGTTCCTGTCCGTCATTGAATGGGATTCCAAGGTTGTGCTTTCTGGAAACATTCACAAGTCATAGTACAGAGGAGATAATCTTTGTTAGATTTTCCTAGAACCATCACAGCTAAGAAAAGAAGCAAAACATGGGACACTGGGGTGGCTCAGTTGGTTAAGTGTCTGACTTTGACTCAGGTCATGATCTCAGGGCTCATGAGTTCAAGCCCTGTGTTGGGCTCTGTGCTGACAACTCAAAGCCTGGAGCCTGCTTAAGATTCTGTGTCTCCTTTTTTCTCTGCCCCTCTCCTGATCACACTCTGTCTCTCTCCCTCTCAAAAATAAATAGACATTTAAAAAATCAAAAACAGAAGAAAAAAAAACACTTGGAACCCTTGCATATTGTGGATAGGAATGCAAAATGGTGCAACCACTATGGAAAACAGTATGGAGTTTTCTCAAAAACTGCAAAATAGTGCTCCCTGTGATCCAGAAATCTTACTTCTAGGTATTCATCTAAAAGAACTGAAATCAGGATCTTGAAGAGATATCAACACTCCTGTGTTCATTGCAGCACTGATCACCAGCCGAGAGGTGGAAGGAACCTGAATGTCCACTGATAAATGAGTCGATGAAGAAAACGTGTTGTAGAACACAGTCAAATTATGTCACATGCAACAACATGGATGGACCTTGAGGACATTATGCCACGTGAAATAAGCCAGTCACAAAAGACATGTCCTGGACTCCACTTAGATGAAGTATTTAAAATAGCCAAACCTACAGAATTAAAGAATGAAATGGTGGCTGCAAGGGGCTGGAGGAGAGAGACAGAGGGAGATACCATCAAGTAGAATGAAGTCAAACAAGATGAACAGGCTCTAGAGATCAGTGGTAGAACTGTGCTCCTGCAGGCAACAATAATGTACACTAAACATGTGTTAAAGTGGTAAATACCACATTACGTGGCCTTTCCACAATAAAATAAAATAAAATAAAATAAATGAACTCTAAATTGCCCCCCTCTTCGCCCCTATTCTTTTTTCTTTTTTAAAAAAATATTTATTTATTAGTGTGTGAGGGAGAGAGCATATGTAGGAGCAGGGGAGGGGCAGAGAGAGGGAGGGAGAGAGGGAATCCCAAGCAGGATCTGCACCATCAGCACAGAACCTGACATGGGGCTGGAACTCACAAACCATGGGCTCATGACCTGAACTGAAATCAAGAGTCAGATGCTTAACCACCTGAGCCACTCAGGCGCTCCCCCCCCTTTTTTTGCCTTTGTCCAAATTTTTATTTAAATTCAAGTTAGTTAACAACATACAGTGTAATATTAGTACAATTTAGTGCTTTAACATTTCCATACAACACCCTGTGCTCATCACAAGAGCATCCTTAATCCCCATCAGCTATTTCCCCCAAATCCTTGTACCCAACAGTTTGTTCTTTAGTTGAGTCTGTTTCCTCAAGGTTTGCATCTCCTTTTTTTTCCCCCGTGTTCATCTGTTTTGTTACTTAAATTCTTTTATCTACTCACTTCTGCTGACTCCAGGCCATCACCCCTCTACTGAATTCTCACAAAGCTCCATTTCCCTTCTCTTATTAAATACTGACATGCATGATGGTTCTTGGATGGGCCCAAAGGCTTGGGAGTCAAAGGACACAACTTCTTCTCCAACTTTTGCCAACCTGCATTAAACACTTGACTTTTACTTGCTTCAGATTCTCTCTATAGAAAGTGTCTGCACGAGGCGGTCCTGCTGAGGCAGCCAACAAGTTTGAGGTGTCCGTCAGGAGACAGCGAAGAGCCGAAGGAAGACTTTCCCTTCCTGTGGCTACACGGCCATGACCAAATAATCAGACACACATTTTCTGTTTCCTGAAACATCTTGAGATGTGTGTGTCCTTGTACTTTAATGTCCTGTTTATAGAAAGCAATATTTATCCATTAATATTTGTCTGTCAGTGTTTTGTAAAATGACAGACTCATGTTAATTTCCTATCAAAATTTCAGAAATCTTTGAGATAGATATTAAGTCATTTAAAGCAGCTACTCTCTTCATAAAAGCCTTATTAAAACAGTCTACTAATACATTATTGGACCTCTATTTTATTACACATAAAAGACCTTTGATTTGGCTCTATTTGGAAGGCATAGGTATTATTGATTTATACTTCATAATCATTTTTTCCAGTGACATTGCCAATATGTAATTTTGTCCAAAGCTATTTGCAATTTTAACAGACATTGAAGGCATTACAAGCAAAACGTTGTGATGCAACCCTCTGTGTGTGAGACAGGAATTCCGGCAGGGTCCCACGGCCACCTTCTTATGCAGAAATCAATCTGCACAATGGTCTTTCACTGCTGACCTTCCCTAACTGCCTTCTCACCACTTAGCCCTTCCTCCAAGTGAGCCTGCTTTCACTGTCCACACTTCTGTCCTCTACATAAACATTGAGACTCATCTGTGACTGTCTTGCTCTTTCTTCTTTTAATATTAGACACTAACAATGTTAGGCTTTGACACTTCCCTTTCAGTTCTATTCTTTCATTCATTCATTCAATAAATAATTATTGGGCACTTTCTCTGTGCCAGACCCTAAATCTGGCTCCAGGATACTCTATAGAATAGTCTAGAGCTCACTTGTGAATTGCCTTCTGGGATGGTGGGCTTTGAACAGGAATTTATTACAATACCAGCAGAATTCATCCTACCACATCATTACAGCACAGTTTCATCATTATTAGTGAAATATGACCGTTTCTATATGATTCATTTTATTAGTTCATTATAAATACAATTAACAATATCACAATATCACCTTTACTAAATAAAATACCTGTAAAAGTCCAATGACTGAACTACTAACAAGACATAAAGATGTCTGTAGGTACAGACAGTATAGAGGTTCTGGAAGGTGCAAGAAAGTTGTGTCAAATGTCTTTCCTTAAAAGTTGTTGATGATTATTCAAAAGACATACATTTCTTTTCAGCAAATGGCTTTCTTTTGAACAGGAAATAAAAAAGAAAACCGTATTTGGATCAGATGGAACCAGAGGTAGGTATGGTAGAAGAATTGCAGTCAACCTCATAGCAACACACAGTTTTGACCTCTATTTCTACGGGTTACTGTTCCATTTTGATTGTGGCTTGCTGACTTGGCATGCCTAGAACGTGGACGTGATCTGTTCTCATGCCCGATTTGCCTCCTCTTCCCTCCACTCTCAGTTCTTCTTCATCACCAGAGTATCTCACACTGCTCTGGCAATCTGTGATCTTCCCTCTAATATTTTATTAGCATTTCCTCTATGATTTCTCAGGGTTCTTGAGTCAATTTTTCCACACATCTGAGATCTTGGTTGAGGAAATAGATGCACAGGGACCTTTTGGCATCTTGTAGATTGTTATCATCAACCAGTCATCTGTTCATACCAGCAATCTGCAAGAAACATGGTGTCATTTTCATATACTCCCTGGAAGTTTGCTGTGCCTGGACACATGACATTATATAACCACATGACAATTACACCTAGCTCGACCTGAGGGAAATATGTATCACTGTCCCCAAGGGAAGATAGTAATAAACCCATAATCATGTCCAAGGAAGTAACATATAGAATATTAAGTAGATAAGCATTTTCTGGTAAATACGTCATTTCTGGAATTGCAGAGTAGATTAGTTTTTTAAAAAGTTTTATTTGTTTATTTTGAGAGAGAGAGAGAGAGAGAGAGAGAGAGAGAGAGAGAGAGAGAGAGAGAGAGAGAGAACCCCAAGCAGACTCCATGTTGTCAATGCATAGCCCAACTTGGGGCTCAATCCCATGAACTGTGAGATCACGACCTGAGCAGAATTCAAAAGTTGGATGCTTGGGGCACCTGAGTGGCTCAGTTGGTTAAGCATCTGACTTCAGCTTAGGCCATAATCTCACAGTCTGTGAGTTCAAGCACTGTGTTTGGCTCTGTGCTGACAGCTTGGAGCCTGGAGCCTACTTCAGATCCTGTGTCTCCCTCTCTCCCTGCCCTTCCCCCTGCACCCCTCTTTTTCTCTCAATAATAAATAAACATTAAATTTTTTTTAAAGAACCTGAGGCTTAACTGACTAAGTGAAGTATTCTTTGCTCAAGATGTAAAGAGAAGGGGAGAAGGAAGCATGATGAGGTGGAAAGGGGTGGGATTTGGAGATAGACTGGTAGAGATTTACATTTGTTTTGTTTCTTGCTCATATTAATGCTTGACTCACTCAGCTTCAACTTCTTTACCTGTAAAAAGAATAACAATAAATAACAAAGGCACCCCATTAGTGCTTGCTTCTATTCTTTTTCTCCCTCTGAGCGGGGGAAACAAGCACCCAACATGTGTTTAAAAGATGCACCACTCAACACATAAGACAGGAAAAATTTCAAGTACCAGATTTGAGATTGATGTATTGAGGGGATGGAGATTATTAAATTTTCTTGTTCAGAGGAGACATAATTAACATGATTGGTTTGGAATTTTTTTCATGCCAAATTCACTTTAGTCCTTAAGTAATATCGTGCAAATTATTGGCAAGTTGCTTCATGTTCATGCTTAATAAGAAGAAAAAATCTGTTTTTTATACTTAAATGCCTATTTCGTTCCATTTGGGCCATTTCCTTTGAACCAAATGCAAATGAGTAAGGGTTGCAGCTACTTTATAATCTCCCTTTAATCAAATCACTACAAAGCATCAGCCCACTGGGTGAGGGGTGACATAAATCATATTAACTCCATTCTGTGTTTCATTAAAGGATTTAGTATTTTTATGAACCAGAATATCTGGGTCAACACCATGGAAACTTCGATCCAATTCCAGTCTTATGGATTCAGTGATCTGTAGACCACTGGATGGGATGAAAAGGTAGTGCCGGCTCCCCCACCGTTCTGGCTTCATGAATACGTGGTTACTTTCCAAGAATTCAGGAGTGTGGAAGGGGCGTGTGGGTCCTGGCCCCAGAACGCTAAGGGCAAGTCCAGATTTCATACAATGGCTTGGATGCCTGATAATCTCTGCACTCCTTTTCCCCACACAGTTGACATACTTCTACAATTTCTCGATTTGCCCATTCTCACAATGATCCAAAAAGACGGAGTTGATGGTACAAATACCCAGTGAACAATACCACCTAAATATCCCTTTTCACTTAATACTGTTTTCCATTGGAGAATTTATTTTTTATTTTTTATTCGTAAAAGATGAATAAACTATGACAGCCCAAGCCTGCAAATTTTCCTGTATTTCTACACTTGAGGCCCTTCTGTATAATATCTAAATATTTGTATTTTGCTCTGAAATGGCAGGCCCCAGAACGTTCCTATAATATTCATGAGAACACAGAAAGTGTTAGGAGAAGGGCCTTTGCCTCCTGAAGAAGGATAATGAGCAAAGCTGGGACGAAAGATCAGGCCCGAAGTTTTCAGAGGTTTCAAAAAGCTCGGTGATTATTATCACCGACTGAAGACTTTCATTGGGTCTGCACTTCCTCGTTCAGAGCGCCCGGCAGTAATTTCAGGTGGTAGTGTTCATTCTTTCTTGCTGCTGGTGGTTTGGAAATGATGGATCTTTTTTCTTCGTCAATCTCCACTCTTGATTTTCTCATAAAATTTATTCAATTATAAGCCATAGAGCTCTAGAATATGAAAACCTAGGGCACTTTATTTTTTAAAGTTTATTTTATTTATTTTGAGAGAGAGAGAGAGAGAGAGCAAGCACAGGGAAGGGGCAGAGCGAGAGGAAAAGAGAGAATCCCAAGCAGGCTCCACACTGTCAACGCAGAGCCAGACTCAAGCCTTGAACCCACAAACTGTGAGATCATGACCTGAGCAGAAATCAAGACTCAAACGCTCAACTGACTGAGCCACCCAGATGCCCCCTAGGGTACTTTTAAAGAGCTATTAGGTCAATTTCTCAGTTTTTGGTGGAAAAAATGGAATCCCTAAGTGGGGAGAAGGCTCGCCGAGGGCCCAGGGCAGAGATGAATGTAAAGCTCGAGAGAGAAATTTTCGTGGTCATGTCAGCAGACACATGCAGGCTCTTGCTGATTCTTCTCAACTTTTTGCCATGACTCATTCAAATATCTTTTAAAATGCTAAGTTGAAAATAAGAGTAGGACGAAGTTTTGCTTGCTTTATGTTGACTCCACTGAGTTTCTCCAAATCTCTAACACTTTACTTTTTATATTTTATTTTCTCCTTGATTCTAAACTTTTAAATTGAAGTTCTTCATCATTTTTCTCTCTTCCCTCTTCTTTCATAACCTGTCAAAGCCAAGCCGTCATTTGGGGCTATGTCACATGTTTTCCCATCGGTACAGAAAAATAAATGTATTCTGCCCCTCTGGATTAACTGTAAAGAAGCTAATTTTATATATAAATATGTAATTTAGCCCTAAATATATGTATCCAACCATGCTTCCTTGAGTGCAGGAATGATAATAATTTGCATGGTTCATCCGCTGAGTCGTACTTCCTAGCCTCCTCATGTGTGACCCTCTATGTATACTTAACGAATCAGTTTCTTAGCCCACGCTCCAATCAGTGATTGGCGTTCTTTAGTCCACATACCCAATTTAAATTCCACAACTTATCACTGTCCAGCTTACAGAAAGTCATTTAGGAATTGTGAACTTTCAGGTGTTCAATAAGAAAATAATAACAGTAACAGTAAACACCTTCCTGTCTGGCCCCCACGGGTTCCATGATGCAGCTCAGGATTTCCGTGTCTATATGGACAGACACACCATCCACGCCCGTGGCCCCCACCGCCAACGCGTGCACCAGTCAACTACAAAACAAGACAAAGACCCATGGGATCTATGCAAGTCACATACGGGTTTGAATTAAACCATTTTGGCCACTTTTGTATATTTCCATTTTGAAGCCAACTATGAGCCTTAGAAGGAAAAGGTGACAAGATGCCAACAATGCCTTTTAGTCCGTGTTTTGAGATATAATGGGGTCATAACTGTTAGGGCAGCCGCAGCTCTGAAGGAAGGAGACAGTTTGGCTCTAACCCCATTGTGGCAGAAAATCATCCTATTGGTTCGACCACAAATGATAAAGAATGAGGCAGGGGAAGAAAAATCTGACCCGAAAAGCTAATCAACCTAGAAACGCAGAAGCTAAAAGGCCCGGGGGAGGGATTAATGCTGCAGCCAAGCCTCTTCTTAATTTTGTTAATCAGACATTTGTCAGCACAGGGCACTTTTTGCAAGTGTTGAAAAAAAAAATCAGAGCTCCTGAATAGGGCCTGGGACACATCTTATTACTTTCACGATCACTGGGGAGCATTTCTCAAGTTGACTTCCTAAAAGGCATTTGGGCTTCTGTCTCTTGTATGAAGATAATTATTTCTGTCATGATGAATAATTTAACCACCATTCCCAACTCCCACTTGCAGACCACTCATGGCTTTCAATAAAAGGAGATACACTGCTCTGTGCCATAACAGCTTCTGTATTTTATGGACCTGGTGGAAATCAAAATGAAAGCAAAAATTTCCCCAAACCTTCTAGCCCCAAATTATTTTTGGTTGGTATCACTTGCTTTTCCCAATATAGACTCATAGAACATTGGCACTGAATGTTTCCTGAGATAACTCCAGGAGAAAATGAATGAAACTTAGAATAATTCAGCCCTATGGTCAGGGAACACAGTTACCATGAAGAATGGAGTTTTAACCCTGGGCTTACGCCCTGACAAAATAATTTACTTGGGTCTCATGCCCTCATATTCTAGGGCAAATGTCATGGAAAAGCAACGGTCTTGGCTTGGAGTTATCACCCCCGGGCTTGGTCACCTCAAGCATCTCAGGGCTTTGTTTCCTTATCTGTAAAATGGGTCTGGTGAGTGTCTTAGTTTGGAACAATCTCAATCTCAGAGAAAAGTTGTTGCTCCAGCACAAGGAACTTTTCTTGTCCTGAGCCACTTGAGAGAAAATTGTCTCCACCGTGCCGAACATGGTTGGTCCTCCATCAACCCACATACTTTAGAGTGTGTTTAGGTCACCAAAGTAGAATTCAGCCTTTTTCACCTGTTCTTTCCCAAACATCCTTTTGAGTATGAGGAGCACGTTCTGAGGCACACGTTGCTTTTAGTTGTCTTGTCACTCATTGCCTTCAATCTGGAACATTTTCTAAGTCTTCCTTTGATTTTCCACACCAGGACAACTTTGATTACTATCAGCCACTCTTTTGACAGAATAACCTCAGTTTGGTTTTTTCCTGATTTTTTTTTGATGTTATAAGTATTTACCTTTATTTTTTTAAATTTATTTTTCCATAATATTTTATTGTCAAATTGTTTTCCATACAACACCCAGTGCTCTTCCCCTTAAGTGCCCTCCACCATCACCACCACCTCTTTTCCCCCCTCCCCCTTCCCCTTCAACTCTCAGTTCATTTTCAGCATTCAGTAGTCTCTCAAGTTTTGCGTCCCACTCTCTCCCCAACTCTCTCTCCCTCCTCTGCTCCCCCGTGTTCTCCATTAGGTCTCTCCTGTTTTCTTGTTAGACCTATGAGTGCAAACATATGGTATCTGTCCTTCTCTGCCTGGCTTACTTCGCTCAGCATGACACCCTCAAGGTCCATCCACTTTCCTACAAATGGCCATACGTCATTCCCTCTCATTGCCATATATAGTACTCGTGATTAGATGCGAGTCTGTGGCAGCTTTGTCACAGAAGCGGTGCTGTGTTCCAGCTGCCTCCGATCGGGGGGTACGACTTCGATGGTGCCATTACGGTTGTTGTTAACTTCAGTCACAATGACTAAGGTGGTTTCTCCTCTTTAATGACATTTTCCCCTTCATCGTTATTACGTATTTTGTGGACAAACACTTTGAGACTATGTAAGTATCCTGTTCCTGGAAACTTCTAATTTATTCATCTATTCATATGGATGTGAATTTATGGCTTCCTCTTATTCAACGGGATATAATTCTTTTAAATCAGTCTTGATTTGGGGCACCTGGGTGGCTCTGTAGGTTAAGCATCCGACTTTGGCTCAGACCCTGATCTCACGGTTTGTAAATTCTAGCCCCGCATCAGACTCGCTGCTGTCAGCCCAGAGCCCACTTTGGATCTTTTGTGTCTCTTTATCTCTGCCTCTTCCCCACTCATGCTCTCTCTCAAAATTAAATAAACATTAAAAAATCTTTTAAAAACCTCTTCTTGATTTTGACATTCCAATTGCTCTTGATTTAACCATGTGAGAGCCCCATCAAGCTACCTGCTGTGGCCTTTAGTTATGTGTCCATCATTCTGTGACTACTTTATCACATTTTGTTTCAACAAGATACTCCAGACTCATTTGGACTTCCCCACTTCCAAATCTGAATCTGCCATTTCTCCAAGGAACCCTGGACCTTGTTAGTGGCTAATGGTATTTAGAAACAATATTGGGGCACTAGGTGGGCTCATGCATACACCCACATTTACCTGTATGTTTATTTCTATAGCCATCTCTAGACAGTACATTGAAAACCATATGTTTACACCAATGCTTGCAAGTTTAATCTATATCACAGGGGCAATTATAGTTTTTTCCATATTTGCCACTCCCTTCTCTGGTAGGGAGAAAGCTGGTTTCCACCATCGGTAATATGCTTATTCATTTGGCCAGGGCCTCAACTTATAGAAGGTCTTCCATGCTGCCTGCCCCACCCTGCACAGACCCCCCCTCCCCTTGTGTGAACCCCCACAAGCTGCCTGGGCCCCCCTCCTCCATGGAGTCCTCACCAGTTCTGGTAACTGCAGACACCATCCTTCTTCTACTCAGGTCCAACCCCTACATGGACTACACTCTTATGTGGATTCCCTAATCACCCCACTTGAGTTTCACCCTCCCCTCTAAGCCACCACACCTTTCTCCACCCCACACAGACTCTTTGCCCCACTAACCTAAAGGCTTTTGAACTGAATTTGTCTGATAACTTTTTGGTCTTGACTCCCTCTATGGATGGCTTTATGTGATGAAACAAGGTTTCATCAATGGATACTTTATAAACTATGAAAAGTTCAATGTCTTGGCTAGATAACTTCCTTCAAGATCTCAGGCTTGGTAAGCACATGTGGCTCTCTTGAAATGGGAGCATCGATGTATACCCTTCTAGTCTGGTCTCGGTGCTCTGCTTTTCACTCTATGACCCACCAGCTCTGGAGCTAAGACCTGTCCTCACAACTGCCCTCGCAGGCTCAGTCTTGGCCCAGGTCCATGATCACAGCAAACTCCCAACTTGACTATGTTCTTCCTTCTAACACTGTCCTTCAAAACAATCCCCACAAAACTCACATGGTCTTTTTCGAGGGAGGTTAGGACAAAACCAAATGCAAGATGTCGATAGTGACATTCAGTATATTCTTCCCATCCATTAGTTAAAACAAAACTGGTTTCTCTAACAAAAACCCAATGAGTTCAGTAGATCACAGAAATGGAATATTTCTTTCCCTCCACTGTGAAATCCAAAATGGCGTTCAGGTTGGGTGGGTAGCTGTTACTTGATACTAGAGTTGCCGTGGTCACAAGCACCACAACCTGGGTGACTTAAACAACTTATTGTCTCACTCTTCTGGAGTCTAAGAGCCCCAAACTGAGGTGCCAGTAAATTCACTCCTTCCAAGGGCTACAGGGAAAGATCTGTCTCAGGCTCTTCTCCTTGGCTTATAGGTGGCCACCTTCTCCCTGGGTCTTCACCTGATCTTCTATCTGTGTTTGTATCCAGCTTCCCGTTTTCCCGAAAACACCAGTCATACGGGGTTAGGACCAATTCTAACGACCTCACTTTAACTTGACTGCCTGTATCTTATCTCTGGTGTCACATTCTGAAAGCTATTAGGGGTTAGGAATTAAGCAAACTAGTTTTGGGGGAATACAATTCAGCCCATAATCTTCTCCAAGTATTGATTTAGAAACCCAGGCTTCTTCAGTCTTGTGGCTGGATTGTCTTCAGCAAGACTTCCAACTTTCCTGTGATTGGGTGAAGATGGAGAAAAGAAAACGAGCAGGGACTATGAACATTGGCAGGGCTTATGGGTCTAACCCGGAGAGAGAGCATATTGCTTGCTTTCTGTTGGCCAGAACTCAGTTACATGACAGAGAAATGGGGACTGCGAAGTGAATGTATATCCAGAAAGAATTGGTTTTGGTGAACAGTCAATGTCCTTCATCTCCTTCTCTATCCAGTATTACCCAAGAAGGACATTACTGTCAGGAAATAAAGATTAGAGTGTTGGTTGCAAGATCCTCAAATAAAAGAGAAAATAAAACATACCATTTCCCTGCACTTCTTAGGACACTCTTAATGTTTTCATGACCAACGTGTGCCCCGTAGAAAAATGATATTGAAAAAAAAACAGAAAGGGCAATGGCTGTCCCATAAGCCTGCACATTTTAGCACTTCAGATATTCTGCTCTGGGGTGAGAACTCATGTCCTGTGTTGACTCTGGCATAATTGCTGTTCCCTTTTGTTTGTCTCAATGGATTGTTCAGCCCTGGATGAGAAACCCTAGCATTCTCCTGAGAGGTCATTCTTCTTTCCTCGGGGCCCCTGTTATCTTCATTTTATAATATTAATGTTAACTATAACCACCAGCTGGGTAGCGCTAAAAAGAACATTATCTTACAAAACTGAAATTCACTGCTGGGGATTTTTTCTAAACACCGTTATGCATAACAATATTTTTAATGGGGTGATTCCTACCAACTGGTTCACAAAACTCTTGTCATTTTTTAAAGCAGAATTAAATAATACCAGGCAGCAGCGTGTGGAAGGCATAAATTACAGATGGCAGCAGGGCAAAGACATTGTGCAGTGAATAAATTAAAGTCTTCAATTATGAGGCAAGAGAGAGAGGTATGAGGAAAGAAAGCTGAGGCCACGGGAGAGAAATGTATTCAGATGACATTGAAATTGGTTGCCTATCCATGAAGCACTAAGTCCCAAGAACTAAGTGCAGCTAGAAGAGATCTTTACTACAGAAGAGAAGGACTTTCTTGAGCACAGAGCATTACCATAAAAATGCATGCTTTAAAAAAATTTTTTCAGCTAGATTATAAATTCCTCCAAGGGCAGGTGTGGGTCTGGTCATGTTTATAAGATGAACAAAACCTTGAATGTCATTATATATCTTATGGGTGGTAGTGAAAGAGATACAGGGGCAGATGCCTTGGCCCTGCGGAATTCTAAGCTTGTTTCAAAAGCAACTTCAAATTAAAATGAGGTCCTTCTTGAAGACTAGAGATTAAATGGATAATCCTCACCTTTGTGGAGATTTAAGTACTGTTTGTTCAGCCTCAGAAATATCTCTCAAAACTGGGCCTTTCTCACCACTTCTATAGATTTGAATCTTTACATCACTTCCATTTTTTTTTTTTTATTGATTGAGTGTTGGTGTTTTGTTTTTGTTTTTGTTTTGTTTTTAATGTTTTCCTTTTATCTGCACAATTGGGACTATAGCTTTGCTTTGTATTCACTTGTTTTGCTTTAGTGGTTGTTTTTGGGATTACTACACATTCTGACCTTGTCATAGTCTACCTCCAAATAATATGGCATCACTTCCTGTAAAATGTAGGAGCATTACAACATTTTACTTATATTTTCCTACAGTGTATCCCTGTTTGTATTTATCGTGTTAACAGGATGGAAGGGATAATTATATGATCATCCCGAAGGACTTATTTAAAAAAATGAAAGACAAAATATTAACACCTAGGTATAATAAAAATTTGTAGAAAACTAAGAAAGAAGGGCACTTTCTTAATTGGATAAGGGGCATCAATGAAAAACCTACAACTAACATCATCTGTAATGGTGAAAGCCTACATGCGTCTTCCTAAGATCATTCCCTGAGAATGTCTTCTCTTCCAGTTTCTATTCAACATTGTGCTGGGCTTGGGGGTGGTCTTGCTCAATAAGGCGAGAAAACAAAATAAAAGGAAAACAGATTATAAAAGAAGAAGTTAAACTTCTTTATCTGTAGAATTATGTATCATAAGGAATGTACAAAAATAACTACAAAATATAACAAGATATTGAGAAAACTTACAAAATACAAGGTCAATATATAAAACTCAATTGTATTTTTATACACCAGTAATGAACAATTTGGGGAAAATCTTCTCAATAATACTATATGCAATGGTATCAAAAGATAAAATAGTTTAATAAAATATGTGTAAGACCCCAAACCACAAAACACTGCTGAGAGAAATTAAGGAAAAGATAAACCATCCACATGGATTAGAAGAGTCAATATTATTAAAATATCAATTATCTCTATTTCTATCCGTTTATTGAAAGCCATCCTAATGCAATTCTTCCAAGTTTCTCTGTAAAAACTGGCAAACTAATTCTAAAATGTATATGGGGTTACAGAGAATGTAGGATACCCAAAATGATTTTGCACAAGAAGGGCTCATGTTACTTGAATTCAAAATATTATGAAAAAAACTACAGTAATAGAAAAGATGTGATATTAGGGGAGCCTGGATGGCTCACTTGGTTAAGCCTCTAACTCTTGATGTCAGTTCAGGTTGTGATCGCACAGTTCATGGGTTTGAGCCCTGCATCAGGCTCTGTACTGTCAGTGCAAATCCTGCGCAGGATTCTTTCTCTTTCTCCCTCTTACTCTCTCTCAAAATAAATAAACTTTAAAAAAAAAAGAAGAAAATATGACATTAAGCATAAGGATAGTCATGTAGGTCAATGAAACTGAATAAAGAGTCCAGAAGTAGAACCGTACATGTCTGGTTCACTGATTTTTCTGATCTAAAAGCTAAGGTAATGCAATGGGGGAAAGTATAACCTTTCAGTAATTGGTGATGAAGCAAACAAACAGGGACCTCAATTCTTACCTCACACCACTCACAAAACTTGTCTTGAAATGGACCACCAACCTAAATAGATTTGCTAGTACTG
Source organism: Mungos mungo (assembly GCA_004023785.1). Taxonomy (NCBI): domain Eukaryota; kingdom Metazoa; phylum Chordata; class Mammalia; order Carnivora; family Herpestidae; genus Mungos; species Mungos mungo. The sequence goes on along the minus strand of PISW01000247.1, from coordinate 28,933 downwards.
GAATACTTCAAAAAGAAACATAATGGAAAATCTTCACAACTTTGTAGTAGGCAAAGATTTTATAAGTGAAACAAAAAGCATAAACATAATAGAAAAAAATTGATACTTTGGACGCCATCAAAATGAAAATGTTCTGCTCTTTGGAATACACCATTAAAAAATAAAAATGAAAATAAAGAGGTGCCTGGGTGGCTCAGTTAAATGTCTGACTTCAGCTTAGGTCATGATCTTATGGTTCATGGGTTCAAACCCCACATGGGCTCTGTGCTGACAGCTCAGAGCCTGGAGCCTGCTTCAGATTCTGTGTCTCCCTCTCTCTCTGCCCCTCCCCTGCTCATGTTGTCTCCCTCTCTCAAAAATAAAATTAATACATTAAAAAATTAAAAACAAATAAAAATTAAAATTAAAATAACAGGCTAGGAGAAAATATAGTGTATATATTATATACAAATCTATATGAGACAAAGATTTGTATCCACTGTACATAATGGACTTCAGTGACTCAATAAGAACCCAATTAAGAAGTGAGCAACATGTAAAAGGACACCTCATAAAAGAAAATATATGAATGGCCATAAGCACATGAAGAGATGGGTGGCTCAGTTAAATGTCTGACTTCAGCTTAGGTCATGATCTTATGGACGTGGGTTCAAACCCCACATGGGCTCTGTGCTGACAGCTCAGAGCCTGGAGCCTGCTTCAGATTCTGTGTCTCCCTCTCTCTCTGCCCCTCCCCTGCTCATGTTGTCTCCCTCTCTCAAAAATAAAATTAATACATTAAAAAATTAAAAACAAATAAAAATTAAAATTAAAATAACAGGCTAGGAGAAAATATAGTGTGCATATTATATACAAATCTATATGAGACAAAGATTTGTATCCACTGTACATAATGGACTTCAGTGACTCAATAAGAACCCAATTAAGAAGTGAGCAACATGTAAAAGGATACCTCATAAAAGAAAATATATGAATGGCCATAAGCACATGAAGAGATGCCACACGTCACTAGCCATCAGCAAGTGCAAGTTTAAGCCACAATGAAATACTACTGCACACACACTGAAATAACTAAGATTGAGCAGGCTAATAACGCCAATCCTTGACAAGGATGTGGAGCCACTGGAACTGTCATATGTTGTTGCGGCTGGTGTCACATAGTACAACGGCCTTGGAACTCTGTTGGACATTTTCTGATAAAGTTAAACATGCACTTATTATGTGACCCCGTGATTTCATACCAGGTACTGATCCGAGAGAAATGAAAACATATGTCTACACAAAGACCTGAATGGTGATGTCCTTAGAAACTTACTCCTAATAGCTAAAAGTCAAAAACCAACATCTCAATGTCATTACCAGATAAACAATAAACAAATTGTAGTGTATCTGCATAATTCAGTGCTGCCCAGTAATAAGTTTAAGCATTACAATACACTCAACAACACAGATGAATCTCAACAATGCTATGCTGAGCAAATGAAGCCAGACTCAAGAGTATATATCATGTGATTCCACACATAGGAAATTGTAGAATAATAAGCAAAAGGGATCTGTCATGATAGTCGATCAGGGATTAGCAGGGAAGTGGGGGTGCAAAGGGACATGAGGGAACTGTTTGGAATGACAGAAATATTCTGTGTCTTGCATAGATTGTGGATTGTGGTTATGTGTCCAAAACCTCTGAAACTGTACACGTGAATGTACATATTATACTATATGTAATTTATACTTTAATAAACTTGATTAAAAAAGAAAATATAATACATCATTTTTAGATATTAATCTGCCAAAAAAAAAAAGAGTAAGAATTACCCAGGGTTGATGAGGACCTAAGTAAAGGACACTTTTATACGTGGCTAGTCAGAAAATGAATGGGTGAAACCCTTCCTTAAGATAATGCTGCAATCTCTAGACAAAACCTTAAAAATGTGTCCTATTCTGATATTTTCCCATTCCTTTCTAGGGCTTGATTCCTTTTCTTTTAACATTTCTTTATTTTTTGAGAGAGAGAGAGACAGAGCACAAGTAGGGGAGGGGCAGAGAGAGCGGGAGACACGGAATCCAAAGATCCGAAGCAGGCTCCAGGCTCTGAGCTGTCAGCACAGAGCCTGATGTGGGGCTCTTACTCGTGAACAATGGGCTGAGCCAAAGTCAGATGCTTAACCAACTGAGCCACCCAGGTGCCCCTAGGACTTAATTCTGAATAAACAAAGTTACAAAGGTTTAGCCATAAAAGTGTTCATCCAAGTAGAGTTTATCATAGCAAATATTGAAAATAAACTGTCCAACAATGGGATAAAGTTTAAGCAAATCATATTCATACTACAAAATGCCATTCAGCCACTAAAAAAGTGGGAAATTATATTTGTAAATATCAAAATACATTTATAATATTTTATAAACTAAAAAATGCTTATAAAAGTGCATCATATGATCCTACTCTTGGGCAAACACTTACAATAAAAAGGTAGGAAATATAATAAGTTGCTATCAGTAATTTTACCTGGACAAAAAGATTGTGGTGATTCTTTTCTTCTTTTAGCTTATCCATATTTTCTCATTAATTTCAGATATAACGTGTGTGTAATGACAAAGATGAGAGTTTATGATATTACCGCAGTTGCTAGGTTATTCTTCACAAGTAAAATCAAGAGTAGCATGAAGGGGCCGGTGCTATGCGGAACACTGTCAAGTTAAGCACCGTTGATACAACAGAGGCCTCACTTTGTGAGTCCGTATCTGTGGGCAGAAACCCAGTTCCGGTGGGGAACCACGCCTGGGCCCCCTCCCACCCCCACATTACCATGAGACCTGCCCCCGATTCAGGTCCTCCCGACATGAATTATTTTGCCAATTCCTTCAACCAATGGACTCTTCTTGATAAATCAATTTTGAAAGAGAGCTGCCTTAGGAAGAGTTACCACCATTAATGACAACAGTACCGTAAATTAGGGCTGAAATGACTTCATTTCAATGTAATCTCTTCCACGGTATTTAAACTCCGTGTAGAGCAGATCTGTCTCCCGTAAAACGTAAGAGCCCGACAACTTGACACGGTGTGAGGGGGACCTGGTAGGTACCTGTTCTTATCAAGTCGTCACCAGAGAATACCTCCGTTGGGACTCCTTGAGACCTTTCCGATACGTCCTGGCCAAGCACCTAGTAGGTATCTTTGGAATACTTTGAGCACCGGAACTGAGAATTTCTCTGTAAATGAGTCGCGACAGCTATGTGAAGCCTTACAAGATAAGGTTCAAGAATTGAGTTAATTAGTTTGGTGAGAAGAAAGCCATAGAGAAATTTAATAACGATCCTCAGGAATCAGAGAGGTAAGGTAAGCAGACTCTATTCATCTGTCATCAGTATCCACACAGAGCAACACTTTTGATACAGCAGGTAGGAGCCGAATGAGACATGTGGAGGACTTCCAGACTCCACGCGGCAAGAGGTTACCGGGGGGTCAAGTATTCTTTCCTGGAAACCTTTCAGAGTAGGACAGACAGGCCACTGTTTGATTACCCGGATCTAGTCCTGGATCAAAGAATCAAACAATGCCCTGTGTGTGTCCGGCCAGCAGGAAGGACTTGAACTTTTACGTCAACAAGCAAGTCAGTCTATCAGAAGAAACGCACTGAAATGGCCACAAAGTGCTTAGTGTTAATTTTTCTAAATACCTGTATTATGTGTGAGAATGAGATGAATTAGATTCAGAACTCCATCCATGGCATGGGTTGCACATTTGTAGACTTAAAAAAGCAGCCCATTAAACCACTTCTTAATGCAAAGGAACACAAAACTCACACACACACTTGGCGCCCTGGAAAAGTTTCAGCACTCGATCCTCAAGGGTCAACCATGCAAATATCTACTTTTGTCAACCGTCAAGCAATAAATCAGGAGAGTTTCGTGTGCCCATGGGAGCAGTAAAAACGCTGAGGAAATTTGTTTATTATCCCGAAACATATGAAAATGCCACGCTTTGTTTGCAACTATTTCCAAGACCTAAGGTGCAGTTCGGTCCCAGGAGTCAAAACATTCAACAACAAATCCAGTGAAGGAGGGATTCACCAGACCCTGGTGAAATTCCTCACGGAACCAGGCTGGCAGTGCCTTCAATTAAAACAACTTCAGTTTATTTAAGACTCAGCCCATGAAAACATTTCCCAAAGCTTCAGCTATGAATAGTTTTCTTGTGCAGCTTTTCCAGACCTTAGCCTCAGGGCGCATTCTGTATAAACCACAAGAGCGTGGAAGTGAGACTCAAGAGTCTGGGGGTTTGTGTGTGTGTGTGTGATGTGTTGTGTGTGTGTGTGTCCTCCTGCAAAGGCTTTTGGAAAGCAAGCTGCTAGCAAACTTTCGTGCCACAGTCAAATTCCAGGGACGCAGAGCAGTAATTAATGATCCATACTGGCACCAAAATAAAGCACCAATATTTTTTGGCGAAGAGGCAAACAAAAACGTGACGCATCTAGCATTAGTTAATGAACAATTATTAATTAATCAACTCTGAAATAAATAGCCACCTTCAGTTTTGCCAGAGAAGGTTTACTTCCAAATTATTCCCTCATTACCAGTAACAATCAATGTAGGGACTATATGTGGCATCAATTTTAGTAACGGTACATTGGTAAGCCTATCATAACAATAAAATGGCATACAGCCGTGGCAAGAGTTTTTCTTACGTATTAATAATGTGTTTATGGTAGATGTTAACATTCTACATCATTAGCTGCAGTGCTGTATGTATCGGACTGGCAAAAAGATTAACCAGTAGTGAATCTACTCTTACCTATTCTCGTAATGAAGACTTAACATCATCCCAAATTTGGCAAAGACATTTGTGCATATAAACCATTGTGGCCAAAATTTTATTTTAGGCAAAATTGTTCATTATTATTTGTAAAACTGCTCAAGAAGCTCAGTAATATACTTCTGCATGATGTCTAGATCTTTGTTTTCTTAGTTTTTTAAAAAAAAATTTTTTAATGTTTTATTTATTTTGGGGAGATAGAGAGAGACAGTGTGAGCAGAGGAGGGTCAGAGAGAGAGGGAGACACAGAATTGGAAGACAGGCTCCAGGCTCCTAGCTGTCAGCACAGAGCCCGATGCAGGGTTCGAACCCACCAAACGTGAGATCATGACCTGAGCCAAAGTCAGATGCTTAACCGACTGAGCCCCCCAGGCGCCCCTCTAGATCTCTTTGTAAAGGAGATAGGACATTCCCTTTCTGTTGGTCCCAGTTTGGTTCCGGGTAAGAGGGGAGTAGGGAGCAGTTTCAAACAGTGACTCTCCCAGCTAATTAAGGATGCTGTTGGGCAGACCTTCTGCATACTTTTGTTTTAGTGGCGAAAGGAAGCCACGTCAGGAAATAAATGTTTAGTTCCAAGAAAATCAGAACAGGGTTGGCAATTAATAGATTGCTTGCAGAACTGTAGAACCAACAGAAAAATCTAAATATACATAAAAGATAAATTTAAAAGGACAGTGCTTACACAAAAAAGGACTCAGCCAGAAATCATTAAAATAACAAACTCCACTTGGTGTTGTTAACTGTATATTTAAATGTTGATATACAGTTAACTTGGCAGAAATACACATCTCATGGGAGAAAGTGACAAAGGGGATGGTGGAAAGAGGGTCGTCACTGTACTCTAAAGGACTCTGGATTCAAATTCCAGCTCTGTGAGCTTCGGGGAACTCATTTCTGTGAACCCCATTCCTCACCTATAAAATGGGTCAGTAAGCTACATTTGCAGGGTTATCATAAGGATTAAATTACATAAAGTATGTAAAATCCAAGGTTTACAAAAGGTGCTCACTTAGTATTACGAATATATTTTGAAATGCACCCTAGGGGGGTCACCGTGTGGGGGAGCTGGGAAGGAAACCCCACATAAAGCCACCCACTGAGCCATTACACTGAAGCCTCTCTCCAAATCCCTCTCCTCGCAAAGCCTTCTACTGGATTCCCTGGGTGGCGATTTGGTTGTCCTCTGGGTTAAAAGGAGGAAAGAAGAAAGGAGAAGAAGTGTTTCCAGAGGAAAAAGGAGGGTTATTTCAAGCTAACAAGAAAACACGATGCAACAGAGTCTACAAGGACCTGCGTCGAAATCTTTTCCAACAAGCGTGTTCACAAGGAGAAATTTACACCTGCGGAAATGAAGTGACTATTTATCAACAGACAGAAGTCCAAGCCTGAGGGGCGCATGGGTGACTCAGTCGGTTGAGTGTCCAGCTTTGGCTCAGGTCATGATCTCACGGTTCATGGGTTCGAGCCCCGAGTCAGGCTCTGTGCTGACAGTTAGCTCAGAGCCTGAAGCCTGCTTTGGATTCTGTGTCTCCCTCTCTCTCTGGCCCTCCCCTGCTCACACCGTCTCTCTGTCTCTCTCTGTCTCTCTCTCTCTCACAAATAAATAAAACATTAAAAAAATTTTTTAATAAAAAAAAAAAGAAGTCCAAGTTTGAGAAGGGGACCTTTCTGTTTCTAAAGCAACGCTAGAGAACTTTCTCTGGGAGTCACCTCAGCGAAGGGTGAGTGAGAGCCTGGTGAGGATGTGAGATGTCGTTTCTCGTCCTACCTGACATTTGCGGTGCACTTGAATGTTGCCTCTTGTTACACAGATTTATTGCCAGCTTCTCCCCTCCCTTCTCACCCCCAGGCCGTGGTTTTCTAGCCTTTCTTCTGTCCTGGCCTCAGTGCCTCCGTCTCCTGGCTTCTCCTTCACTTCCAAGCACTTTTACATATCTTATGTCTGCAAATCTCTTCCGCTGCCCCCCTGCCTTCCCTCTTTCTCTCCCCAAAGACCCCCACCCCATCTTGCTTTTGTCCCTGCTTTTGATCCTGAAAAGACGGTTTAGGGGATCTTCTCTTTCACTCTCTATCCCCTGTTAGTCCCTAAGACATTGTATTGGATATCCTGGAATAGAAACCATTTTGCAGAAAAATTTGTGTAGAGTGATAACATCAGATGTTTTCTTTAGTCATATAATAAAAATTATTATTATTACTATTATTATCATTATCATTATTATTTTAGTCTTGACTCTTAGGAAGCTCTGAACAAATTTGTTACATAAATACAGTTTTCTATGATAGTAGCTACTGTTTTTTGGTTGTCTGTCTGGCATCCATTTTTCCCATCTTTGCTCCTAAGAGAATCCCCATCTTCTCCAGGTGTGCTCACTCTCCTTGTGTTGTTTTTTGTTCTTCAGAGGAAGGTGATGAGACTCACCCACTCCCACCTCCCAGGCCATCTTGCTGCTCTCTCCATCTTGTTTGTGACCCTAATCAATCCAGGTGACTATCCTAGGTAAGTCCCATAAGACCAAGGGGGAAAGAGTGTTCCATGATGGGTAACGAGGTTTCATCATCCCTCTTTCTCTCATACAGAAGCGTGCTCTCCCAGCCATCTTGCAACCACAGGAAGATGGGACAAAACTCACAAACTGAGAAGGAGGAGTCCAGAGACCAGGAGACCCTAGGTCTTAATGCCATTGTCCATCCCTTGCCTCCTGTTCTGGGAGCTTGCCCCCTCCAGACCTCTTGCTTGGTGAGATGGTCAGGGCCCCCCGAGATCAGGGATGGCCACACTTCCCCGGGAAAGGGACAGATGGTAAATACTTAGGTTTTGCAAGCCTGGCAATCAGTTCAACTCCACCATTGTGGTGGGAAAGTAGCCACTGACAACATGAAAAGGAATCGGCCTGTCTGTATCCCAACAAAATTTCAGTAAAAAAACTCAGGTGCGGGCTGCATTTGGTCCTACAGAGGGTTTTGTGGCTTTTGGTCGTCCTGACGGATCAGCAAACCCTGGACACCTGCTCAACAACCTTCTTATTTTTCCTTCTGAATATGCATCGGTTCCCTCTATTTCCCATCAACATTTATACACGCCCAAGAGTCTTTGACCTTCAGATACTTTTAACTTCTCGCCTCTTTAGCTACTGCAACTTCTCTCCAACTTTGTAAAAACGCATCGCTACCGAATGACTTCTTCAGCCCCAAACTCTCTTGAGCTCCAGATTTGCATATTTAGTAGTAAACATTTCTGTTCGTCGTCTCAAAAGCATCTAAAATGAACCTAATGTGCAGCCTGACCAACCATCCAGTCGCTCTGGTCAAAACTAGGAATTATCATCGATCTCCTGCTCTTCGTCCACCCTTCCCCCTCTAATTCATTAACACGTCCTCTTGATTTTTCCTACAAATTCCTATTTCCTCCATCACAGCTGTGGTGGTGGTCCCAGCTAACCCATGTCTTGCCTCTGATGTAATCCTTTCCCTGTGATCTATCACCTTCTTTCACTGTGGTCCCACCAAGCTCTTCTCAAGAATGGCAAGAGCAGCCTTTTCAAAATACAAATTTGACCATAAAATTTCCTTCCTTAAAAATTTTGTTAGCGGGCATCCTCCTACACTGTTGGTGTGAATGTAAACTGGTGCAGCCGCTCTGGAAAACAGTGTGGAGGCTCCTCAAAAAACTATCGATAGAACTCCCCTATGACCCAGCAATGGCACTGCTAGGGATTTACCCAAGGGATACAGAAGTGCTGATGCATAGGAGCACATGTACCCCAATGTTCACAGCGGCACTTTCTACAATAGCCAAATCATGGAAAGAGCCTAAATGTCCATCACCTGATGAGTAGATCAAGAAGATGTGGTGTATATACACTATGGAGTACTACATGGCAATGAGGAAGAATGAAATCTGGCCATTTGTAGGAAAGTGGATGGACCCTGAGGGTGTCATGCTAAGCGAAATAAGTCAGGCAGAGGAGGATAGATACCATATGTTTGCACTCATAGGTCTAACAGGAGAGACCTGGCAGGGGACCATGGGGAGAGGAAGGGGGAAAGAGAGCTGGGGAGAGTGAGGGACACAAATCAAGGGAGACTACTGAATACTGAAAACGAACCATGGACTGAAGGGGGAGGGGGAGGGAGGGAGGGGGTGATGGTCATGGTAGGGGGCACTTGTGGGGAGAAGCCCTGGGTGTTATATGGAAACCAATTTGACAATAAACTATTAAAAAATTTTTGTTAGCTTTATTGCTCTTGGAATAAAGACAAAAGTCTCTACCATGACCACAATGCCTTGCTCTGCTGGTCTCCCAGCCTGCTGCCCACCCTGATTCTGGATACTTCCGCCTCTTAGCTCCCATCAGTCCTTGCACGTCCCATGCTCCCCCATCCCGGGCTTGTGACTCTGCATCCAGAAACACAATTAAGCCCTCACACAGTGGTTGGTAAGCCTTTATAAAGTAGGAGGGCATTGGTAACTCATCTGACTTGAACTCCACAGAACACATGCTGTGAATAGTAACTATTAGAGGCAATAATAATTCTAATAAAGGTAATATTTGAACACTTAATATGTGCCATGCACTGTGCTGAGTCTGTGTGCTACTCCAGCCCTCAAACAACACTACCATGTTAAAATTATTGTCACCGTTTTAGAGATAAAGTAACTGAAGCTTAAATTTCCTGAAGGTTCCACAATCAGCAAGCGTCAGAAACATGACACAAACGTCTTCACTCTGACGCACACTGTTGGTGCCCTGTCCTTTATCACCTCTTAGGCCTCATCATAAACATCTTGGGGAATTTAAAAAAGTGAAGCCAAACCCAAGGGGATGGGACAGAGAGAGACAGGATCTCTGTTTAGAGAGCAAAACCACCTCAATCGGTGTTACGATTTCCCGGGTCTGGGAGGAGACAAAGACACCTTCTGGGTTAAGGCGTCCCTAAGGGAGTCCGACAGAAATAGTGGACACCTCGCTTCTGTCTGGCTGCTTTCAAAGCCGGGACAACTGGGAAGATAAGAAAGACGCTTTCTCCTCTCAATGTGCTACGACGAAGGAGTGCTCTGCAGTGATGGGGTGTTCTACAGCCAAGATGGCCCTTAGTGTATTCAGAGCAACATCCACTCTTTAGTATAGTATAATGAGTATACTTTTATCTGAGTACTGTGGTAGCTGAGCAGTTGGGATCCTGGGCTCCCCTTTCAGGTGGTGAAGTGATCGTCTAGGCAGTGACCAACTCAAGGCGTCGCCCTAATCTCTCTTCACCTGTTAGTCCACACCCAAGGGAAAAGCCCGTAGGATTCATCACCTAAAGGATGGATGATTAATGGTAAGTGACCTCTTCTTGTCAAAAGGGTACTTGAAATCATCAGGCAGGAAGGTCATTGTGCGTGTGAGAGACAGCAGTAATTCTGTGCAGAAAGGAGGTGAAATGATTAAAAAGCCAGGTCAACGGATAAAGTGGAGTAAGTAGATGCATGGAGATTTGTGGGTCAAACATCAAGCCAATGTTTCCACTTTCCCTCCACTGCTGTCAAGAAGCAATTGCCTCTTTGTTCATTTAAATGACAGGCTTTTAAGGGGCGGACATCCACCATTAATTTTAAACAAAAGCGTCTCTGGTTCATCCGTGGTGGATCGAGCTGCTTCCATGAAATAACAATAAATTGGACTTCTTTCCCTTGGAGTAGAGGATTGTCGAGCACTGTGCTCAGGAGGTAAAAAAATTTTTAAAGGACAGAGAGGTTGATGCATCACAGTCCTGCAGTCTTCAAAAAGTTTAATAAGGAATGATAGGGAACCTTAAATATGTATTTTCAGTTCCTTATTTTTATCTTTTCTCTAGATTCACTCTGACTGCCTCAGCTCCCCAAACACACACACACACGCACACATACATGCACACATGTGCACACATACATGGACACGCGTGCACAACACCACACACACACACACACACACACACACACACAGCTCTTTTCAACCCTTACCACAGCTCTGTTTATGCTGCGGGACCTATTCAATATCATTTGCTAGGACCATCTGAGTTCCCAGGGGCAGGGGACCAGTTCCTGAGATCATTTTCTCTCTTTCAAAGCCGTAATGTAACCATTTCCAAGGGTCCTCAGAGAGACAAATGGAGACCAATTAATATCTTGCATCTAGGAGTCCCCATCTTCTGGCTGATGTCACCTGTGTCTAGATTTTATCTCTTCCCTTAACAATACTCGGGTCTGGAATTATGAACCTGAATGGAGACGCCCTTAACCAGGAGCGATCGCCTTGGTTTTGTGCCAACAGCAAAGGTGAGCCTGGGCCTTGTTTTCTGAGTATGTAAAGAAAGAGAAATGACATGCACCCCTGCACTGGGAGAGTCCCTCCCCGCCCAGCGCCACACGGAGCAAACCAGTAACAAGTAAGCAAAGGGAGTCCTGCTCCTACTAAGGGAATGGTTCCTAGATGTGGCTCTGAAATCCTCAAGCGGCCTAAAACACAACTTTTTTTTTCCAGTTACATATGATCGATGAGGCATGCCTAGAAAGTCAGCATTCTAGGACAAGATGCTCACACCTGTAGTCTTTGGAAAATCTAACCCACGATGGTGTGGTGCTCTTAAATATTTATATGGGAAGGTGAGGACCTGCCAGTTTCTCAGCCAGGGACAGTGCATTTTGTGCCAAATATGAATCATCCTATAGTATTCTTTCTCAAAGGGATGACACTGCTAGCCATAAATCAGAACACTGACGTGATCCAGACACTTTCATCTGTTTCTAATCTTTCTTTTTTTTCCCTGTTGTTGGAAAATCACTTTCATTTTATTTGCAAGAAGTTCTGCCTGGTGTATCACCGCTGTGCATCCCCTTCAGCCACACATGCTTTCTTAAGAAAAAAAAAAATTAGGTCTATCGGACCAATATCATGGGGAAGAGCTTACAATGGAATTAGTACAGTCTGTTAAAGACCAATACTGAATGATGACTAGGAATCTAGGCTCAGTTGTTGAAATGACCTGCATTTTAGGTCCTGCTCTGTCATTTACTGTCTCAGTGGAGAAATTATACTCTGAGCCTCAGTTTCCCCCACTGTAAAATGGGGATAATAATAAGGGAGTATGTGAAAGTAGTCCTTTCTAAAAGTCAGATGTTACTGTGATTACATCTAGAAACCCATCCATGTATCAGGCCGGCTCTGCGATTCAATGCCCTTAGAAACGATGTTGGTGTCAAACAGGAAGACAAATACAAAGCTGTTTTTGGCTTGAACTAAGCAGAGTGAAAACAAAACTCAACTAAATTCATCCTGCTTTGGAATTCCTTAAATTTTGCCTATTTTGAAAGAGAAAGAACTTCTGCCCAGCAAGGAAACCATCAATAAAAATGAAAGGCAACCTATTGAATGGGAGAAAATATTGGATAAGGAAGTCTCTGATACGGGGTTAACACAAACTATTTGAAAAACTCCTATGAGCAAAAACACAATCTGATTGAAAAATGAGCCAAATAAATGAGCAGACATTTTCCCCATGAAGACATGTAAGACCTGTGTAAGAATGGCTAGTATCAAAAAGACAAGAAATAGCAAGTGTCAGTGAAAATGTAGAGAAAAGGGAACCCCCTGAGCACTGTGGGTACGGATGTAAGTTAGAGCAGCCGCTATGGAAAATATTATGAGGATTCCTCAAACAACTAAAAATAGAACCACTATATGATCTAGTAATTCCCCTACTGAGTATTTATCTAAAAACAAAAACACTTAAAAAAAACCAAAGACCGAAACACTACATTGAACAGATAGATGCACCTCGATGTTTACTGCAGCATTACTTACAATAGCCAAGATGTGAAAACCAGCTAAGTGCCCGCTGATGAATGAGTGAATAATGAAGATGTGATGTACCTGTGTGTATGTATATGCATATGTGTCTAGACACACACACACACACACACACAATGGCTTATTACTCAGCCATAAAAAAGAATGAAAGCTTGCCATTTGCAGCAATGTAGATGGACCTTGAAGGCATTAAGTGAAATAAGTCAGAGAAAGATAAATACTGTATGATCTCACTTATGTATGGAATCTGGAAAAAATAAAGAAGCCACCACCCAACCCAGTTCATAGATCTGAAGAGATTGGTGGCTGGGGGAGGAGGGGATGGATGAAGGGGTCACTAGGGCACAAACCCACAGTTATCAACAAAAAATAAGTCTTGAGGATCTAATGTACAACATAATGGCTATAGTTAATTATCCTGTTTGGCATATTTGAAAGTTGCTAAGAAAGTTAATAGTAAGTTTTTCATCCCAGGGAAAAATCTTTTTGTAATAGCACATGGTGATGGAAATTAACTAGCCTTGTTGTGATGATCATTTTGCAATAGGTACAAAAATCGAATCATGATGTTGTATGCCTGAAATTAACATAAAGACACGTCAATAATACCTCAGTAATAAAAAGGGGAGAGAGAAAGATGGATGGGAGCGTGATTTCACTTTGAAGGGTTTGCTTCCTTTATTTAGCTCACGCGACAGTTAGTTCCAGAGCCATTTTCTCTACATGAGTAGGTCAGGTTTTCTCACTCTTGGCACTACTGATATTTGGGGCTAGATAATTCTTTGTTGTGGCCACTGTCTGCACATTACAGGATGTGTAGCCACATTCCTGGCCTTTCTCCACTAGGTGCCAGTAACATACATCTCCCCATGAAAAAAATGTGACAACCAACAATGTCTCCAGATGAACATTGCAAATATCCCTATGGCACCCAGTAGGGAAACTGAGTCCAGGGAGCAATGATGCTGGTCTTGTGCGAAGTCTTGAATGCAGGTGAAGAAGGACATAATTGGGACTCCAAGGAGTCTGTAAGGCCCATGTGAGTGGAGGGGAGGTGCACTCGAGAGGCAAGGACCCCTCTGAATTGGCTGAATGAGAAAAGAAGAGTGACACCAGAGTAGATACCAGATTACCCCAAACGGGACGTGGCCAACTCTGAAGCAAAGCCCAGCACGCACTCAAAGGCCACACCCGGTCAAGCTTCCTTTCTCTCCACCAGCTTCTCTCAAGTCCCAGACCCTGTCTTAGGGCCAAATAGATGGATAAAATGGAAAGAACCAGAAAGTTTTCACAAGCAACCGAGTTCCATAACCTGAAGACATCGTTTAAATCACTGACTCAAGCCAAATGAAAGAGAAAGTGCTACTTCACAGAATAAAGAAACTACATATTCTGGGTATAGTGTGAGGGCTGTGGTTTTATTATGCTGTCCCATGGATAGGACCTGTATCCACCTCCTTCCAGGGGCCGTCTTAGGGGCTGCCATCTTGAGAACAGCAGCGTCATTTAACAGACTCCCCAACCTGGAAGAAACAAGTTTGTGAGCCCAAGAGTCTGGGATCCAACCTGCACTCACATCTAATGCATCTGAGAATCTCGGCAGAATCACTTACCTTCTCAAACTCTCCACTTTCCTATCTGTGAAATGGGTCTGGTCATCTTTGTCCTGCTTCCTTCAGAGGCATTTGAGAGGATCCTGCAAGATCATATAATACAAACATGCTTTTTAAACCACACATGATTATAAATGTTTGAATCATTATTACTGTGTTTGGAATATTGTGGATTCTAAATAAACGTTCAACAGTAAATATACAGTTACTTGACATTTCAGTTCTGTGGGCTTTCACAGAGTGTAGTTTCTCTTCTAAATAAAATGTAGATAGATTTAAGAGAAGGGAGAAGATATTGTTATCACATTTTAGCATCTGAAGCCTTATTTATAATAATAAAGTTTTATAAATGAGAGTTGGAAAGATCTATAAGATGAGTTCATCCAAACTCCAACTTACAGGAATTCATCTTGTAAGACGACGTCATTCAAATGACCTCATTTTCAAAGTCATGACCCTTTGACTCAGTGACATTGCAAGACCAGCACCAGGCATGAAGTTTCCTGTCCAGTCTCTGGTCAACCATTCCACAGTGTCTTGTCTTTAAAATGCCCTATTATGGGTAAAACATAAAAACAATAAGCCATTTACTTTTGGTCTTTATCTTAGATTCCAAAATGCACTTCCATATATGATTTCATTTGCTCCCTGTGTGGAGAAGAGATGTTATGACCTGCACTTGGTCACCAACGAGGAAGTCGGGTTACAGTATACAAGTACCGGGTTCAGGAAACGACAGATCGTATTGTAAGGGTCTTTTCCAAGTGCTCGAGCTACACAGCAGAGGTCGACAATTTCCACAAAGGGAGCAGAAGAAAATAGTCGCTCCATAGCACGCATTAACGATCAGACATCAAAATACGGCGATTAAGCAAGGTCTCTGGGTCAGAAAAACAAAACGAGGCTTTCTGGGTTTTGAAAGACACAAATCTGAAGCCAGTTGAAGCCACAAGTGGGTGCTGACTTCTGTCAGGAGCGCTGATATTTTGTGAGTTCATTTAAAGAATAAACATGGCGTGGATCACCAACTAGCCACTCCAGCTATGTGAGTAGATTTGGTATTTATTGTCCCTTTGGAGTGAAATGTTACTAAACAGATTTTAGTGATTTCACCCTAATTCAACTGGAAGGCTAAGTTGCACTATTTAAGGGCAAATTTCTTTCTTTTGTCATGGGACGTACAGTCAACTAAATGAAGGGACAATATTGTGGCACAAAACAGGAGGCTCCTGGGAAAATGAAGGACAGTGGAGAGCTCAGGGCGAGGCAGAGCTCATTAGGGACCCAACGCTCGATTCTACTTCTGCTCTGTACTTCCGGGGACACTGGGAGGGAATGTTTCACTGCCTTTCAGTACTTTCTGAGATGAAGTCATCTGTTGTCCATTCAATGACTATTTACTGAGCATTGATTTTGTTTTATGAAGTAATTGAAAACAAGGTGGGCTTTTATTCCAGTAGGGGGAGGGGGAAGAGTACTAGTAAATAAGTCAGAACAAAAAAACATTATTGCAGGGGAGCCTGGGTGGCTCAGTCAGGTAAGCATCTTGACTTTTGCTCTTTCTCGGGTCATGATCTCATGGTTCATGAGATTAAGCCCTGAGTCCGGGTCTGTGCTGACGATGTGGTGTCTGCTTGGGATTCTCTCTCTCCTTCTCTCTCTCTGCCCCCCCCACTTTTCTAACACCCCCCTCCATAAATAAAACAAAAACTATTTTGGAAAGTAAAAAGTGAAGGAAATAAATAGGACAATTAGATCATGGACAAGAATGCAGTGGGGCAGGTTTCTCTGTGGAATGATAAAGGAGCTGAGGCCTGAACGACAGGGGGCCAGGCATGAGAAGAGCTGGGACAAGGGTGCTCTGAGCCCAGGGAAAGGAAGGTCAAGGACCACAAGGCAGGAGGGCTGAGCCAGGTTGGAGAATATCAGGAGACGGGTGGGTGTGGCTGGAATGCACTGAGGAGGCAGCGTGGGGTTTTTGGAGAGAAGAACAAGCATGTGATCATCAACTGATATCAGGATACAGATTTTATTGTAAATGCAATGGGAAAGGACTAGAACAGAGCAAGAAGGTCGGTTAAGCAAGGGCGAAACAGACCTGATTTATATGTTATGTTATTTGATTTTTTAACTTTTTTTTTTTTTTTGAGAAAATGTACACAGGTGTGAGAAGGGGAGGGGCAGAGAGAGAGGGAGACACAGAATCCGAAGCAGGCTCCAGACTCTGCACTGACAGCACAGAGTCCATCACGGGGCTCAAACTCACAAACTGCCAGATCATGACCTGAGCCACACATGCGCCCCTGATTTACATTTTAAATAGGAGCACTAAGGCGGATTTAGGGTCAGAAATATTGAGTCTAGGGACGTCTGGGTGGCTCAGTCGGGTAAGCATCTGACTCCAGCTCAGGCATGCTATTGATGCTCGTGAGTTCGAGTCCAGCATCAGGATCTGTGCTGACAGCTCAGAGCCTGGAGCCTGCTTCAGATGCAGTATCTCCCTCTCTCTGCCCCTCCTTCACTTGTATCCTGTCTCTCAAAAATGAATAAATGTTAAAAAAATTTTTTTTAAAGAAACATTGAGTCTAAGAGCCAACATAGGGAAGTCTTTCCAGCCAAGGGGCTGGAGGAACACAACTGGGGTTGAGGGTACAGGTAGAGGAAAGAAGATGGTGGAATCAGAGCCAGGCTGCTTACCCAGCAGTCTGTGTGCCCTACGGGAGGAAGCCCCAGTAAAGAGAAGAGTGGAGAGTTAATGTGGCTGCAGAACAGCCAGTAGACACATTGTCCTACGAGGCAGATGTGCTGCTAAAGTTTTGAGTGCAATTGGATTTGTCAACATAGAGGTCACTGCAAAATATTTCTTTTACGTAAAATGTGTTATGCCCTCAAAACAGTGATTGGCTATGTTCATTACGTGCTTGCTAAGTGAGCAGATGGACAGAAGCATGGATGAGGAATACAGAAAAAGCAAAAATGCTAAGCCCAACTCTCGGTTCTGTCGGTGACTCACTGCTTGGTCTTGGATTCATTTAGTTGTGAGCTCCTTGTCGCTGAAGATTCTTTAGCATAGCGTGTTAGTCTGGGTCCTCCAGGGAAACAGAACAAACAGAGATAGAGATTTATTATAGGGAACTGGCTCACATAATTACAAAACCCGGTAAGACACAAGATCTTCAGGCGGGTCTGTAAACTCAAGAGAGCTGATAGTATCGTTCCAAAGTTCAAAGCCCAGTGCACTCAAGACCCAGCAAGAGCCAGTGTTTCAATTTGAGCCTGAAAGTGGGGGGATGGGGGGTGGGACGGAGGGGAATCGAATATCACAGTTTGAAAGCTATTAGGCAGCAAGGATACTCTTGCTTGGCTTAAGATCAGTCTTTTTGTTCAGTTCAGGCCTTCGGCTGATTGAATGAGGCCCACCCACATTAGGGAGAGCTATCTGCTTCACTCAGTGTACGGATTCAAATGTTAATCTCATCCCAAAACACCATCCCCAAAACACCCAGAGTCGTGTTAGATCCAATATCGGAGCACTCTGTGACCCAGTTGCCACATAAAGTAGGCGTGGGAACTCCCTGTCTGGGATTTTGCAGGATGGATTGTGGGTTAAAAAGTCCCCTCGACCTGACAGAATTTGTAACTCTAGGATTTATAAGACAACACACAAGTGAGACACAAGGACTTTTTAAGAACTAACTGAGAAATAATAAGTTCTCTGTTACGATAGCATTAAATATAAACACAGCACAGACAGAGGCTGGGCTGACAAGCCCAGGGTGGTGACTACATGTCTCTTTGCTAAAGCCAGAGCTGTTGTGGCCCTTGGATTCTAAGTGATGTGTGAGATTGTTTTTCTATTCTGTTGTGTTGTTTTTCCCTTTCCTGACATGGGTCTGCTGAAATGGATTACTTGATTTTACCGAAAGGCCGTTGGGTGCCCAAAGAGTTCTAAATGATGGAGGTGAGGAAAAGCAGGGCCTCGATGGGAAAAGCTGTGAGGCAGGCAGAGGGGGTTCCCCTCTCTGCTGTCTGTGTGGCCCTTGACTTCTTATGCTCATCTCCCCTGCCTCTGTATTCCCTCCGGTCCTCGCTGGGTCTTCTCCTCCTCCACCCTCTGCCAACACTCAAGTGCAGATGCCAACATACCTATAGGTGGCAGCAACCTTCTGAGACAGCGGCAGACCCATGATGGATTTCTCCCTTTCACGGGCATCCTCAGCAGCCCTGGGTTTGGTGTGGATCAGGTGGTGGGTGAATGCCCCTCTCCAAAGCAAGGAAGCGGTAATGGCCTCTACATATTAAAATATTTGTTATCCTACATGAAGCTGATGTTCAGGTAGAGGGAAGGACAGGAGAAATTCTCATCCCTTTCAACGTCTGGTTCACAAATATTGAAAGCACGTTGTATCCGTTGCCTGTGATACGTGCCCAGCTCTTCCCACTTTCCGAGAGCAGAACGCGGCAATCCACTACGGGCCGCCATCAGTTAAGTGCAGACGTCCAAGGAGACGTATCTCCCCTACATCTTAAATAAAGATAATTTATGTAGAGTAAACGAAACAGTGAGCACATTTGCCCCAATACAGATGGCTTCGCCTGACAGAAGGGTGTCACAGAGGTCCATACGTGTGAAGGGTCAATAGCATCTCATCAAAATACGGTCCTTCGCTAGACGAACAGTGGGTATCAATGCCACGGAGCCTGTCTTCCCACATCTGCTGCTGCTGCTGCTGCACCTGAAAAGCCCTGCAGGTGGCAGGAATGGATGGAACACCGAGGAAAACTCGTCCGCCCTGAGGGGACACCCACAACCATCCCAGACATTTGCCCAAGCACTTCATGGACTTGAGCAAGCCAGGAAATTAGAGCGAGGGTTTTTCACCGAAAGCCGGGTTCCGTGGCACGTTGGGTGGTGGTGAATGAGCTGCCCTCCTCCACCCAGCAGCCTTCAAGGTCAGGCTCAGTGACATAACAGCTGGTGTGGGCTGACATGCACCACCCCCTCAACTCTGGGTGTGGGTGTTTCTCCCAAGTATTTCATACTTTTTTTTGAACGGGTATTTCACACACGTAGCTTAAACAATTAAAAATACACTATGGGCATGTGTGTGACTCAGTTGGTAAGCACCCAACTCTTGATTTTGGCCCAGGTCATGATTTCCCAGTTTGTGAGTTCGAGCCCCGCTTCTCACTGACAGGGCAGAGCCTGCTTGGCATTCTCTCTCTGCTCCTCCCTCGCTCACTCACACACACACACACACACTCTCTCTCTCTCTCTCTCTCTCTCTCTCTCTCTCTCTCTCTCTCCAGAATAAATTAATTTTAAAAACTTTTTTAAAATGTAAAATATATTAAACGGGAGGGACACCTGGGTGGCTCAGCTGGTTGAATGTCCAACTCTAGATTTCAGCTCAGGTCATGATCTTAATGGTTCAAGGAATTGAGCCCCACATTGGGGTTCCTGCTGACAGTGCTTGGGATTCTCTCTCCCCCTCTCTTTCTGCCCCTCGCCCACTCTCTCCCTCTCTCTCTCTCTCACTCTCTTTCAAAATAAATGAATTAAATTAAATAATAAAATATATATAGTGCAAAGACTCCTTCAAATGCCTGCTACCCATCTACACATTACCGCTCTCCTGAATTTATGAGGTGTCCTTCCAGAGTAGGAATGCACACACATGAAGGCAGATCTGTATCCTTATTTTCTCCCTCCCACCAAAGGGAATTCAGTGCTCTTCATCTTGCTACTTTAGATAACACCACAGCTTGGAGATCTTCCCACATCAATAACTAGAAAGTTCCCTCATTCTGGCTTACAGCTCCATAAAAGTCTCCAATTCACTTAAATCAAAGTGTATGGCGTATTCTACTAATCTCTTTACCCTTAATAGATATTTTGGCTATTTCCAATTTTTGGTCACTACAGACAGCGCTACAATTAAGAATCTTGTACTATGTCTTTTCAGTATCCGCCAGGACATCTGACGGATAAATGGAAAGTAGCGTCATTTCTGAGTCTAAGAGATGTCCTCTTCCTCGTCCTCACTGTGAGCGGAACTGTTTGCCTCCTTCACTTCTTATGTTGAAATCTTAGCCCCCAGCGTCAGGTATTTGGAGGTGAGACTTCAGGAGACGATTAAGCCGACAAGGTAGACCCCCGCCCCCATGAATAGATGAGTGCCTTTATAAAGGGGACCCGGAGACCTTCCCTCTTGCTTCCACACAGTGAGAAAATGGCTGCCAGTGATTCAGGAAGCGAATCCTCATCAGACACAGAGCATGCTGGTGTCTTCATTGTGGACTTCCAGCCTCCAGGACCAGGAGAAATAAATTTCGTTGCCAAGCAACAAGCCATGTACTCTGTGGTGTTCTGTTCCAGCACTCGAATGGAGTAAGACAGCCCTTTATTCTGGTTGCAAGGCTTTCTTCCCTTGTGTCTTGGCCATTTTGTGTTAAATGTATTCCTAGTTTATCTCTGCGCTACTACTGTACCAGGGCACCCTGCTCTCACTGTATCGGCTCACTGGCTACTGTTAATATAGAAGAGTGCCATCGATTTCTAGATAATAATTCTGTACTTTAGTAATTCTCTTATAGCTTTTTAATTTGATTAATTGGTTCACTTTCGTTTGCCAAATATTCAGTTTTACCGGCTTCTGCTTATGATGATAGTTTTAATGGTTTTCCTCCCATTTTTAAATCCAAACTTTCTTTTGCCAAATTTCATATGTAATTCTAGAGTGAAATATTAAATAACAATATTAGTGGACGTCCTTGATTTGAGTATTTAGTGGAAATGCTTCTAGCACTGGCTTTTTAACTGAGATAAAAGTATTTGATCATGTTAATATAGGGACCCTGTATTTTAACTTTGCTATTTTCAGCAAGATTGGTTATTGGGGGGCTCTTGGGGAGCTCAGTTGGTTAAGCCCCTGACTTCATCTAAGGTCATGGTCTCACAGTTAGTGAGTTTGAGCCCCACGTTGGGTTCTGTGCTGACAGTTGAGAGCCTGGAACCTGCTTCAGATTCTATCTCCCTCTCTCTCTGCCCCTCCTCCAATCATGCTCTGACTCTCTCTGACTCTCAAAAGTGAATAATGTTTTTAAAAAATTTTTAAAGAACAGTAATTGAATTTTTAAAATGCCTTTTGTGAAACCAAATAATCATCTGAATTTTCTATTAATGTAATAAATTATATTAGATTTCCTACTATAGACTCATCCCTGGATGTCTGGCTGCCTGTGATCATAATTCTTTTAATGTGTTGCTGAAGCCTGTTTGTTAATATTTTATTTATAGTTTGGGGATGAATATTCATAAGCAAGGTTTGTAAGTGAGATTGAAAAATATTTTATCATATTTTGATTATATTTGCTTTAAAAATAATTTGGAGAGTTTTTTTAATTCTCTGCAATTATTTCTATAACATTGAAATTATCAGCTCTTTAATTTTGGTACAATTTCCCTGTGAAGCTATCTGGCTTTTTGTTATGTCTCTGTTCTATGGAAAAAAGCCATTTTAGAATTTTTTGTCTATTTTGTCTGATGTCAGCTTTGGCAAGTTTGATTTTCCTGGAAAATTAGCCACTTCTTTCAGGTATCCAAATAGTTTCCAGAGTTGAGCAAAGTGGTTTCATATTACTCTTTGAATTTTCTTTGTTCTTTTGTTCCCTCTTCTGTTTCTTATTTTTATAGTGAATGTTTACCGTTTATAAAGGTAAGGGTAGTTTTTCTTTGTAATTTTTATCCAGTGCTTTATCAGCTTTTCCTAAAAACAGGTTTTTAATTTACTTATTCGTGCCACTATTTTCTAACTCATTACATGCTTTATGAGCCTTAGGTAGCTGTTGTCTTTATTAAAGCCTAGAGTTTAGGACCTTTTCTATTTTTTTGTTTTGAGTAAGATACAGAGCGTTTACCTTCTATCATTTTCAAAGTATATTTTGAATGTTATGAAGATTTTATTGTGTGCTTTAGTTACACTCCAATACATTCTCACATGTGGTGTTTTTGTTATTTATAGTTCTGTTTCAGACCAGTGCCATATGATAGGACTTTCTATGTCTGCGTTGTCCAGGGTGAGAGCTACTGGTCACATGTAGCTCTCACGCCCTTGAAAGGTGACTAGTGTGTGTGAGAGAGGAACTCAGTTTTTAACGAAATTAAGTTATTAGACAGCCACACACGGCTACTGTCCACCATAGTCGATCACATCTAGACATTTTGTCATTTTCGTTTGTCTCTCCTCTTTATCCAGGAATTATTGAAGACAAAAGATTTTTAAAATATATTCTCAGATTTAAAGACCTTTTAGTTATCCAATTTTATTAACAACTAGTATTCTTGCACTGTGATCAGAAAATATTGTTTGCACTCTTGATAATTCAGAGGACTTATTTAGGATTTTTTTGTGACCCATTGTCTAATCTATTTTCATGAATGGGGCCAGGGCCATTTTAAACCAACACTAATTCTCTAGTTTCAGGATAGGAGGTTAGATATATGTCAATCAATAAGATAATGTTATTAAACATGTCCATATTCATCATTTTGTTTGTACTCCTATTCTTCAACTGAAAGGAAGGAATTAAGATTTCTTACTAGTAGTCAGCTTCTGCTTACTTCTCTTTGCATCTCTTTTCATCGTTTTCATGAATGTAGCTGCTGTTATATGTTTAGTGCAAGGTAACATGTTTTCACTGTGATTTTACAAGTGAGCATGATAAGGTGTTTTTCTTTGTCTTATTCTGGCCGGAATCCCACCGCGTCTGACATGACCACTTATGATCCTGCCTCTTTTTCATTTACATGTAACTAATCTATCCCTACCCAGACTTTTACTTTTTTTCCTAATTGAAGCAAAGTTGACTCTCCACCCTTACTTTTCTGTTCATACTTTTCTTAAAGGGTGTCCCTTTCATCTAGCAGATAGTTAAGTTGCTTTTGTGATCCAGGCTACAATCTTTTATATTATGGATAAGTTGAACTCTTTTGTATTTATTAATATGCTGGATGCATTTGGCCTTCTTTCCACCTCTCATTTTACGTCTGTGAGTTCTAAAAGGTCTTCTCCTACGAGGTCTGTTCACTTCTCTGTGCGAGCAGCACCTCCCACCACAGAGATGTAAATACTTTCTTGTTGTTGTTTCAATGGCCGGTTACCTTTATAATTATAATTTTGTATATTACCAGGAGAACTCTGTGTAGTCCTGGACTAGTATCTCCTCTCTGCTCTTCAAGATCCAATTGCAGTTAATAATATCACCCTTCTTGGTGCTTAATCTTGAACTATTACACATGCCACTGCTTCTACTTCCTGGTTTGTGGGTTTCAAGCAGTCTCTCTGATTGGAAGCTGACCACAGATGAAGTGGTCGGCAAATCTGTTCCACCTCTCCTGTTGTGGTCAGCACTTGGACCTCATCTGGGTACAGAACAGTTACCCTGATGCTGTCCCACTGACCCACGGTGCTCATGTCATCCCTACAGTTAGATATGCTCACACGTCACCGGGAGAGCTTCTGCTGCAATCTTCTAGCTGGGTAAAGTTCATCCTTTAGTCACCTCTCAACACTGGGGTCTGGAAACACTCTGATCTGAGTTTTGGCATGTTCACAACTGGTGTTCTGTATTCCTTATAGGACAAAAAGAGCTTGGCCTGATGTACACCCTTGGCTCACAGTTTTTTTTTTCTTCTATGTCTCCTGAGTGGCTCCTTAGTATCTGCTATCTGAAGCCAGCACTAATTCTCCCTTTTTAGTGACTATATTTTACCTGGCTACACAAAGTTTTCTTCTTCAAAAATTATTTCTAAAGTTGGTAAGCGTACTAGATTACATTGTTATGCCAACTGTTTTCAGTCTGTCTTTTCTGGCTCACATTATGCCCACTCTGTATGCAGACTTACACCTTTCATTTGCCTTAAATTATATCTTTGCATATTTGTTCTATTCAATTCCTCTTTGTTAGATCTGCTTCTCTTATAATTTGTATCTGTCATCTTCTCTCTAATGCTTTAAAAATATTTGTTACTATTTTATTTTATTCAATTTTTCTCATTTCTTTGGGAATCTCTTTAAGTGTTTCTTTGGGTTCCTTAGGACCTTTTCTATCCTCTCTCTTGTCATCTTCAGACTAGAAGATTTTCATTTCTAGAATGCTTTTGTTCCTCTTCCATTTCTATTCTGAGTTCTTCATATGGTTAAAAATCCACAGTTGTTTTGTGATATTCTTCCTTAGCTCTTGAGTTTCTACTTTGTGTTCTTCCTTTTTGAAGCAATTGCTTCATTAAACTCTTTAAAATCATGGTAAAATTGTCATTATTTATCTTTGTTCAGTAGCACCATTACTATGATGAATATTCTATATCAGTTGGAAAGTTGTGATGATCTTTTCCATGTTTTATTTACAATACTTTTTTTTTTATTACTTAACCATTAAAAAGTGGGCTTTTTGTGACCCAGCTTTCAGCAGAATATTCCTAGAAGTAGAAATGGTACCGGATCCTTTGCCAGGCTTCACAACAGAGGGCTTGCTTCTTCACAGCCACAAAACTGATTGCTTTCTATGACTATTGTCTTTCCATATGAGTTTGAATTTCCATCTCTCCTCTGCACGTCTGAACCAGACAGAATCCATCATGCTTTCTGCCACTCGCTGCCCTTGTATAAACTGGTACAACCGTCCATTTTTTCAAACAAGAGATACAGCTCTCGCACTATCTGACTACCAGAAATAGTACTTTGGGTGACTCTTCCTCTTTTCCTAAAATTTGCTTCTTATGCTTCCACTCACTACACCCCGAGCTTCTGATTTTCATTTCCTCCATCTGCTTCTGCCTAATCCTGGGCTTTTGGAAGTCCTATAGGTATTTTGAAACCTGAAGGTCATCTGACTTCTAAATTCCATGGACAATTGAATTTGCAGGATTTAAAAAATTCTCCTAATTTTTCTTACTTGCTTTTCCAGGAGAAAAGGAGAAAAACACTGATCTTTGGTCATGTTCATAAGAAAATCTCTTCTGAGTTTTTACTGGATTCCATCAAATTCTATTCCATTCTGATTCCTCATCCAGTCTTCTCTCCCCCATTATTTTTACTCATTTATAGGCCACTTTTTCACTGCTGTAGGACTCCGTGGAGAAGCTCTTTCATGCACCTGGCCTGGGTAAACCTGCAAGCCTCCACTTCCCAAAACCCACATGTCTCAATGTCATTTTTGCTCTTCAATTTATTTTCCAACTTGAACATTTTTTTCCCACTCTCTTTCCTTAGTTTATCAAAAAGTTTGGAAATCCGTTATATATAGACTATACATTAACTAAGTTATCATCATGTTTATTGTTCATAATCAGCACCGCACACTGACATCAGTTCACTGATTATATCCCAAGAGTCATTAAATAGTACTAAGTGTATGAATAATGATTTCAAGGAAGTTCATGATCTGCTGAAATCACCTGCTTCTTTCTAGCATCAATTGATTTAGCTCAGATAATGAAATAAGACATAATAGGCAGCCATGAAGTTTGGTTGAAAGCAGGGTCCCAGTCAGTAGCTATTTTCATCATAATAGCCAAGAAGACAGCAAGTCACTTGAGCTGTGGTTTCAGCACTCATTTCCTGTGTGTACTCACATGAGTCGTCTGCTCTCTCTGGCTCCCTGCCTCCTTCTATAAAAGGAAGGGGTTGGAGTTCCCCTGTTCTCCTGCTGTACTCGACAAGTGCCCGCCATGGGCTAATGCTTGGTTAGCATACACAGACTTCGGGTTTCCCTGCCAGCACAACAGAGAAGCTCCACGACTCTGTCCTCTACCCACCTGCCGATGCCTTCCCTGGCTCCGGTCCCCATTAGCTGGCCCCTCCACCAATGCCTGCATTCCTCTCATTTCCACCACTGCAATTAATGCTGTGTTGAGACCTCCTCTCTGATTCCAGTGTAACTTCACTCCAGGCCCTATTTTCTGGATTTTGTTTGAGTCCACACACTGCAGCTACTCTAACCCCACTCGCACATGAAGCCCCAATTCCCAGAGCAGGAGTCCGGGTAAGACCCGGCTCCCCCACATTTCCTGCTTCTGTAGCATCTCCGAGTCTAAATCTACACGCATTTTCACCAGCCATGTCTCCACATTTAGCCAGTGCTTCACAAGTGGTGCTGATGGTATTTCCAGGGGTGACAATTTTGTTCTTCTTCTGATTCAAATTCATTCTTATTTAAAGAATGCTTTTAGAGACAAACTAATTTCTGGTTTCATGTTTTATGTTTTATTCTATAGGATGGCAGTTCAGATAGCATCTAGGGAACCTTCTGTCTTGCCGCTCCCCCCATCTCTCTCTCTCTCTCAAATAAACACACACACACACACACACACACACACACACAATGTACAATGTACACACCTCTCAGGAAACAGAAACTTGCCTCCTTTCAGGGTCCTGAAACAAAGCTCTATGATTTAAATAGTTTTTGCAACTCAGATTTTCTACACC
Source organism: Mungos mungo (assembly GCA_004023785.1). Lineage (NCBI taxonomy): Eukaryota > Metazoa > Chordata > Mammalia > Carnivora > Herpestidae > Mungos > Mungos mungo. Next base: position 2,184 of record PISW01000247.1, on the reverse strand, counting down.
AGGAAATGAGTACAGTATGCCCCCCTCATTTTTTTTTAAACCAGATTGTGAACAAGTGGAAGTCAATCCTCCTTGAATACAATTCTTGGAAGTTAGAAATCTCAAGTGTGGTTGTTCCCCATGAAAGGTTTGGAGGTGGTAGTTAAGTAGTTTGTCTCTGCAGTAACCAGAGGAGCTGAATTTGTTTTTCTGATAGATTCTTCCTTGTTTGTATCTCACATGTAAAATAAAGTTAACAGCATCTCAAAACCCTACAAGCTGTCACTTGCTGTGTTAGTATTAGGATAGAGACTCCCCCATTTGGGGGATTGGTTGGCTTTTACAAAGTAGTCCATCAGAATTTCAAAAGGGTGGTTACTTTGTATCAAACTCAGCTTCTCATTGGTTAGCTATCTGACTTCATGCAGATGAATCTCTTAACTCCTTTGTATCTGAGTTTCTTCCCAGGTAAAGATTTAAGACAATTCGACCTCGTTAAATTCACATTAAAATTAGACTTGTAATAGACTGAGCCGCATGTTGGCCAGTGCAGCGAAGGCAGCTTCAATGTCTTCGTGCATTTCCCTCTGTGGCGTCTCTCCTCTGGCATTCTACACTAGGTCTTCGAAGCAAACTCTTCCTGGCCTGATCCCTGTGGCTTTCAGATCAAATAATGCTTTATTTGTGTGAAACTCTATTGAATTATAGAGCTTCCAAGGTCATTTAGTGCCCTTCACCAGATTTAGCCCTTGCCTGGGGTTAGCAAGGGTGAATGGTCTCATCCTTTGTCATGTTGCATGCTTTTTCTTAAGATCTGTTTTTTTCCAAGAGCTAAAAGTGAGAGAGAATTATATTTTATCCTAAGCTTTTATCAACCAAGATACAGGCCCTGAAATATGAATTAGAGTTAATGAATGCACTTAATAATGAAAAGGAAAACAATATTGACAATAACATTTCTAACACCACCTTTAGGTAAAATTATAGGAATCTTGTTGGTTGGGGTTGGATAGCAAGTGTCACTATAGATCTGTTCAGTGAGTAAATATTATGCCTACCAAGTCTTGTCTTCTGATTCAGCAGAATTAAATACACACACACAGACACACAGACACAGACACACACACACACACACACACACACACACACACACACACACATGGTTATCAGTTCCTTCCACAGAAGGACTGTTTTGATGCTTTACCTTCATGGACAAGATGCCCTTCAGCCAGAGAATTGAGTTCAATTATTTTTTTGAAAAGCTGTAATCAATGCAACTTCTACTCATCCTTCAAACTTCAGCTTTTGACATCGCTTTTCAACAAAACGTCTCTGACCTCAAGGTTAGATGATGTGCCTTAAATTGTAATCTTACAAAACCCCAAACTCTGCTTTTGTGAGATCTTCAAAGTCTAATCAAACAATTTCAATATTTACTTGTCTTATGTCCAGCTCACCAGTGCCTGGTGGATGGCAAACTCCTTACAGGTTCAGCCTCATCAAGTCATGGCTGGACACACAAGTGAAGACATGAATGAAAAGTAATGACATATTTCTGGGAGCTGCACCGGCCTCGCTGGATGACACGGTCATAGTAAGGAAATGGCAGACATTGCACAGCTCCTGCCACGAGTGATGGAAACGGGCATCTCCTTCTGCTACTGATGCTCATGTAAAGTTAAGCCTGTTGCTATTGATTAGGTCTCACAATGTTCCAAATCAGACCAATATTCCCCAGATACCTCATGGAAAGAAGCATATTCCCACCTCTATGAAGAGGAAGTTAAACAAAGCACTGCAGATGTTTGTCAAAAGGCTCTTCTACTGAGCTTCACAAACTTAAAACATGGATAATAAAGGGGGTTAAAGAACACAAGAATAATGTTTACCCTGGCCTGGAGAAAAGGCCTAACTTAGGAATAAGAAACAAACAAGAGCCAGGCATAAGTTACTACACATATATATGCTGATATGCAAAGGCCAGCTCATCTAGGGCACCTATGGCACTTACACCTTCAACATCAAAGAACAAGGTTGACAAAAGGTTTACTTACTAACCATCACAAATACATTCTTCCCCTTGTGAGCCTAATAGAATGCCTCCTAGACCTGTTTATGCCTGAATCTTAGGGTTATTGTTATAAACCAATGTGTTTGCTATCTGCTTCTCACTGAAAACATCCTGCTATCTTCTTAGTTGTAAGA